>QAOC01021022.1:30369-70834 GCA_003255005.1 Begonia fuchsioides
GCATACTCATGCATTGCATTTTATAGTTATGCTATTTACTGAGCTTTAGGCTCATAGTTTAGGCTTTGCAATGTAGGGAATGTAATGGAGGAAAGTGAGCAATTGACTGAGCAAGCAGTTAGAACAGAGGGGTGTCCAAATGATACCGTTTATTGAGCAATGACCGACGGGGAGTGATGTATGACACACGCACAAGTCTTTTGTAAAAATGTTTTGAATGTTTTGAGATGTAATTAAATGTATACCCTTATTTTCGTGTGGTGGATTTCAAAGTATTTTGAAACGAATGTATTTTTAAGATAAATGTATATGATTTTGAAATACAGACTTCCGCTGAAAGTTTACGTTATGAATGCTTATGTATTTTTGATGAAGGTGGAATTCAAATGTATGTTTTTATCATTGACAGTTTCCTCGTAAACTATTTTACAAAGTAAAAGATAGATTTCAGAAATTTTTAAAGTAATGAGTTTTCCACCAAAGTAATGTAAGTAAGTAAGTAAGTAAGAACAGTAACGGACCGGTTCTCGGGCTGCCCGCAAGTAAGCAAAGTAAAGTAAAGTAAAGTAAGTAAGCAAGTAAAGTAAGGCAGAAAGCGGCGGCACGGGAATCGGGTCGTTACAAAGTTATTACAAAACAGTTATAAACTAAACATAATATTATACATTAGTTTTCAAACAAAACCTTTCCATTTACATGAGCCACCCACCGGTCAAAATTACACTAATAGCCACAATCTTCAGCAATGGACGTACTTCACCACCTCGAGCATCTATCAGCGGTAAGTAGAATCCACAATATTTATCTCATGACCTACATTACAAAGCTAATCTAATGATCCTAACGCTCAGTAAGTTAATCAATAATAATAAAACATTTCTGAGACCTTTATGCATAGCTACTTTATAAAAACAATGCAGTTTCAGTATCGTTCATTTCGTTTCTTTTCTTTCACTTAACAGTCCAGTTAATGTGGGTAATACCGTCTAGGGGAGAGTAGGCACCATATGGTCCAACCTCTTGGGACAGCCAAACTCAACCCCGCCCAACTTGTAACTATTCACGTACATCTCGTTCATTTCATTTCTTTCATTATTTGATCGTTGAAGGCACCACGAGAGAGAGTAGACACCATCTGGCCTCCCTCGAGGCAGTCTAACTCGAGCTCCTCCTTCAACGAAAATCAAAATCATTTCTTTCATTATCATGAAAATCATGCATGTAAATCATTTTCGTATTTTTCCTAAATCCAAGATGCACGAACAATTTAAATGTATGAACATGTAAACATGCAATAAAATTTACAATTCAAACATTGCAAGCATTCTAAACATACATCTTTATTCTAACACCAATAATCAATCAATCATCAAACAAAGCACACAAACATATCCTCAAATAAATTGAGGTCGGTGTATTGTGCATTACACCCCAAACAATCCAGCATATTCCAAAATCATAAATCCTAATCTTTGTAATGTAGTCCCCTTAGGGCCAATCACATGCAACATTAACTTACTTTAGGTCCTTAGCTTTATTGAAAAACTTGATCAATATGTTGCTGCACTTGAAAACCTTGAACTTCAGTTTCCTTACTCTTTTCTCTCTCAATATATCTTTCTTTCTCAACCTCACTCTTCTCTTGATCAACGTGAGAACTTCAGAGAAGATTGGGAAAAGAAATCGTGATGGGAGGGAAATGGCAGACCATGCCTTCTTATCTCTTAATTAAACAAAATCAACCTTTATTTTACGTCCATCAATCGGATTTCCCCACATTTTTGTTGACTTTTCAACTTAAATCAACCTTTGTGTCGACCGTTCGTCCATGATGTCGACCAAAAGTATACTAAAGGACTATTTTGTGTCAACCCCTTCCTGATCCTGGGGTCGACCGAAAGTATTTCATTGTGTCGACCCCTCCTCGATCCTGGGGTCAACCCAAAGTACTCCAAAGGGTTCTGTTGTGTCGACCCCTCTTCGATCCTGGGGTCGACCGAAAGTATATATTTTGTCGACCCCTCTTCGATCCTGCGGTCGACCGAAACTATATATTGTGTCGACCCCTCTTCAATCCTGGGGTCGACCGAAACTATTCAATTGTGTCGACCCCTCCTCGATTCTGGGGTCAACCGATAAACAAGGTTTTGCCGCTATTCCATAGCGGTCGACCGGTAAACAAAGTGTCGACCTCTAATTCATAGCGGTCAACTAGAAATCAATTATTTCCTTCATCACCTTTGACCTACTAATTTACCAATATCCAAAATACCTTAGCACTCTAATATTTAAGCGACATTCATAAAAATAATCTTAAATGCTTTCATCTTAAAATCACAAAATTCACAAAATAATTGAGGGTTGTTACATTCAGGGTTCAAGGTTTAAGGTTCTAGGGTTCAGAGTTCAAGGGTTAAGGTTCATGGTTCAAGGGTTTCAGGGTTTGAAGTTCAAGATGGGGTTTTGGGGTTTTAGTGTCCAAAATTCAGGATTCAAGGTTTAAGGGTTCAACATTCATGATTCAAGGGTTCAAGGGTTCATGGTTCTTGGGTTTTGGGTACATGGTTCCAGGCTTCTAAGGGTGTAGGGTTCCAAGGTTCTAAGGTCCAGGGTTCAAGGTTCTAAGGTTTAACATTCAGGGTTCCACGAGTCAAGGTTTAAGGTTCTAGGGTTCAAAGGTAAAAAAGTTTAGGGTTATAAGGTTAATGGTTCAAGGGTTCAGGGTTAAGGGTTTTGAGGTTTCAACGTTTCAAGGTTACATGGTTCCAGGGTTCCAAGGTGCAGGGTTTTGGGTTTAGGGTTACAGAGTTCAAGACTATGGGTTCTGAGGTTCTATGGTTCCAAGGATAGGGTTTAGGGTTCTAGGTTCCAAGGCTATGGATTTTATTGTTCTGGGTTTAGAGTTCCAAAGTTCAAGGGTTCCGGGTTCCACAATTTCAAGGTCAACGACTAAGGTATTCATGGTACAAGTTCAAATTTTCAAGAATCAGGGTTTAGGATTCAGGGTTCAAGGGTCTGGGGTTAAGGGTTCTAGGGTTTCAAGGTTTATGGTAAAAGGTTTCAGGATTCTAGGATTAAGGATTTAAGGTTCTTGGGTTTTAGGATTTACAGTTTAAAATTTCAAGGTTGAGGGTTCCAAATTAGGGTTCATAGGTTTTGGGTTCAGGGTTTAAGTTGAAGAGTTCCAGGGTTCCAAGGTTCCATTGCTTAGCGTTCCAAGATCCAAGGTTTAGGTTTCTAAGGGACTAGCGTTCTAAGGTTCAAGGGTGTAGGTTTAAAGGTTTAACTTGCCAAGGTGCAAGGTTCTAGGGTTCAAGGTTCAAGGTTTAGGGTTTCATCATCAAGGGTCCATGGTCTAAGGTTCTAGAGGTTCAAGGGTTTTGCAGTTCAAAGCTCAAAGTTTAGGGTTTAATGTGTTCCAAGGGTTTAGTGTTCACTATTGGAGGGCTCAAGGTTTTAGGATTTCAAGATTCATGGTGCAATGTCCTAGGATTTAGGGTTTAGGGTTCTAAGGTTCAAGTTTTAGGATACAGGGTTTAGGGTTAAGGGTTCCAAGTTTCACTGTTCTAGGGTTTAGTGTTTATGGTTAAGGGTTCATGGGTTCTTGGTTTAGGATATAAGGTTCCATAGATTAAGGTTCAAAATTTCAGGCTTCCAGGGTTCAGGGTTCGGGGTCAAGGGTTCAAGATTAAGGATGGCAATGTACAAGGTTCGGGGTTTTGAGGTTTGAAGTTTCAAGGTTACAAGGTTCTACGGCTCCAAGTGCAAGGTTTTGTGTTTATGGTTAAAGACTTCAAAGTTCATGGTTCTAACGTTCAAGGGTTTACAGTTCCGAGGTTTAGGGTTCTATAGTTCAAGATTCAATGTTTGGGGTTCCAAGGTTTACCCTACAAATCTGAACCTTAAACCTTGAAACCCTAGAACCCTTAAGCCTACACTCTGAACTCTTAACTATGAACCCCGAACCCTGAACATTGAACCATCAACACTTAATTTTGGACCCTTAAACCCTTAACCCTGAACTCCTATGAAACCCTTGATCCCTAAACCCTTGAACCCTAAAACTTGGAACCTTGTACCTAGAACCTCGAACCCTGGAACCTTGGACCTTGAATCCTGTGACCCAGAAAAATTAAAACCCTGAACATTTCTTTCGAAAAACTCAAACCCGCAACCCAAGAAAGCTCGAACCCCAGAACTTTGAACCTTGTAACCCTCAACCCTGATCTCTGGAACGCTTAACCCTAAACTTGGAACCCTAAACCTAAATCATGAACCCTAAACCCTAAAACCTAATCCCTAGATCCTGAACCTTGGAAGATTGAACCCTTGAACCTTAACCTTGGCACCCTGAACCCTGAACCCTAAAACTTTGAACTCTACACCCTAGAACTCTACAACCCTAAAACCCTTATCCCTAGAACCCAAAATCCTTGAACGCTGAACCCTAGAAACCTAAACCTTGAACCCCAGTACCTTGGAACCTTAAACCTTGAACACTGAACCTTGGAACCCTGGAATCTTTAACCATGTACCCTTATCCATGGAACCCTTATTCTTGGATCCTTGAATCCTTGAATCCTTGAAATTCTAACCCCGGACCTTGAAACCCTTAACCTTGAAACACTGAACCTTGGACAATAGAACCCTGCAACAATGAACTCTAGAACTCATGAACCCCGAACTGTGAAACCGTGGAAGTATGAAACTCTAAGCTCTTGAACCCTCAACCCTTGAACCTCGAACCCTTGACCTTTGAAGCTAAACATTGAACCTTGGAACCCTGGAACCTGGAACCCTGAACCCTGAACCCTGAACCCTAAACCAAGAATTCGTGGAACCATGGAACTATTAACCCTAGGCCCAGATAATCCTTAAACAATAGAACAACTAAACCTTGAAAACTTAACACTAAACTATGAATCCTTGATCCATGAACCTTGAAACACTAAACCCTTAACGTTAGACCCTAGAACCTCGAACCCTCAAATGCTGAACTAAAAACCCTACAACCCTAAACCCTAGAATCGTCAACCCTTGAACCATAAACCTTGGAACCCGTAACCCTAAACCCAAATTCTTGAACCCTAAAACCTGGACCCGAACATTAAACATTGAACCCTTTGAATCTTGAACCCTGAACCCTTAAATGTTGCACCTTTAAACCTTGAATCCTTAAAATTGGGCACTATAACTTATTGAACCTTAAAACCTTTGAATCCTAGAAATTAAACCTTAAACTCTTAAACCCTTTACATGATATGGATGGCCCTAAAATTATCTTGCCATAAATGTTTATCTAATATGTTTGCTAATTTTTTAGCTCCTTATTTCATTGAAGAATTCAACCTTTGTTGGCTCCAAGCCTTCACCAAATTGGAGTCAAACCTTGGCTCAAGAGCCATTTGAAGGAAATGAGAAATTAGAGGACAACCAAGGTGAATATGGAGCTGCCCAATCCTTCCCTTTTGAAGTCAAGCCATGACCCAAGTGGCCCTTGAAGGAGGGAGAATGTTCCCTTGGAAAAATTAAATGTACACTTATATTTAGTGTATAATTTTTGCACAAAACTTTATATTTTGTTCATGGCCATTTGAGGCCAATTTAGGGCGCCAACTTGGATGCCTTTTGGTGGAGATGGGACCACATGCTAGTTGTCCAAGCAACAAAACATGGGGACCACATTTGGATCCGGCACAATTGGACTTCCGATGGTTTCTCAGCCATTTTTACATTCATCCTCAACTCCAATAAAAACGACGTCTTCATGAGAAATGTAGCCAACATCCCAATCTTTCTAGAGAGTTGTCAAATGTTCAATTAGACACCTTTTGCTTCATCAAACGATGCAATCACAGAGAGCCCATTTCCAACAAAAGCCTTACCCGGGAAGAACACTTTCCCCCTTTTGAAGTCCACAAGCCTCAAGAAATTGGTCCAAGCCCAATTCCAAGGGATAAGGACGCCTTACTCTCAGCCTTTTGAATGTGTTTGCTTTTGTTTCAGCTTTTACAAACCTCCTTTTAGGATTAGGGTTTTGAAGATGGGTTTCCCATGGATTTCATGGGTAAACCGTGGGTTTCATGGGTTTTATGGGTTTCATGGGTTTTATCTTTGTAGCTTGCTTCTCTCTCTTCACTTGGAAGGCTTATGATCTCCAAGGTGAACGTTGGAGACAAGCTTTGCGGACCATTGTACTTTGTCTGTCCAAATCGGGTAGGTTTAATGTGGTGGTCCTTCCCCTTGCCTTTTGTGTTTTGTGTCAAATCAGGTAGGTTGTGTTTTGACCATCCGATTGGCCCCTCTCTCATATATTTTGAGGGAGTTTTAAGGTGTCTTTGGAGGCATTTCTGATCAGCTTTTGGTGAATGAAAATTGTGCTTCTTGCATAATTTCTTGGTTGTGTTTCCGGCACCCAAGACTCGGCCCTCTGGTGAGTAATATCCGGCCACTTCCGAGAGTTCTCTCCTTGGTGTTGGCTTCCCTTCCGAGCTAGGGTTAGCTAAGCCTTACTGCTTATTTCCAGCCACACCGCGTGGTCTCTAGGGTGAGTGTGCAATCCATAAGCTCTTCCTCCATCCCGGTTCTTTCCCAAAGTTTCTGATCATCCCCCCTTNTTTCTGGCAAGCTCTTTCAGCAGTCCCCACTACCCTCTGGATAACATTCGATTCCCTTGAGATTTAACCCTTATTTTTGGAGGATAAAAGCTTCTTTCATCTCTCGAAAAACCCTTAAAATTTCAGCTCCAAAAAACGTATGCAACGTGAGAACCACTCCTCCCATTAATACCCATTTATGGCCCCTTTTCTTGTTTATTCCTCACCTGATATCCGTTTTATTCTTCTTCCCACACTTTGAAGCTTGTCAACCCTAAACCACAAAAACCTTGGAGCCCTGAACCTTGGACCCTGGAACAATAAACCTAAGATCCTTGAACCCTGGAACCCTAAACCCTAATTGTGTAACCCTGAACTTTGGAACCCTAAACCTTAAACCTTGGAACCTTTAACCTTAATCCAGAGCTCTAAAAATATGAACTCTTAACTCTGAACCCCAAATTCTTGGAACGTCAAACCTTTAACTCTTGAACTCGTAACCCTGGACCCTTAAACCCTGAACACTAAATCCTAGAACCCTTAACCTTGGAACCCTAAACCATGTACCCTGGAACCCTTAACCCTTGACCTTGGAACTTTGGAACCTTGAACCCTAGAACTATGAACCTAAACCCTTTAACCCCAAAACCCTCGAACCCTTACCTCAAATCTAAAACCCTAGAACCCTGAACCTTGAAACCTTGAACATTAAACCTTGAACATTAGACCCTTTAACTTTGGAAACTAAAACCCATTGAACCCTGAACCTTGAACTTCAAAACCTGAACTTGGAGCTCTATATCTATGAACCCTGAAACTCTTGAACCTTGAATCTAGGAACCCTGAACCTTTGAACCTTAAAACTTGGAACCCTTAAATACTAGGGTTTAGGGTTTAGGGTTCTGAGTTCAAGGTTTAGGGTTCAAGGGTTCTGGGGTTGAGCGTTCAAGGGTTCATGAATCATGTTCATGGCTCAAGGGTTCTAGGGTTAAGCGTCAAGGTTTTGGCTTCCAAGGTTTAGGATTCAAGGGTAAGGGTTTTATTGTTTATCGTTTTAGGGTTTGTTGTTCAAGGTTCAAAGTTTAGGGTTCTAGGTTTCAGGATTCATGGTTTAATGTTAAAGGTTATAGGGTTCTGGGGTTGAAGGATATAAAGTTAAGGGTTCCAGGATTCTGGTGTCTAGGGTTTATGGTTCAAGGTTTCTAGGTATTAATGGTTTTAGGGTTTAGGGTTTCAAGGTTTAGAGTTCAAGGTTCAGTGTTGTGGTTTAAGGGTTTGAAGGTTCAGGGTTCAAACTTTTTAGGGTTCCTTGTTTAAGTGTTCTAGGGTTCAAGGCTTAAAAGTTCAAGGTTATAAGGTTTATGGTTCCATGTTTTAGGGTTTAGGGTTTAAGTATTCTATGGTTACAGGGTTCTAAGGTTTAGGGTTTAAGGTTCCATGTTCAAAGTTCATGGTTTAAGGGAACTAGGGTTGTAGGGTTCAGTCTTAAAGGTTTGAGTTCTAAATTTAAGGGTTCAGAGTTCATGGTTCAATGGTTGCAAAGTTCAAATTTTGTGGGTTCTAGTGTTTAGGGTGTAAGGTTCAAGGTTCTAGGAATAAAGGTTTCAGGATTCTGGGTTAAGAGTTTTAGTATTCCAAGGTTCAAGGGTTTGGTGTCTAAGGTTCAGCGTTCATTGTCTAGGGTTCATTGTTCTAAGGTTAAGGGTCTCACGATTCAGGGTTATGGGTTTCAGGTTTCTATGGTTCAAGCGTCTAAAGGAAGGGTTGAAAGGTTGCAGGGTTTAATGTTTAAGGTTTTAGGGTTCTAGGGTTCAAGGGTTTATGGTTGATAGTTCAGTGTTCAAAGTTCAGAGTTCAGAGTTTAATGGTTCTAGGGTTCTTTGGTTCCTTGGTTCCTTGGTTCCTTGGTTCAGGCTTTAAGGTTCATGGTTGACTATTTAGGCTTTAACCATTATGAGGTTCAAGGCTTTAGGATTCACGATTTTAGGGTTACAATGCTCAGGATTGCAAGGTGCAAAGATTCTAGGGCTTCAAAGTTTTAAGGTTCAAAGTTTTGGGTCCAATGTTGAGGGTTAATGTCACACCCTGTAAAACTTTTCTTAAAATATGATCGCGGTAAAATTTTTCTTTCTTTAAAAATGTTCCTTTTGAATTCTTTTTCATGAAAACACAACGGAAGACTTTAAATATAATTCATAGTAAACCAGACATTTACTTGAAATAAAACATTGTTAATCAAAATATCCATCAAATAAAATATTGCAAAGCTCATATAACACATAGTTTAATCAAAACATGTAATATACATAATAAACATCTTTACGCTTTCATCGGACCACCAAAACTTTACATTTTTCTTCGTTAACCGGGTCAATGGGATTGCAATCTTAGAGTATCCCTTAATAAATCTTCTATAGTATCTTGCTAAACCGAGGAAACTTCGCACTTCGCCAACGTTCCTTGGCTGCGACCATTCCATAACGGCTTGTACTTTTGCCGGATCGACTGAGATTTCTTCCTTGGATATGACATGCCCAAGGAAGTTGACCCGATCTAACAATAACTCACACTTGAAGAACTTAGCATATAACTTGTGCATCTTCAAAGTAGAAAGAACAACCTCCAGTTACTCGGCATGTTCTTCTTCCGACTTTGAATACATCAAAATATCATCAATGAGCACAATGATGAATTTATCCAAGAACTGTTTGAACACTCAATTCATCATGTCCATGAAAGCTCTGGTGCATTTGTCAATCCAAAGGACATTACGAGCAATTCATAATGTCTGTATCTTGTTCTGAATGCTGTTTTATGGATATCTTCCATTCTGATCTTCAATTGGTAATATCTCGATCTCAGATCAATTTTTGAGAACACCTTTGCACCGGTCAGTTGGTCGAACAAATCATCGATTCTAGGTAAAGGGTATTTATTCTTTATCGTCATCTTGTTCAATTCTAGATAATCGATGCACATTCTTAGTGATCCATCTTTCTTTTTAACAAATAACAGTGGAGCACCCCATGGTGAAAAGCTAGGGCGTACAAATCCCTTGTTGACCAATTCTTCTAGTTTGATTTTTAGCTCCTTCAACTCGGCTGGAGCCATTCTATATGGATTTTTTTATACCGGTTCAGCTACAGGATACTTTTCGATCCCAAATTCAATTTCCCAATCAGGGGGAAAACCCAGAAGATCGCCCAAAAATATCTCGGGAAATTCTCGGATCACTTGAATTTTTTGAATTTTCTGCTTGGCCTATCTTTGTACATCAATTACGCTTGCCAAATACTCTTCACATCTTGTTTTCAACAACCGTCGAGCTTCTATGCTCGACACAATAGGCATCTTACGAACATTCCTCATCGCTTGTAAGAAGCATGCCTCTTCGTTCGGCAGGTGAAAATTGACTATTCGAGTCTGACAATTAATTACAGTAAAATGTCAAAACAGCCAATCCATGCCCAATATAACTTCGTATTCTTTCATTTCCATAGCTATAAAATCTGACTCCAGGACTCGCCTATTCACCATAGCCATACAACTGGGTAGAATATAATTGAGATGCAATCGTTCGCCAGACTGTAACATGACATCATAAAAATGTTCAGCTATCAATGGCGAACAATTGAGTTAGACCATGAATGCAATCGATATGAATGAATGTGTGGCACCAGAATTAATCAATGTATATGCAGGCACACTATTGATTAGAAGTGTATCTGAAACAACTGCAGGTTTCTCGTCATCCTCTGGCTCGATCATGGCGTATACTTGGGGATTAGCCTTTGGTTGATCCTTCTTCATTTGGGGGGAATCTTTCACCATATGTCCCATCTCCTTGCATTTGAAACATTGGCTTGTGCCAGCAATGTATTTCCCAAAATGCCTTTTCCCGCAATTTGAGCATACACCATTCTAAGGGGGTCCTTGAACTCGTTTTCCCTAGTCATTATCCGGTTGGTCTTCATTTGGCCGCTTTGTTCCCCTTTTATTTTGCCACCCTTTTCCCTGTTGTTGAGGTTGTGATGGTTTTGTAAACCTTTTCTGAGACTCCTGATACCACTAGAACCTAATTTCAACTTCTTCAATCTCCAAGGCCTTGGCTACTGCGCTGGTTTAGCTTGCATTTTTGGTACTAGCCGTCTTCACGCCTCGATAGATCTCTAACTTCAGGCCTTGGGTAAATTGATAAATTTTTAACTCATCAGTTGCCACCAAGTGTGGGGCAAACCTAGAAAAGGATTCAAAGCATCGTATGTATTCCTCAACAGTTCTAGTTTGACGGTGGTGTATGAACTCTACCATCTTTGCCGTTCAGACAGCTCGGCTAAAATATTTGGTGTTGAACGCCTCCTTGAAGTCACTCCAAGTCTTTCACAGCTTAGTTTGCTGTGATTATTCCTTTGTTCACCACCTCGACTTTCACTCATTAAGTATTCTTCCAGATATTGGGATTGGCGATCCACTAATTTTACCAATCTATCGACTATACTTTCATTGTCATGACTTGTCACTTCATCAATAGATCGCGTAACTCTTGGCATCTCTTACTAATCCTATCACAGAGCAAACAATGCATATAAATAATACAATCAAACAAGACAAGTCAAACATACTTACAGTGGTGAAGCATTTATGTGCGAAGCTTGCATCCTTAAGTAGTCTACAGAATCAGTTTTAAAAACCGGTGCACTCTGATACCATGTCTGTCACACCTCGTAAAACTTTTCTTAAAAAATGAACGTGGTAAAATTTTTCTTTCTTTAAAAAGTTCCTCTTGAACTCTTTTTCGTGAAAACACAGCGGAAGACTTTAAATATAATTTGTAGTAAACCCGACATTTACTTGAAATAAGACATTGTTAATCAAAATATCCATCAAATAAATTACCGCAAAGCTCATATAACACATAGTTTAATCAAAACATGTAATATACATAATAAACATCTTTGCACATCATCATTTAACAAAACTAAACTTTTAAAACACATCATTGTTCAAAGATAAACACTCCAAAATACTTCAAATGTACATCATGACATCCCCACCGGTTAGCACTTAACGATTCAAGCTTCCCGCATCGAATCTGCCTCCTCCACGGCATGATTGTTACATCAAACAGGGAGGGCTAAGTCCCTCACCTTCATCTTCATAACCTACATCACAAAGCATAACCTATGAGCCTAAAGCTTAGTAAGTAATCGAATGAGCCTATATGCCTAATATGAGCATGACGTTTCTTGAGAAACATGCACATTCATTTCATTTTTTATTGTTGTCTTGACTTAACTTGACATGTGTGGGCGTCACATCGCATGAAGTTAAATAGGCATCATATGGCCTCCATGAGACAGCCAATTCCACCTTCTCCCATAACTTGATCTTGACTTTACATACATTTATGCATTGGATGATGAATGTGTCTCATACCAACTTTATCATCCGTTGGGTGACATTTTGAAAACATGCATGGGAAAACATGTTTGTATCTTTCATAAAAATGATTCATAAATATGCATGACATGGTAACATAGTTTAAGTACATGCAACATAATGCATCAAACGTCTCACATGTCAACCGTAATAAACATTCCTAGTATATACTTGACTTAACTTAACTCTTGACTTGTGATAATACATAAACATCAAACAATGTCAATAAAGCACCAATAAAACCGAAAGCACTTGGGTCGGTGTACGGTGCGATACACACCAACAAAATATCATTAATAACATTATCATAAAAATAAACAACTCCTAAGACATTCTTACTTAATGGATATCTAAGTAATCATAAACATCATCCTTATGTCCTATCCTTTGTGATGTAGTCCCACAAGGGCCAAACACATGCAATGATTACTTACTTGGATTTCTTAGTTTTAGCTTTGTATTCTGAATCCTTAATGATCCAATGTGCTTGCTTATATACCTTAACATCATAAAATAAAACAATATAAGCCAAATTCGGAATACCCTATTTCACCATACACTTGTGGAATCCATAACTTTGTCGACAGGATTTTGATCAATACACTTAAGGTACCAATTTCAACCTAAAAGTGTTGGCTAATATTTCATTAGAAAACATTATGACCAATTTCTAATTTGAAAATTTCATAAAACTTGCATTCAAGAAACCAGGTAATGTGACTTATAGTTTGTATACCCATAAACTATCTTTATAATTTCATGCATTTTTAACTATATAACACCATTTCCATCACTTATAATCTAATCTAGAATAAACTTAGGTGTTGTTCAATAAAAAACTTTGTACCTAAAGGTTAAGTTCGTTGTCTTCCTTCCTCCTTGCACTTTTAATCCTTAAATACCAAAACTCTTGTACTAAACACTAAAACCTCATACTTTGATTTCATACCCTAATTTTTCTCACACAAATTTGGAGAGGATTTAGAGAGAAGAGAGATGTGCGAGAGAGAGCTGAGGGTCAGGATGGCTAATAGCTGAAGACTTCAACAAAGTTTATCCCTTTGGAAGGTGAGTCATGTGGTTCAAGCATGAGGTGTGACCATCCAAGCTCATCACCTCTTCATGCATGAGGTTCACCATCCTTTCCACGTGGCACTTCCCTATTGGTCCATCCTTAATTAATCATGCATTGACTTTCCTGAAGTTTAGTTGAAAAGTTAATACTTTAGAAATAAGATGCCGACCTCTCATTCAAGGTGTCGACCCTTAATAAAACCTGAGAGTTTCAAGGGGTGACCCCTTTTAAAAATTTCATAACTTTTGTGCCACAACTCGGAATTCACTAATTCAAAAACTCATCTTTTTCTTATTAAGTCTCGTGTAACTTTGTATAAGATTTAAACTTCAAACTATGCGTATAACATAATCAAGTATACGAAATACCAAACATTGTTCATAATTCATAATTCTGTAGTCTGATTTTCCTTCACCAAGTTCAAATAAACATAACTTCCTCTATAAAAGTCCAATAAAATTGATCTACTTATCAATATTCTTATCCTGATGTCTACTACAACTTTTCATATGAACACTTTGCCAAGTATGCTCTTCTAAGGCATGATATGATTATAACACAGAAATTCTTAAGATTCACAACTTTCTCTATATGTTTTTAAATCAAGAAATTCTTGTTGCTGTAGTTTCATCTACTAATCTATTAAATTCCATTAAAAGAAATCAACTTCATGTTAAGACCCTAAAACCTCAGAATTAGGTAATTACCAATATTGATTCTGATTCATCAATTCATTACTTATAAGCTGTAATTTCATCTCCATATTCTTGTTTTCTTAGCACATTTCATTATTTAACCATAAAACATTATATTCACATAATGTTATTGTACATCAAAAAGTTGGGTGTTACAGTTAAATGTTCAAGGGTTTTAGGATTCAGAGTTCAAGGGTCAAAGGTTCATTGTTCAAGGGTTCTAGGGTTTGTGATGTGCTATTGGATGGTGGTTGGGTCGGTTAAGGAGAAATGGGGAGAGAAAAGAGGGGGAAAATGGGAAAGGTTGGCTCGGGTGAAGGAAAAATAGGGTCAAATGTCTCCGGCCAGATCTCCGGCGCCATACGAGGTTAGATGCTGAAATTTTGAGAGAAGGTAGACAAGGGTGAGAGGATTTATGGGTCAAACGATCACGGTAAATGAATGAGGGAATCAGAAAATATACAGAAAATGGCTAGAGTGCTCAAAAAGGAGCAGCTTGGGAAAGGAAGATCGGAAAGTTGTAAACGGAAGGATAATCCCAAACGAAGGAGAAGCTTTGGGGTTGTCACCCTTACCTTGGATTCCACTAGAACGTGGCTGAAGGAGTGTTATATGGCATAGCTAACCCAAGCTTGAGAGGTAGCCAAAACTGGAGTGGAGCTCTCGGTGGATGCCGGATATGACTCATCGGAAAACCCGAGTGTTGGAGGAGGAGAAACCACCAAGGAAATGAGATAGAAAATGAAGTCTTTAAATTCAAACTTCACTGACTATAAATGAGCTCAAAGTGAGCTTAAAATCACACCCAACCTCGGGAGGGTGGGCTCTCAAAAATTAAGAAAAAAACATTACCCGAAATGGCAAAACAAGGAAGAAAAACAGCTAGGTGGTCCTCCTAGAAGTTACCCAAAAAGGAAGCACCAAGGCTGACCATGGTCCTCTCCTTCAACACTCCCACCTGAAGCACAAAAGAGGGTTTTCACGTGACTAACCCTGCAGGAAATAAAACCCTAACTCTAACCAATACAATCCACCTTTTTCCACACGGAAATTATTCAACCGAAAGGGATCAAAACGCTAAATGACATAATAAAATGGGTCTTCATCCTTCCATGTGAGCTTGGCCTGATGAAGTACCCGAGTGAAATGGGCTTGGACTTCCCTTCTCAAAATCTTGGATGGACCATGCAATGTTCGGACCACCGGCTAGGCATATATTGTCTTGGGCCGCCTCCACCTTTCTTTCTCCACCTTGCTTTGTAGGTATTGTGGAAAATTCCCAAGTGAGAAGATTTTTAGGCTATCCTTGATCATCCAAAGTTGACGGGTACTGGGTTCTAGGGTTTAGTTTTTAGGGTTTCAGGTTTTAAGGGTACTATGGTTTAGTTTTTAGGGTTTCATAGTTTCAGGGTTCAAGGGTTTCAGAGTTCAAGGGTTTCAGGGTTCCATGTTTTAGTTTTTAGGCTTCCAAGATTATTGGTTCTAGGGTTTTAGATTAATGGTTTTAGGGTTCAGGGTTCAGAGTTTGAGGGTTCCAGTGTTCTTTGATTCAATGTTTAGAGTTCTAGGGTTCCAGGGGTCTAGGGTTCAGGGGGGTTCCAAGGTTCACAACTCATTATTCTAGGGTTCCATGGTCAAGGGTTTAGGGTTCAGGTTCAGGGTTAAGGGTTCCAAGGTTTAAGGTTCAACGGTTCCCCGTTTCTTGTTTAAAGGGTTCAACGCTCAAGGTTCCAGGTTTCCAGCGTTCAACGTTTAGGATTCCAAGGTTCAGAGTTCCACTGTTAAGGGTTCGTGGGTTCTAAGTTTCAAGGATCTGGGGTCAAAATTCAGGTTCAAGGGTCCAGGGTTTAAGGTTCAAGGTTTTAAGGTTCTAAGGTTAAGGGTTCATTGTTTGAAGTTACAGGGTTCAGGGTTCAATGTTCTAGGGTTATTCACATGATTACATTAAGGGTTTTAGGGTTTATGGTTTAGGTTTCCAAGGGTTAGGGTTCTAGGGTAGAGGTCAAGGGTTCTATGTTTCAGGGTTCCAGGGTTTAGGCTTCAGGATTTAGAATTCTAGGGTCTAGGGTTGATCGTTCTAGGGTTCTAGGTTCTATGGTTCAAGGTTCACTATTCCAAAGTTCTAAGGTTCAAGGTGCAAGATACTAGGGTTCAAGAATTCCAGGGTTCAATGGTTACAGGGTATAAGGTTCTAAGATTTCAGGGTCTAGTGTTAAAGGTTCCAATGTTCAGGTTTCAAGGTTCCACGGTTAAAGGTTCCTAGTTAAGGGTTGTAGAATAATTATGGAGGAACCTACCCTGAAGGAGCAACCCAAACATCTCCTCATATGAGAAACTTTGGAAATGGAGACCGAGATGGAATCGTCTACGTGCTTGGAACACCATGGAGATAAGTGCAAAGCAAGGGAAGGGAAGAGGAGGAACTAGGTATAAGCCGGGTCTAGGTCGGGCATAAGTCGAGGCCCCGTGAGCATGGCGCAAACCCGATCGGAACTTTTCCTCAAAGAGGTTTAAAAAAGGAGAGCCATGAAACTTTTCATGAGAAAGAGGTTTGTGCCGAGCCACTACAAACAAGAACTCTTCCTCTAACTCCAAACATTGAAGCAAGGAACCTTATCAGTGGAGGAATATTTGACAAAATTTGAGACCATTAGGATTTGGAGTGACCTAGATGAACCCGGGAAACAAAAAATTGCAAGGTTCTTAAGAGGTTTAAACAAGGAGATTGGAGACATAGTGGAACTACAACCGATTGATACCATGGATGTAGTCATTCAACTAGCCATAAAAGTGGAAAGGCAAGTGAAGAGGAAGGGAAAGGGGTTAGTTAACCGAATTGCTCCCAAAACCACCCCTCCTTACAAGCCCTTTTCTAAGGTGGAGGAAAAGGCCCCTTATGTGAAGCCTTGGTTCCAAAAGAAAGAAGGTGAGGGGAAACCTAATGATAAAAATAATTATTTTCGAACAAGGGAGATAAAATGCTTAAAGTGTCTTGGCTTGGGCCATATTGCTTCTCAATGCCCAAACAAGAGGGGTCATGGTTCTTAGAGAGGACACCAATGAAGTGGTAAGCAAGGATAAAGTACTGGAAGAAGCTAGTGAAGACCACAAACCCGAAGAGGAGATTTTGCATGCTCATGAGGGACCCCTTTTGATAGTGATCTGAAGAGTTCTATCCTCCCAAGTCCGAAGTGAGGATTTTCAAAGGGAGAACATATTCCATAGTAGGTGCCTTATTCAGGGAAAAGTATGTTCTCTTATCATAGTTGGTGGGAGTTGTACCAATGTGGCATCTCGGGATCATGTGGAGAAGTTGAGGCTTGAAACTATGTTGCAGCCAACCTTACAGGTTAAGATGGTTGAATGGCAAAGAAGACATCAAGGTGACCAACAAGTTAACTTGGAGTTTTCAAATGGTGGATTCAAGAATAAACGTGCTTTGCAATGTAGTGCCAATGAGTGCAAGCCACATTTTGTTGGGAAGGCCGTGGCAATATGATCGGAGGGTCCTTCATGATGGTTATACCAACCATTATTCCTTCAAGTTCAAAGGGAGAGCAATCAAGCATGCTCCTCTCGGCACGGATCAAGTTGCTAAGGATGAGACAACAAGGAAGGAAGGTATGACTAAATCCAAATTTTTCATGTCTAAGAGTTGTTGAAGTCTATTTTGGAAGGAGGGCCAATTGTGATATTGATGTTCCGGGAGAGGATGGAGGAGATTGAAGAGGTGCTTCCTAATCGGCCATCTTATAGGTTGAACCTCGAGGAGGCCAAGGAGCTTCAAAGACAAGTGCAAGAACTCCTAGACAAGGGCTACATTTGGGTTTATAGTGGTTTACTTTAATGATATTTTGGTATATAGTTAGGATTTTCATACTCATCTTGGACATCTTAGATTGCTATTTGAATCTCTTTGAGCCACTAGACTTTTTTTGTAATTTGAAGAAATGTGCTTTTGTGCAAGAACATATTCACTTTCTAGGGTTCATTATTACTAAGAATGGTATAGAGGTAGATGATTCCAAGATAGAGTCAATTCGGGAATGGCCTACTCCTAAGAGTGTGTTGGATGTGAGGAGTTTCCATGGGCTTCCTTATTTTTATCAGAGAATCATTCAATTTTTTAGCTCTGTTGTTGCCCCCATAACCGATTGCACCAAAAAAAGGAGAGTTTGTATGGACCTCGAGTTGTGAAGAAAGCTTTGAGTTAATCAAGCTCAAGCTTTGTTAAGCACCCGTGCTCATGCTTCCCAATTTCCTCAAAGTTTTTGAAGTAGAGTGTGATGCATCCGAATTAGGAATTGGTGTGGTCCTTAAAGAAGGGAGGCTCCTAGCCTATTTTAGTGAGAAGCTCAAGGGTGCTACCTTGAATAATTCAACTTATAATAAGGAATTATATGCGGTTATCCGAGCCTTGGAAGTTTGGCTACACTACCTTTTATCCAAGGAATTTATCATCCATACCAATCATCAAGCTCTCAAGCATATTAAGAGCCAAGGTAAAATAAATAAAAGGCATGCAAAATGGGTGGAGTTTCTTGAAAGATACTCATACATCATCAAGTATAAGAAAGGAGATAGCAATGTGGTTTCCGATGCTTTTTCAAGGAGGTTTGTTCTCCTAACCGAGCTTTCTACTAACTTCTTTGGTTTTGATTGGATCAAGGAAGATTATAAGGGTGACCAAGATTTCGGCCATTGGTATGATTTGAGCTTATAGAAGGTGGATTGTGGCTATCACCTCATGGATGGCTATTTGTTCAAAGGAGGGAAGCTTTGCATTCTTTGTGGGTAAATCCGAAGCAAGTGCAAAGCCGAGGCAAGGGAGGAGGAGGAACCAGGTCTAAGTCGGGTCTCGGTCAGGCATAAGTCGGGGCCCATGGAGCATGGCACAAACCCGATCCAAACTCTCTCTCTCTAATTTTATTTTATTCTTTTTATTTTTGCACAAACAATTATTTAGGGTTTTATGGGTTTGGCATGGGTTTGGAGTGTGTTTCTATGAGTTTGGCATGGGTTTGGAGTGGGTTTCTATGAGTTTTTTTGTTTGCATGAGTTTTTGCTTTTAAGGGTGTCTCAAAGGCAGCCGGTTGGGGGGAACTAAATTCGGGGACCACTCTTACTTGGTCACCCACAAATCAGGTAAGTGTTGGGTGGTCCTTTCCACCCTTCCTTTTTGTGCATGCATCAAATCAGGTAAGGCCTTTGGATGCCATCCGATTTAGTTTTCCCTCTCTAATTTTACAGAGGTTAAAACTCTATTATCACCAAGCATTGTAGTAGGTTTATTTGGAATACAAAGAGTGTTTTGGATCTTGTTCCTTGGCCGGTTTTTGACCTCCAAGACTTGAATCTCTAGTGAGTAATATCCGGCAAATCCGAGAGCATCCTTCAAGGTTTTTGCTTCCCTTCCAAGCTAGGGTGACCTAGGCCATGCTACACAACTTCAACCACTCCCCCGTGATCTTAGTAAGCGTGTAATCCATATTAGCTCTTCTCCATCTCTGGCTATGTAACGACCCGATTCCAAAGTCACCGCTTACTTGCTTTTCTTACTTACTTACTTACTTCAGCAACCCGAGAACCAGTCTGTTACATGATTCTTACTTACTTACATTACTTTGGTGGAAAAACTTGTTACTTTAAATTTCTTAAAACTCTCTTTCTTTTATCAAAACAGTTTACCAGGAAAAACCAGAATAATAAACACACATACACTCTTTGAGAATAACAACTTGAATTCCACCTTTTATCAAAAATACATGAGCATTTAACAATGTAAACTTACAGCGGAAGACAATAGTTCAAAATACATTCATTTATGAAAAGCTCTGTAATCCATCACTCCAAAATAATACATTTTAATTACATATCCAAAATATTCAAAAACATTTAAAACATTTTTTATGTCACGACTATGTGTGTGTCATACATCGCTCCCCGTCGGTCATCGCTCAATAAACCGTATCATTTAGACACTCTTCTGCTATATCCCCATGATCAGTCATTGGCACAATGACCTTTTTAATTATACATACAAAGTGGAAGCTAACATTTCAAACCACACTTATAAATAGTTAAACATAGGTCATATTTTCAAAATATAAAACTTTACAAACACTACATATTTGTAATTCAAAATAAGCTTTTTACAAATTCTCTTCAAAACATGTGTCTTTTAGTGAGCTTACTCCACCGGTCAAAATCTCGCTTAACAACGACAAGGCTCCATGGAAGACACTCTCCTCCTCTTTCATATTTAATCCACATGTGATATTTCTTCAACATTCAAGTCATCACCTACATTGCAAAGTCTAACTAATGAGCTTAAAGCTCAGTAAGTAGTGCAAATAAAACATGCATGGTGTAATGAATGATATGATTTAAAACCATGCAGCTTATTTCATTTTCGTGGTGTGGATCCACCCCCCACATGACGACCATCCACAAAACTTGATTGTTTACGTAACATATATCGTTAGGAGATAACAACCTACCGTCAATCCCCATTGGGCTCACGGTAACATGGACCCATAGCCATTGCCGAGGGCGTCTTTACTCTCCTTTACATAACTTATATCATTAGGAGATATAACAACCTACGGTCAATCCCCATTGGGCTCAAGGTAACATGGACCCATAGCCATTGCCGAGGCGCCTTTACTCTCCTGTATTGTAGATGTCTTCATCGAATCAATAGAGATATTGCAGGGATGAATGTAGGCATCAAAGACCCCCTTGGGCAACCTAACACCCAATCCGCCATCCCCCTATGATTCACTTATTATAATTCATAGTCTTCTTGCATAAAAATTCATTTTCGTTGTCATTCGTAGAAAACATGATGCATGATCTCCATAACATGTCACATACAATCCTATCCTTAATGCAAGAAATTCTAACTAATCCAAAAAAAAGTCATATAAACATATCAATGAAGGAATCTCATAGAAACTTATCAATCCATCAATACAAAGCACACAAACAATCCTCAAATGACTTGAGGTTGGCGTATTGTGCATTACACCCCAACCAGTTTATCATCAATCATAAAAATATATAACCTTTGCAATGTAGACCTCTAATAGGCCAAACGCATACAACATATACTTACCTTGATTTCTGATGTCTTTGGTTTCAACTTGGCAATGCGTACTAGAGGCTTGAGAACCTATATTGCCAAACCATTCGAATAAGTTTTTATACCATAAGTGACTATTTCACTATAACTTCCAAAATTCATAACTTCCTCTATATTTATCCATTCCTGATAATTAAGGTGTCAAATTGTTCTATAAGAAGTCTACTACAACTTCTTAGAAGACACAAAATTCAGAAAACTAACGTATGTCGATTTATGTTGACAAAACAGAGGGCATTCACTGTTTGAACTATGTTTGGGTCGACATAAACTTTCTGGGGTCGACCCATGTCAAAAACAGAGACTGTGTGCTCTTATCGGTCGACCCAAACTACAAGGGGTCGACACAAACACTTCACAGTTTCCATACACTTTCTTGCGATGTCCATAACTTTTTCTACATAGCTTCGAATTGAGTGATTCTAACGGTTATAAATCACTCTAGAAGTCTACTTTAACTCTTATGAATATTATAAACTCTAATTCGTGCTAAAACCTGACCTAATAAAAAAAACCATAACCTTGCACACAATCAACTGATTTTCTAACAACCTACATGAAATCCTTCATTTTTATCCATCAATCCAACCAATATCATCATATTATCCTTACTAAACCTAAAAGAAAACTCAGAGGATAGAATAATACCTTGAACTTCAGCCTTCACGAATTTACTTGGGATTTTCTACTTCACCTCTCTTGAAATAACTCACTCACTCACTCAAGGACGCCTAAACTCACCCTTTTTCTTTCTCAACACCTCTCTTCTTTGAAAAATCTCACTCTCCTTTGAGCTTAGAGCAACAAAACGGGAGAAAATAGAAGAGAGTTTGGGGTTGGGAGAAAGATGTGGCAGCCCATGCCTTTTATGTCCTTTATTAACCATAAAAAATATTTCCTTCAAGTCCCCCAATGAAAACTCTACATGTTTTGGCTGGCCATGCCTTTTACTTTCTTAATTAAACAAAATCAACCTTCTCTTTACGTCCACCGATCGGATTTCCCTATGTTTTTGTTAACTTTTCAACTCAATTTGGGAATGTGTCGACCGCTCGTCCGTTGTGTCGACCCAAAGTGTTCCATCGTGTTATTTGTGTCGACTGCTCATCCTTTGTGTGTTCCATCGTGTTATTTGTGTCGACCGCTCATCCGTTGTGTCGACCTAAAGGAAGTTCCTGAGAGTGACCTAAAGCCATTTGTGTCGACCGCTTGGTCCTAGGGTCGACCAAAAGCGTTCTGGAGGTCCTATTGTGTCGACCCCTTCAAAATCCTTGGGTCGACCTAAGGTATTCAGTTGTGTCGACCCCTCTTCAATCCTGGGGTCGACCAAACTGTTCATTGTGTCGACCCCTCTTCGATCCTGGGGTCAACCGAAAGTCCCAATTGTGTCGACCCTTGCTACATTCTGGGGTCGACTGAAACTTACTTTTAAGGTAATCCTTTAGTATATTTAACCAACTTACTTCATTACTTTTACTTAAACCTAGCAACAATCAAACAAACACCAATCAAACCCAAACACTTGGGCCGGTGCACGGTGTGATACACCCCAAACAAAGTTTTCTTATTCTAATTATTCATAATCGTAACAAACATTCATAAAGAGAAATCATAAACACTTTCATTTTAAAATCACAAATCTTAAAATAAACGAGGGTTGTTACAGGCTACCTCCCATTTTTCGATCAACCCCATTTCCTTTTCCAATCATCCCTTTTTGGAGGTTAAGCTCTCCTTTCATTCCCTAACTACCCCTCTGAATGTTAGTTGAAAACTCCGCATGCAACTTGACAACCACCTTCCCCAATAACACCCATTTTTTTACTCTTTTCTTTGATTATTTCTCACCCGATAGCCATTTTGTTCCCGATTCCATTCTTGAAGCTTATCAAGGTTCATAGGTTCTAGGATTTTGTGGTTCTAGGGTACAAGGTCCCAGGATTTATGGTTTCATTGTTCAAGTGTTCCAAGGTTTAAAAAAAATGGGTTCCAAAGTTCTATTTTAAGGATTCAGGGTTTTGGGTTTATGGATCAAGGGTTCAGTGTTTATGGTACAAGGGTTTTAGAATTCTAGTGTATGGGTTTAGAATTATAAAGTTCAAGGTTCCGCGGTTAAGGGTCAAGGTCTTGGGTTTAGGGTTGCAAGGTCTAGGATTCAGGGTTCTAAGTTTACAGGGCTCTAGGGTTCAAGGTTAAT
Organism: Begonia fuchsioides; assembly: GCA_003255005.1. Taxonomy (NCBI): domain Eukaryota; kingdom Viridiplantae; phylum Streptophyta; class Magnoliopsida; order Cucurbitales; family Begoniaceae; genus Begonia; species Begonia fuchsioides. Next base: position 53,516 of record QAOC01021022.1, read on the forward strand.
TGTTTCACGGTTGAAATTTCAAAGTATGATGATTATGGGGTTCTATTGTTTAGGGTTTCAATGTTCGTGGTTCTAGATTCAGGTTCCAGGGTTCAAAAGTTCAAGGTTACATGAATCAAGGGTTCTATGGTTCACGGCTCTAGTGTTCAGAGTTCAGGTTCCAGGGTTCTACGGTTTATTATTTAGAATTGTAAGGTTCAGGGTTCTAGGGTTGAGTGTTCCAAGGTTAAGGGTTCATGGTTTAGGGTTCCAAGGTTCATGCTTCCAAGGTTTCATGGATCCAGGGTTCCAAGGTTCAAAGTTCATTATTTGAGGGTTTCAGGGTTCTAGAGTTCTAGGTTCAGGGTTTCAAGGTTTAGGATTCTAGGGTTAAGGGATCAAGGTTAAATGGTTCCAAAGTTCTAGGGTTTTAGGTTTTTAGGTTTTATGGTTTAAGGTTTCGGGTTCTGGTTTCAAAGTTCTATGGTCTGCGGTTCAAGGTTCAGGGTTCTAAGATTGAGGGTTGAGAGGTCAAGGGATTAGAGTTCAGTGTTTGAGGGTTCTAAGGTCCTAGAGTTTAGGGTTTATGGTTCCAAGGTTTAGGGTTTAGGGTTCAAGTTTCAAAGGTTTCAAGGTTTGAGCGTTCTAGGGTTCAAGGTTAAGAATTCCACGGTTTAGAGTTCAAGGTTTCAGTGTTCTAGGTTTCTAAGATTTTGGTTTCCAAGGTTGAGGTGATAGGTTTGAGGGTTCTAAGGTTTAGGGTTTAGGCTTCCAACTTTTAGGGTTCAATGCCTCGGGGTTCCGAGGTTGAGGGAGGGTCCCTAGGTTTGAGGGTTTAAGGTTCCAAGGTTTATGGGTTCAAGAGTTCCATGGTTAAGGGATCAAAGTTCATTGTTTAGGGAGCACAATTCATGGTTAAGGGATTAAATTTCATGGTTTAGGGATCACGGTTCATGGTTAAGGTTACCTAGGTTCAGGGTTTCATGGTTCCACGGTTCAAGGTTCAAGGTTCAAAGTTTAGGGTTTAGGGTTTCAGGGTTCCACGGTTCCAGGTTTCCTCGGTTCCCTCGGTTCAAGGATTCAGGGTTTAGGGTTCTAAGGTTCTGTGTTTCACGATTCAGGATTTTGGGGTTCTAAAGTTCAAAGTTAATTGCTAAGGGTTTCAAGGTTAAGAGATCTTGGGTTTAGGGTTCATGAGTTCTATGTTCCAGGGGCCAAGGTTCATGGTTCCAAGGTTCAAGGTTTAAGTTTTCAAGATTTAGATTTCCAGGTTTCAGAGTTCAAGATTTTAGGGTTTATGGTTCAAGGGTTCTAGGCTTAAAGGTTCTAGGGTTCAAGGTTAAGGGTTCTAAGGTTCAGGGTATCATATTTTAGGGTTCTAGGGTTCAAGGTTATAGGGTTCAGAGTTCCAAGGTTACAAGCTTCCAATGTTTACAGGGTTCCAAGGTTAAGGTTTTAGAGTTAAAGGTTTGAGGGTTATGTGGTTCTAGGGTTCAAAGTTTATGGTTTAAGGTTCCAACATACATGGATTTAGATTTTAGGGTTCCAGGTTTCAAGGTTCAGGATTCAGGGTTAAAGGGTTCAGGGTTCAGGGTTCTAGAATTCATAGTTCACGATTTGAATGTTTTGTGGTTTCGGGGTTTTAGGATTCATAGTTCATTGTTTTGATGTTCAAGGATCTAGGTGTTATACCACTGTACATATTAAATGCTTTAAGCTATTAAATGACATAAGTAGAAATTTGTTTAATGCGATACATGCTGAATTAAGAGTAGAAAAGGAAGGCAAATTAAAATATGACACATGTCACTATAGGATTAGTGCCTAATCATGATTAAAGCATAATTAGTAAAAATTATGGGGTTATTAAGGTTTATAAATCATGATTATTTAATTTAATCTAATGGATTTGCTTAGTACTAATGTAAATTAATTAGTTAAGCTGAGTATGATTACAATGATACTAATGATGGTATTTTAGCATTTAAAGGAGCTTATAATAGTAAAATGGTAAAACTAAATCGATAAATTTGACAAAAAGGTATTTTCACGCCATGAACCATATAAAAATATTGATAAATGAATGATCATTAGCCATTAAGAAGAGAAAACTTGATAGAAAAGGGTTTTAGAGATAGAAAGTGAATGTTGAAGGGGAAGGAGCTGCAATTAGCTTCCAATCTTCTGAGGAGAAGTGTTCTTCTCGTCTATAGGAATTTATTGATCTAGAAATATGACCTTATATTACGTTTTTTAGATCAACAATGGTTATTCACATGATTACATTAAGGATAAATGGGAATTATAGAAACATCAATGGTTTTGTAAGTTTGTTGTGAGTACCATGTGGGCTTTGTAATCATAGCATTTCATAATGTACAGAACAAGTTATGGTATTTTGAAAGTACCACAAGACATGACATTGATTCTAAAAATTATGAATGAATTTAGGTAATTGAGGTGAAGGTGATCCTCAATTTTACCTACTACTTGAAATACTTGCTAAGGATAGTTAAGGTAAGTAGTATTATGTATTTTTCTCTTAATTGAATCTATATCATAGAATCATAGGAATTTTTTTTAAGATGTTGTTTCATGCTTTGTAAGTTAAGATGAATACATGTATAAAATAATGTAGAAAAACATGATTTAGGTTATAATATGATGAATTATTGTTTTAGTGTTATGAACGTTGTTTTACTACTTAATACATTAATATTGAGCATGTTCATGAGCATCTTAGACATATAATGTAAATCTTAATGCTCACCTTATACTACTTGCCGAGTCTTATGCTCATAGATGAGTTTTATGATGTACGCAAGGAAGACGTGCACTAAGAAGTGTATGAGATGGACTCCTTTGTTTATGGGGTGGTTGTTACTGTTTGAGCAGATTTTGACCTGTGGGCAAGTAGTTTTCAAAGTTGTAAATAATGGTTTGGAAAAGAAGTTCTGAGGGTTTAGGGTTTAAGGTTCCAGAGTTCCGAGGTTCAGGGTTAAGGCTTCTAAGGTTCATTGTTCCAGGGTTCATGGTTATAATGTTCAAGGTTCAAAGTTCCTGGGTCCAGGTTTCCTGGTTCAAAGTGTTAGGGTTTGGTGTTAGAAGGTCAATGGTTTCTGGGTTCATAGATGTAGGCTTCAAAGTTCAGGTTTTTAAGTTCAAGGTTCAAAGTTCAAGGGTCTAGGGTTCAGAGTTTACTGTTCAAGGTTTAAGGTTCTATTGTTTAAGGTTTGAGGTAAGCATTTTAGGGTTTTGGGGTTCAAGGTTCAAGGTTACTTTTCTGGGTTCCAAGGTTTAGTGTTCTCGGGTTTATGGTTTTGTTAAGGTTTCTAGGGTTTCAAGGTTCAAGGTTCAATGTTAAAGGGTTTAGGTTAAGAGTTCCAAGGTCAAGGGTTTAGGGTTCCAGGGTACATGGTTTAGGGTTTCAATGTTAAGGGTTTTAGGATTTAGTGTTTAGGGTTTAAGGGTCTAGGGTTACGAGTTCAAGAGTTTAGGGTTCAAGATTCCAAGAATGTGGGGTTCAGAGTTAAGGGTTCATAGTTTAAGAGTTCAGGGTTAAGGTTTAAAGGTTCCAAGGTTCAAGGATCTGGGGTTTTTGTTGTTTAGGGTTTAGTTTCTAGGATTCAAATGTTTTAGGGTTCAAGAGGTTCTAGTGTCCAAAGTTAAGGAATCAGGGTTTAAAGGTCCAACATTTAAGGGTTCAGGGTTCAAGATTCAAAAGGTTCAAGGTTCAATGTTTGGGTCCAGGTTTTAGGGTTCAAGAATTGTGTCTAGGGTTAAGGGTTCTAACGTTTATGGTTCAACGGTTGATGATTCTAGGGTTTAGGGTTCTAGGGTTTAAGAGTTCAGAGTTCAGGGGTTCAGAGTTCCAATTTTTATGGTTTAAGAGTTAAGGGTTTGAGGTTTTAGGGTTTAGGATTTAAGGTTTCCAGATTCTAGGGTTATAGGTTCTCTAGTGCAGGGTTCTTGATTCATGGTTTTGGGTTTCAGAGTTTAGGGTTTCATGGTTTTATGGTTATGGGTTCAGCGTTCCAAGGTTCAGGCTTCTACGGTATAGGTTTGAAGATTTTAGGGTTTAGGGTTTAGATTCACGTTTCCAGGGTTCAGGGTTCTAGGGTTTAGAGTTCATAATGTAGTGTTTCAAGGTTCATGGATCAAGAATTCATAGTTCAGTGTTGAGGTTTCAAGGTTCAGTGGTTCTATTGTTTAAGGATTTTATTGTTCTAGGGTTAATAGTTCCAGGTTTCACGATTGAAGGTTCCAGGGTTCCACGAATTCATGGTTTAGGGTTCAAGGTTCAGGGTTCAAGGTTTAGGGTTCAAGGTTCCAGGGTTCCAAGGTTCATTGTTTAGCTTCAAAGGTATAGGGTTCGAGGTTCAAGGGTTGAAGGTTCCAGTGTTTAGAGTTTCATACTTCCAGGGTTTCATAGTTTGGGGTTTGTGAGTTCTAGAGTTCATTGTTGTTGGGTTCATGGTCCAGGGTTAGAATTTCGAGGATTCAAGGGTCCAGGGTTTAGGGTTCCATGGTTAAGGGTACAAGGTTAAAGATTCCAGGGTTCAAAGGTTCAGGATTCCAGGGTTCAAGGTTCAAGGTTCTAGGGTATTGGGTTAAAGGTTTAGGTTTCCAAGATTCAGCGTTCAAGGATTTTGGGTTCTAGGGATAAGGTTTCTAGGGTTGCAGAGTTCTAGGTGTAGAGTTCAGAGTTTTATGGTTCAGAGTGATGGGTTCATGGTGCCAAAGTTAATGTTCAAGGGTTTAATTTTTCCAAGTTTCAGGGTCTAGAGATTAGGATTTAGGGTTCAAGGTTCAGGATTTAGGGTTTAGGGTTCAAAGTTTCAAGGGTCTAGGGATAAGGATTCCAGAGTTCAGGGTTTAGGCTTCAAAGGCTAAGGGTTCCAAGGTTCAAGGTTGAGGGTTACAAAGTTAAAAGTTCTAGGGTTTGAGCGTTCTAGGGCTGTGGGTTTGAGTTTTCCAAAACAAATGTTAAGGGTTTTAATTTTTCGAGGTCACAGGATTCAAGGTCCAAGGTTCCAAGGTTCAAGGTTCTATGTTCAAGGTTCCAAGGTTTAGGGTTCAAGGGTTTAGGGATATTGGGTTCAAGGGTTTCACATATCAAAGTTCAGAGTTAAGGGTTTAAGGGTCAAAGTTAAGTGTTCATGGTTCAATGGTTTAGGGTTTTAGAGTTTAAGGTCTAGGGTTCTTGGGTTCAGAGCTTTATGATTTAGGGTTTAAGGGTTCAAGGGTTGCGCGTTTTCAAGTTCAAAGTTGAAGGTTTAATATGGTTTTATTATCCAAAAATTAATGTTCAGAGTTTATGATTCAAGGATTCCAATGTTCAATGTTCACGATTCGAGGATTCATGGTTCCAAGGTTCTAGGATTCCTGGTGGAGGGTTCAAGGGTTTAGAGTTTAGGGTTTCAAGGTTTCAGGGTTCAGGGTTTAGGGTACAAGGTTTAAGGTAAAGGTTTCCATGGTTAAAGGTTCTAGGGTTCCAAGGTTCAGGGTTCTAAGGTTCACAGTTTGTGGCTTCATGGTTTATGGGTTCACAGTCAAGATTTAAGATTCCACGGTTAAAGGTTAAAGGTTTCAGGGTTCCAAGCTTCAGGGTTTCAAGGTTAAGTTTTTAGGGTAGCAAGGTACAGGGTTCAGGGTTTTGAGGGTTTAAGATTTTAAGGTTACATGGTTTAAGGGCTTCAAGGTGTAAGGTTTTGGGTTTTTAGTTCAAGAGTTCAAAGTTCAAGGTTCCAAGGTTCAGGGTTCCACGGTTCAAGGGTTCCATTGTTTAGGGTTTAGGTTTAGGGTTCAACGGTTCTAGGTTTCCAAGGTTTAAGGTTCGAGGGTTTAGGGTTCAAAGTTCTAAGGTTAATCGGTTTCAGGGTTTGAAGTTCAGGGCTCAAGGTTCACGAGGTTCACGAGGGTTCAAGGGTCCTAGGGTTCAAGGTTACAAGGTTCAAACTTTCAAGGTTCTGGGTTCCAATGTTTAGGGTTCAAAGTTTTTTAGTTCAAGGGTTTAAAGTTCTAACGTTACAAGGTTCTAGGTTTCCAGGGTTTAGAGTTTAGGGTTTCAAGGTTACATGGTTTCAGGGTTCCAGAGTTTCAAGTTAAGGGTTCAGAGTTTAAGGGTTCTAAGGTTGCATGATTCATGTTTCTAAGGTCTATGGTTAAGGGATCTAGGATTCCAGGGACCAAGGTTTAGGGTCCAGGTTTTGAGGGTTCGGGGTTCAGGATTTCAAGGTTTCAAGGTTCATAGTTTAAAGTTCTAGGGTTCAAGGGTTTCAAGGTTTCAAGGTTCATAGTTCTATGGTTCAAGGGTTTCGTGTTAAAGTTTAAGGTTCAGGGTTCAAGGGTTCTAGGGTCCAAAGTTCCGGGTTCAAAGTTTAGGGCTAGGGTTCATGAATTAGGATTCAAGGGTTGAGGATTCCAGGGTTTATGGTTCTAGGGTTCCAGGATTCAAGGTTCATGGTTCATGGTTATAAGTTTTAAGGCTAAGAATTATGGGTTCAAAGGTTCCAGGTTTCAGGGTTTCACGTTTAGAGTTTTAGGGTTCATTGTTTAAGGTTCCAGGGTTTTAGGGTCCAGGTTTAAGAGTTCAAAGGTTCAAGGTTCCATAGTTTTATGCTTTAGGATTCAGGGTTCAAAGGTTCAAGGTTTAAGGTTCTAGGGTTCATGGTTCTTGAGTTTAGGGTTTAATGATCTAAGTTTAAGAGTTCCAAGATTTGAGGTTTTGACTTATAGGGTTCCACGATTTTAGGGTTCAGGGCTCGAAGGTTTAGCGTTCCAATGAATCTTGGTTTTGAGAGTTTAAACTTTCAAGGTTGCAAGGTTTCATGGATCAAGGTTGCAAGGTTTTAGGTTTAGAGTTCAAGAGTTCCAAGGTTTAGAGTTCTAATGTTCATGGTTCAGGGTTCCAGGGTTCTAGTGTTCAAGGTTTAAGGTTCAGGATTCCACTGTTATAAGGTTTTAGGATTCGATCGTTCAGGTTTAAAGATTCTAGGTTCAAGGGTTCAAGGATTAGGATTCAAGGGTCCAATGTTCAAGGTTTAAGGCTCCAGGGTTCAAGGGTTTAAGGTTTAGGGTTTATTATTCAAGGGTTTAAGTGTCTAGGGTTCCATGGTTTTAGTGTTTAGGGTTTAGGGTTCAAAGTTCCAAGATTTAGGGTTCTTTGGTTAGGGGTTCCAAAGTTTAGAGTTCAAGATAAAAGGTTATAGGGATCACAGTTTTAGGTTACAAGGTTCAAGGTTCAGGGTTTAATGTTCCACAATTAAAAAAAATTATTTCCAACATTAATGGTTTAGGGTTTAGTGTTCAAGGGTTCTTTGTTCCAAGGTTAGGGGTTCTAGGATTTAGGATTAAAGTTTCAGGGTTCAAGATTCTACGTTTAGGATTTCAGGGGAGTTGAGGGTTTACCGTTCAAGGTTCAAGAGTTCCAAGGTTTTGTGGTTCAAGGTTAAAGGGTTCAGAGTTCAAGGTTCTTGGGTTAAAGGTTAAGGGTTCTAGGGTTCCAGGGTTTAGGGTTCTGGGGTTAAAGGTTCAGGGTTCAGGTTAAGGGTTTGGGGTTCAAGGGTTCCACGGTTCAAGTTTCAAAGTTTTAGGGTTCATGGTTCAAAGGTTCAAGGGTTCAGTGTTTCAAGGGCTAGGGTTCCAGGAATCGGAGTTTCAATTTTTAGGGTTTAACATTCAGGATTCAAGGGTTGGGGGTTCCAAGGTTCATGGTTCCAAGGCTCCAGGGTTTAAACATTAAGGGTTTATAATTCAAATTTCTAGGGTTCTAAGGTTTAGGGTTCCATGGTACAAGGTTTAGGTTTCAGGGTTCAAGGTTTAGGGTTCAGGGTTCAGTGTTTAAGGGTTCCGGGGTTTAAGTGTTCAGGGTGTTGGCTTTCAAGGCTTTTAAAGTAACCAATTATTTTTTATGATAATCGTTTGTGTAAATGTATGAAAGCTAAATTAAATTGTGTTGTTAATGTATCTCACAATTTCCCATGTGAGATACCCGTGTCAAAGGGTACACTTAATGTCTAACAAGTTGGTTGAGTGTTGCAGAATTTTATAAGTTCTCTCAGGTTGTCTACCGCTGTTCACATGTGTCGACCGCAACAATTCCAGAGAAGAGATGTATGTTGACCACTATAGATATATTTCGACCGCAATAACTCTAGAGAAGAGATGTATGTCAACCGCTACAAATATATGTCGACCGCAATAACTCCAGAAAAGAGATATATGTCGACCGCAATAATTCCAGAGAACAGATGTATGTCGACCGCCCAAGAGATGTGTGTCGACCGCTCAAGATCTATGTCGACTAGAGGCAAAGTTCCAGAGATGTAACCAATGTCCACCTATACAGACTTATGTCGATCGGTGATGTTCCAGAGACAAAAATTTATGTCAACCGCGCAAGACTTATGTCGACCACTATGTCGACCGCTAAATACTTATGTCGACCGCTTAAGTTCCAGAGACAAAACTTATGTCGACCGATGAGAAGTTCTAGAGATGAACCTTATGTCGACCGCAGCACCTTCAAAGGCTAATCAACTATACTTATGTCGACCGCTCCACGATTATGTCGACCGCTCAGGAACAACTACAGAGTCAAAGCTCCAACGGATACTTTCTAATGAGTCTAAACGGCTATGCGGTCGATAGCTGCCGTACTTATGTCGACCGCCCGAGCCTGAGCTGCTACAAAGTTATAAATAGTTTAATAGAAGCCAATTAAAAAGACGATTTTCCTTGAGAGAAAAACACGCCGAAACGCTGCCAAAATCATTCTCAAGCTATTTTACGCTCTCATCTCTTGTATTCACTTTTGGTTATTCATCTTGTGATTGAGAGAGTCGGTTTAGAAACCGTAAATTCTTGTAATGATAGAATTGAGTGAACTTGTAAAGGGGGGACGCCTTTTAGAAAGATGAGTCAAAAATGGGTGACGTCTCTAAGAAAGAAGAGTCAAGGTGTAAAGCTTAGATTGACACCCGAAAGCTCAATCAAGTGAAAGATCTTCAAGGAGCTACCTTGAAGCGCAGACGTAGGCAGTTGTTGGCCAAACCGCGATAACATTTCAGTGTCAAAATTTCTCTCCCTCAACCTTTACTTTGTTGATTGTGCTTGCCTAAATTGAATCGATAATCAACTTCCATAACTTTTGTAGTTAAGAAATTTAACTCACGAAAAAATTTCAATTAACCTAATTCACCCTCCCTACTTAGGTTAAAGTCGGTCCTACAATTTGTATTAGAGCATGTTAAATAGGAATTTTTCGTGATTTATCATCTTGCATTAAATTTCTTTGCAATGGCTTTTATTATGAACACGCCACACACTGAGGGTCAATCAAACACTAGACCCCTTTTTTTTATGGTAACAACTATATATATTGGAAAACTAGGATGATAATTTTTACCCAAGCTATGGACTACAGCGTTTGGAACATAATTGAAAATGGTCCATACATGCCAATTAAAATTGAGAATGGCATAAGTATACCAAAACCAAGTAGTGAATATGATGAGAATGACCTAAGAATACTAAGTTTAAATGCCAAAGCAATGAACACCTTGTACTGTGCTCTAACTAGTGATGAATTTAATAGAGTACAAGGTTGTGATAATGCTTGAGATATTTGGCGATTACTTGAAGTAACACATGAAGGAACTAACCAATTAAAAGAAAATAAACTAAGTATGCTTGTACATGAGTATGAACTATTTACTATGCATAGTGATGAAACAGTTAGTTCCATGTTTACACGCTTCACAAACGTTAGTAATGGTTTGAAAGTGCTAGGCAAGATATATTCAGATGAAGAGTGTATTAGAAAGATTCTTCGAGTTCTTCCAAGAGCATGACAACCAAAGGTTACAGCAATACAAGAGGCTAAAGACCTCAAAGCTCTTAAGATTGAAGAACTCATCAGATCTTTAATGACACATGAGATTACGTTGAAGGCTAGCGAAAAGGATGAGATTAAGGAGAAGGAAACATCAAAGAAAAGGGACATTGCCCTTAAAGCATCCTCCAGTAAACAAGTTGATGCTGTGAGTGATGAAGAGGAAGATGAAGATGTTGCTTTCATCACAAGGAAGTTCAAGAGTTTCCTACAAAGGAAACAGATGCAAGGAAAAGAGTTACCTAAAAGACAAAGGCAACTCAAAGAAAAGGAAAAAGAAATCACATGCTATGATTGTCGAAAGCAAGGTCACTTAAAGTTTGAATGTCATCAAAAAAAGAAACTCCCCAAGGGATTCAAGAAGAAAGCAATGAAAGCTACTTGGGATGACAGTGACTCATCTTCCTCTTCATCTGAAGACAAAGAACTAGCAAATATGTGCTTCATGGCAAAGGAGGATAAGGTACATAACTCCTTTAGTGATTTAGATAACTCCGATGAAGATAATGATTTGTTTGATGCTTTCAATGTTTACTTAATGATTTTAATATGTTGAAACCTAAATATAAACAATTAAAAGGGAACATGCAGTTCTAACTAAGGAACACAACAATACATTTTTTCCCTATCAACAGAAAATAGCTAGTTTAAAAAGGGAAAATGATGAATTGAATGTTATAATATTGAAGTTTACAAAGGGTAGTAAAAATTTGAAAATGCATCTAGGTGGACAAGGAATGACTTTTAACAAAGCTGGCTTAGGATATGAATCTTACAAAAAGAAAAACAACTATGGGAGCCTTTTTGTTAAACCAAGCACATGTCATTCATGTAATATAATAGGACACACCTCATTTGAATGTCCTTTAAAATTAAAAGGTAAAAATCAAAGAGTCACTCGAAGATGGGTTCCCAAAGGAATCAAAGCTAACATTCAAAGACCCAAAATGGTTTGGGTACCGAAAAGCAACACCTAAATTTTGTTGTGTAGGTGGAAGTCTCCCTTTCAAATAATCTTTGGTATCTCGACAGTAGTTGCTCGACACATATGACGGGAGATCCCACAAAATTATCCTCCATCAAGCAAAAGAAAGGAAATGTCACTTTTGGAGGGAACCAAAAAGGGAAAATAATTGGGATTGGAAGCATAGGTAACATTTCCTCTCCTATCATTGAAAATGCTTTATTAGTTAACGGTTTCAAACATAATCTTTTGAGTTTCAGTCAACTATGTGATAAAGGATATATAGTTATTTTTTAATCTAAAACTTGCATAATAGAGGATAGCTCAAGTAGAAAAATTTTATTCATAGGTTATAGAACTGAAAATGTTTATACTATTGATATGGATAATGTTGCTTGTTTTGATGAGAAATGCTTTAGTGCAAATTCGTCTATTGATAGTTGGTCATGGAATAGGAGGCCAGGCCACGTTAGCATGGATACCTTAGCTAGGATCTCAAAGAAAAATCTTGTTAGGGTTTATCCTTTTGAGAAGGATAAATCTTGTGATGCATGTCAAATGGGGAAGCAAACAAAGAGCTCTTTTGCTTCAAAAAGCATTGTGTCTTCCTCTAAACCCCTTCAACTCCTTCACATGGACCTCTTCGGTCCTTCCAAAGTAGCAAGTCTAGGTGGTAAACACTATGCTTTGTGATTGTTGATGATTTCTCAAGATTCACTTGGGTATTCTTTCTTAGATCCAAGGATGAGACTTTTGAGACTTTCTCATCTTTTAGGCAGAGAGTTCAAAATGAAAAGGATCTCTTCATTGTAGCTATTTGGAGTGATCATGGAGGAGAATTTGAAAATGAGAGATTTGAACTTTATGTCTTAAGAATGGTATCAATCACAACTTCTCTTCTCATAGGACTCCTCAACAAAATGTAGTTGTTGAGAGAAAGATTAGGTCTTTGCAAGAGCTAGCTAGAACCATGCTTAATGAAAATGCTCGTCCTAAGTATTTTTGGGCTAAAGTCATTGCCAAGAATTGTTATATCCTGAATACCAAGGACAACCTAGGAAAAATTGACTCAAAAACTTACTTTGGAATTATTCTAGGATATTCATTGTCTAGCAAAGCTTATAGGGTGTTCAACAAGAGAACTCTAGTAGTTGAAGAATCAATGCATGTCTTATTTGATGAATCCCTTTCTTCATCAAGTAATATGTTCAAAAGTGATGAGCTCATAAAAGAACTAGATTCTTTGACTCTAAAAGAAAATGTGAAAGACTCTCTTGAGGTTACTCCGTCTGAAAATCCTCCAATCTCTCTAGAATCAGAGCAAATGAGCCATTCTAAAAGAGACCTTGCTAGAGAGTGGAGATATTCAAGAAGCCACCCATTAGAAGACGTGGTTTGTGTTCCCTTATTAGGGGTTAAAACTAGAGCCTCTCTTAGGAATCTATGTGCCAATGTAGAATTCTTATCTCAAGTAGAGCTTAAGAAGTTTGATGAGACCATTAAAGACGAAAATTGGATTATGGCCATGCAAGAAGAACTTAATCAATTTTAGAGAAACCAAGTGTGGGAATTAGTTCCTAGACCTAATGATCACACCATCATTGGAACTAAATGGGTATTCAAGAATAAACTAGATGAACATGGCATTTTCATTAGAAACAAGGCAAGATTAGTTGCAAAAGGTTATAATCAAGAAGAAGGTATAGATTTTGAGGAGACCTTTGCTTCTTGCCTATGAGAAGTTTCAGAGACTAACCTTATGTTGACCGCAGCACCTTCAAAGGCTAATCCACTATACTTATGTCAACCGCTCCACGATTATGTCGACCGCTCAGAAACAACTACAGAGTCAAAGCTCCAACGACTACTTTCTAATGAGTCTTAAAGGCTATATTGTGGTCGACCGCTCCCGTACTTATGTTGACTGCCCGAACTTGAGCTACTACAAAGTTATAAATAGTTTTAGAGAAGCCAATTAAAAAGACGATTTTCCTTGAGAGAAAAACACGCTGAAACGCTGCCAAAATCATTCTCAAGCTATTTTACTCTCTCATCTCTTGTATCCACTTTTGGTTATTCATCTTGTGATTGAGAGAGTCGGTTTAGAAACCATAAATTCTTGTAACGATAGAATTGAGTGAACTTGTAAACGAGTGACGCCTCTGAGAAAGAAGAGTAAAAAAGGGGTGACGCCTCTAAGAAAGAAGAGTCAAGGTGTAAAGCTTCGATTGACACTCGGAAGCTCAATCAAGTGAAAGATCTTCAAGGAGCTACCTTGAAGCACGGAGATAGGCTGTTATTGGCCGAACTGCGATAACATTTTAGTGTCAAAATTTCTCTTCCTCAACCTTTACTTTGTTGATTGTGCTTGCCTAAATTGAATCGATAATCAACTTCCATAACTTTTGTACTTAAGGAATTTAACTCACAAAAAAATTTCAATTAACCTAATTCACCCCCCNGTTTCCCCCCCCCCCCCCCCCCCTCCCCTCCCACTTATGTTAAAATCGGTCCTACACAGGGTTCATGGTTTCATGGTTCTAGGTTTCTAGGGTTCAATGTTTGGGATTTAGGGTACAAGGGTTTAGGGTTCTAGTGTTCAGTGTTCAAAGATTTAGGCTTTAGGATTCAGGGTACCAAGGTTTAGGGTTCTACTTTTTAGTGTTTCAAGATTCATGGTTCAGGGTTTAGGGTACCAACATTCATGTTTCTAAGGTTTCAAGGTTCAAAGGTTCAAGGTTTAGGATTCAAGGTTCTAGGGTAGGGTTTTAGGGTTTGAATGTTCAGGGTTCAGGGTTCTAGGGCCGAGGTACCAAGGTTAAGGGTTCAAGGGTATAATTTTTTTAAGTTTTGGGGTCCAGGGTTAAGGATCAAGGGTTTAGGGTTCTAGGTTCTCACTGTCATTAAAGGTTTGTATGTTCTTGTCTTTAGGGTTCAAGTTTCTAAGATTCCAGGGTTCCAGGGTTCATGGTTTAGAGTTTGGAGTTCTAGGGTTCAGAGTTTAAGGTTCCATTATTGAAGGTTTAGGCTTCAAAGGTTTAGGGTTCTTGGGTTCTAGTTTAAGGGTTTATGGTTCTAGGGTTAAGGGTACAGAGTTCCAAGGTTTAAGCACTTTGAAGGTTTAGGGTTCCAGGGTTCAGGGTTATAGTGTCTAGGGTTTAGGTTTCCAGTGTTCATGGTCTAGGGTTCCAGAGTTCAAGTTTCAAGGTTCAAGGTTCAAACATTCAGAGTTTCAGGGTTCAGGGTTCTAGGGTCTAAAGGTTTTGAGGTTCGAAGTTCATAATTAAGGGTTCAAGGGGTTCAACGCCTAAAGTTCAAGATACGCGGTTCAAGAGCCTTGGTTAAGGGTTCACGGGTAAGGGCTCCAAGGTCTAGGATTCAAGGGTTTAGAGTTAAAGGTTGCATGGTTTGGGGTGTAGAGTTCCAAGGTTCAGAGTTCAAGGTCTGAGGGTCCAAGGTTTGGGGTTTAGGCTTCAATGGTTCAGAGTTTTTAGGTTCCTCGGTTCAGGGTTCCCTGGTTCAATGTTCAGGGTTGTAGGGTTTAGGGTTCAGGTTTCTACGGTTCCAGGGTTCAGGGTTTATAGTTCTAAGGTTTTGGCATTTTAGGTCACAGGTTTAAGCTTCCAAGGATCAGAGTTCCAGGGTACTTAGGCTCAGGGTTTGCGGTGCTAGGGTTGAGGGTTCCAGGGTTTAGCGTTCCATGGTTCTGGCATTCCATGGTTGAGGGTCTCACAGTTCTAGGGTCTTGGGTTTTGGCTTTCACAATTCTAGGATCTAGGGTTCAAGGACAAGGGTTCCATGGTTCAAGGTTTAAGGTTTCTAGGGTTCAATGGTTTCAGGGTTCAAGGTTCACGGTTGAAGGGGTTCTAGTGTCCAAATTTTAAGGTTTAGGGTTAAGGGTTCATGGTTCCGCATTTCAAGGTTTGGGATTCTAAGGTTCTAGGTTAAGGGTTAAGGGTTCTAGGGTTTTGAGGTTTAAGGCTAAAAGTTCTAGGGTTTAAGGTTAAAGTGTTTTGTGTTCAGAGTTTTAGGGTTTAAGGGTTCAAGGTTTTAGAATTCTAATGTCTAGGGTTCAGTGTTTAAGGGCATAGTATTCAGGATGTTCTACGGTTCATTGTTTAGGAGTTATGGGTTAAAGGGTTCTAGAGTTTGGGGTTTAAAGTTCCAAGTTTCCTAGGTTCAAGGTTAAGGATTTTTTTTTTCAAGGGTTACACGGTCTAGGATTAAGGGTTATGGATCCCAAAGTTTAGGGTTCATGGTTTCAGGTTTAAGGGTTACAAGGTTTAGGGTTCTAGGGTTAAATATTCCTACATTATAGGGTTTGGTATCAAAGCCGCTTGGCTATCTTGTTTTAAAAAAGAGTGACTCCTTATTTGATTTAAATTGAATCTACCTTCGAGTATTAGGTTAGTAAAACATCTCCTCTTATTTGGTATAAACCGGAGCCATCTTCTAGAATTTAGTTTAAAAAACAAAAAAATTAGCTAGTATTTGCCTTACATCTTAAAAAAATACATTTATTTATCATTCGATCTTATCATTCCTTTTTGTTTGATTTCTTTTATCTTTGTCATGTCATGTTGGTTAATCCTGTGTTTATTTTTGTTAGATTAAAATTTTGATATCTTTCACCAATTTTTTTTCTTCCAATTGATAATTTGGTTTTGATGTGAAACGACTCTTTGTTAGGTCGTTTAAATCTTGACATAATTGGAGCAAGTGAGGGAAAAAGGGAAGAGCGGTGAGATAATTAGAGGGTAAAAGCCAATTAAAAAGTGTAAAACACGAGTAACAAATTGGACTGACAAACTTATCTGAGAAAACGTCTGAGTAAGTGTTGTGAGGTCTATCTTATCATATTTTTTTTCTCCTCTAACATTTTCTTGCAGCTTCAACTTTTTACAAATGTCGAACTCTAACAACGGTGTTTCGACGCAATGCAATGACAGCCTTCAATTTAATATCTTGATGGGTCAAGTAACAAAATTAATGAAAGACTAGTTTGACCGTCTCAATGATTTGTTGTATAAAATTCAAAACGGTCAACAACATTATCGAAAACCACTCAATGAAAGTAGAAATCTTCCACAAAGAGGAAGAGAGGACTCTTTAGATGATACTCTTAATAGGGTAAATGACATTTCGGATGATGATATTTGGAGGAATCGAAGAAATTCTAGAAAAGCCTTTAACTGGACGGATGATAGCTTGAACAACATCAAGATGCCAATCCTATCTTTCCAAGGAAAGAGTTATCCAGATACATATTTTGAGTGGGAAAAGAAGGTTGAAATAATCTTTGACTGCCATAATTATTTAAAAGAAAAAAAGGTAAAACTCACTGCTATTGAATTTTTTTATTTTGCTATTACTTCGTGGGGTCAATTAACCTTAAGCAGGAGATGAAATGGGAAGAGAGCTTTTGATACGTGAATCCAAAATCAAAAAGACCTTTAGGGTTTAAGGGTTCAAGGTTTCAGAATTCTAATGTCAAGGGTTCAGTCTTTAAGGGCATAGTATTCAGGATTCCAAGGTTCGGGGTTCTAGGGATCATTGTTTAGGAGTTATGCATTAAAGGGTTCTAGAGTTTAGGGTTTAAGGTTCCAAGTTTCCCAGGTTCAAGGTTGAGGATTTTTTGTTCAAGGGTTACATGGTCTAGGATTAAGGGTTATGGTTCCCAAAGTTTAGGGTTCATGGTTTCAGGGTTAAGGGTTACAAGGTTTAGGGTTATAGGGTTAAATATTCCTACATTATAGGGTTTAGTGTGTTGAGTTTCAAGCTTAAATGGTTCTAGGGTTCCAGTGCTTAAACTTAACGGTTCTCAATTCTAGGGTCCAGAGTTCAGAGTTCAAAGTTCTAGGGTCCAGGGTTTTAAGGTTCCAGGGTTCAGGGTTCCAAGGTTCTGGGTTCAGATTTCTTAGGTTCAAGGGTTTCAGGGTTCAAAGTTTAGGATTCGGGGTTCAAGGTGTTCTAGGGTCTAAATTTTAAGTTGAGGGTCCAGAGTTATTGTTCAGGGCTCAAGATTCAAGGGTACTAGTGTCAAGGGTTAAGGGGTCAGCATTCCAGGGTTTAGGGTTCTAGAGTTTCGAGGATCAAGGATTAGTGTTACAGGGGTTTTAGTTATCAGTTGAGGATTCGAGGGTTCTAGGGTTCATGGTTTCATTGTTTGGGGTTCAACGCTCAAGTGAGGAGGACATCACGAAGAGCAAAGGGAAATAACTAAATGCAACCGCTGCAAGCATGGAATGAAATATGACATGAGATTGAGCCAAAAGTTTGGTGAAAAACTAAGCAAATATATCCAAAAACTTCTCAATTGTGACAGCATTATTGTTCTAGACAACATTAAATTTAAATTCATGACATGCAGTCAAGTCCACATGGGACAGTATGTCATTATTATGAATTAGACTATTATGTACTTACCTTATTTATTATAATGAATTATTGATAATCTATGTTGCTTGGCATAAGGGAAGCA
>QAOC01021022.1:71718-86246 GCA_003255005.1 Begonia fuchsioides
AAATACATTTATTTATCATTCGATCTTATCATTCCTTTTTGTTTGATTTCTTTTATCTTTGTCATGTCATGTTGGTTAATCCTGTGTTTATTTTTGTTAGATTAAAATTTTGATATCTTTCACCAATTTTTTTTCTTCCAATTGATAATTTGGTTTTGATGTGAAAAGACTCTTTGTTAGGTCGTTCAACTCTTGACATAATTGGAGCAAGTGAGGGAAAAAGGGAAGAGCGGTGAGATAATTAGAGGTTAAAAGCCAATTAAAAAGTGTAAAACACGAGTAACAAATTGGACTGACAAACTTATCTGAGCAAAACGTGTGAGTAAATGTTGTGAGGTCTATCTTATTATATTTTTTTTTCTCCTCTAACATTTTTTGCAGGTTTAACTTTTTACAAATGTCGAACTCTAACAACGCTGTTTCGACGCAATGCAATGACAGCCTTCAAGTTAATATCTTGATGGGTGAAGTGAGAAAATTAATGAAAGACTAGTTTGACCGTCTCAATGATTTGTTGTATAAAATTGAAAACGGTCAACAACATTATCGAAAACCAGTCAATGAAAATAGAAATCTTCCACAAAGAGGAAGAGAGGACTCTTTAGATGATACTCTTAATAGGGTAGATGACATTTCGGATGATGATATTTGGAGGAATCGAAGAAATTCTAGAAAAGCCTTTAACTGGACGGATGATAGCTTGAACAACATCAAGATGCCAATCTTATATTTCCAAGGAAAGAGTTATCCATATACATATTTTGAGTGGGAAAAGAAGGTTGAAATAATCTTTGACTGCCACAATTATTTAAAAGAAAAAAGGTAAAACTCACTGCTATTGAATTTTTTTTATTTTGCTATTACTTCGTGGGGTCGATTAACCTTAAGCAGGAGATGAAATGGGAAGAGAGCTATTGATACGTGAATCCAAGATAAAAAAAAACCTTTAGGGTTTAAGGGTTCAAGGTTTCAGAATTCTAATGTCAAGAGTTCAGTCTTTAAGGGCATAGCATTCAGGATTCCAAGGTTCAGGGTTCTAGGGATCATTGTTTAGGAGTTATGCATTAAAGGGTTCTAGAGTTTAGGGTTTAAGGTTCCAAGTTTCCTAGGTTCAAGGTTGAGGATTTTTTGTTCAAGGGTTACATGGTCTAGGATTAAGGGTTGTGGTTCCAAAAGTTTAGGGTTCATCGTTTCAGGGTTACAAGGTTTCGGGTTCTAGGGTTAAATATTCCTACATTATAGGGTTTAGTGTGTTGAGTTTCAAGCTTAAAGGGTTCTAGGGTTCCAGTGCTTAAACTTAAGGGTTCTCAATTCTAGGGTTTAAGGGTTCTAGATTCTAGGGTTGTAGGGTCCAGAGTTTAGAGTTCTAGGGTCCAGGGTGATGTGCCACAAATTAGCACATCTAGAAGCGGAAGCAAACTATTTTCTAATGAGTTTGTTGATTTTGTAGGAAGCTTGTTTTATAAAGGTTTAGTCAAGAAGCCAAAGATGAAGGGCATGGTGAGCCCTAGTTGTCAAGTGGGGTTGATGCATTTCATGGGCCAACCACACTTGATGAAGGAAGAGGAGTTCAAGGGTGGCACATTAAGGTGACCCCAAATCACCAAAACATGAAGGGGAAAGCATGTTTTCCTTTTGACAACTTTGTGTAATAATTTAGTTAGTTTTATGTAATAATTAGGAGGATAATTAGTAGCTTAAATTTGTGCACATGTTAGGGTACTTAGTGTACCCGTGGCATGGAAGGGTGATCAAAACATCCATGGTGATGAAAAAAACATTTCTGGTTTCGGCCCAAGCTGACCTTCGAGGCTTGTGCAGTCGTTTCGACTACCTTCCGGACCTGTTTTGGACAAACGTGCTTCTACCAAAATGTGGCCCACATCTTAAGGTTTCCAGAATAGGGCAGAACATAAACTTTTGATAACAACTGCCAAGCCAACGATCGCAATTACAGAGGCCTCCAAAAGATGGAGCGGCCCAAGAGCATCCAACCCATGGTGGCTGATCCATGGCAATGTTTGGCCCCAACGGAAAGGAAGGCTAAATTTCATCTTTGTACTTAATGGGAGCAGCAGCTAGCAGCCCATGGAAGTGCCCAACCATTAGCCCAAAAGATACAAGTGTTCAAGTCCATTTGATTATGGACATTCCATCATCGGTTTGGCCCATCTATTAGGTTTTTGGTTTAACGTGAAAACCATGCAAGCTCCTTACTCTTTTTTTTGTTGTAAGTTAATTACGTGGCTGCAAGTGGGAGATAATTAGGAAGCCTTAGGGGATGGGTTTTACCTTCCTTTAGTGACCATCACTCTTGTTGGTGATGAAAGTCAAGGGTGGGCCCCTTTTACCATACCTTGTTGTTGGTTTAGCACTTAGGATTATAGGTGATAATCATATGCCTTTTGTAGCTCGTGGGAAGGAGGGTTTTACCCTTCCTTTCTCAGCATTTTCAGATTAGAAAATGTTGAATGTTGAAGCTTGAAGCTCTCCCATTTTCTCTCACGGCAAAGCAATTCAAAGGTGAGTAATATCCTTTGATTTTTGGTTTGTAATGGTGTTGGTGTCTTAGCTAGAGTCACTAATCCATATTCCAACCTCCCTTCCTCACTTGTTTAGGATCAAAGGTGAGTTCGGAAACCCCCATAGCTCTCATCCCGTTGTTGTTTGCAATTGTGATTGTTTGAGTGTTGTTTGCTGCCCTTGTCATCTACCCGAGTAGTTTTAGTGCAACAAAAGTCCACTCCGTATCATTTTCGGTTTCCCGTGAACAAAAGCCCTAAAGTTTTTGCTGTG
The DNA here is from genome assembly GCA_003255005.1 of Begonia fuchsioides. Taxonomy (NCBI): domain Eukaryota; kingdom Viridiplantae; phylum Streptophyta; class Magnoliopsida; order Cucurbitales; family Begoniaceae; genus Begonia; species Begonia fuchsioides. Next base: position 74,515 of record QAOC01021022.1, read on the forward strand.
AGTTCCACTTTCCTATCCTGAAACATCTGTTCTTCTATTTTTATCCACAGGCCCTGCCCATCAAAGTTGTGCATGTGGTTTTCCACTGCCTCCTACCCGAATTCCTGAAATCGAGTAATTATGTCCATCAATTTTAAATCCCTCATATCTTTTAATCTACCCGTGCCTTTTTCCTCAAACCACTGGCATTTTCTTCCCCTTTCATTGGAGTTAGTGTTTGCCAATTTCCACCTTCCCAAATTGCCTGCATTAGAAGTTGTCCAGAAGTCTTTCCATATCCATAGCACTGTTTTCTTGTTTGTGTCTGTTTTGTACACCCAAAAGTATCCCCGTGCCATTTTAATATTCCCACGTGCATTGCCCTCAGAATGTGCCCAAACTTAGTCGACTACCTAAAGACTAAGTCTTCCAATTTATAGTCCAAGTCCCTGTATGAATTTGGAGTTCTCCTTGCTCCAATCCTCTGTTGCTGCCTAACCTCTCTCTCTCTCGGCAGATTGTTTCCAACTTCTCTCTTCCCGACACCTCCGCATTTTGGAGCGTGTCATCTGGTATCAGAGCCCAGCTCTTTCTTTCTATGTGTTCTCTTGTGATTATCCATCTTTTCATTTGATATAATGGCACACAAAAGTGGTGGTATGACCACTCGGAGTGGGGCTGTTTTACAGCCAAGCTAAGACCACCCTTCAACGAGTGAACTACCTCCCCCACCAATTTCTCCCCAAGGCCGTGAATCTAATTTGCAGGAACAAATTAATGGCATTAATCAAAGGCTGGATGCCTTGTTGAAAAGGATGGAGACACCGAATCCTCCTCGGCCACCTCCCCCGGTTACCCCCGATAGAAGGGCTGAAAATGCACGAGGCCGATTGTATGAAGTGGAAGACTCGGATGAAGAGTTTGAACCACGGGAGAGGCTGCCCCGTGAGGATGATTTGAGGAATGTGAAGCTAAGTTTTCCCTTCATTCAACGGATCATGTGATGGAGATTCCTACCTAATTTGGGTGGAAAAAGTGGACAAGGTCTTCGAATGCTACAACTATTCCGAGAGATCTAAGTTCCAATTAGTGGCCTTAGAATTTGGAGATCTAAGTTTTCCCTGAATGAATTTGGAGAACTTCTTGCTCCAATTCTCTGTTGCTGCCTAACCTCTCTCTCGGCAGATTGTTGCCAACTTTTCTCTTCCCGACACCTCTGCATCTTGGAGCGTGTCATCTGGTGTCCGAGCAAGGCATCCCTTCCCACGCCTTCCATTTTAATTTTTTTTATTAAGGTTGCAAGATTAAAGCATGAGGAGACATTATGGAGTAACCCGTGAAGCAACCCGAGGCATTGTTCCACCATATGAACGATCACCGATGACTCCCATTCAAAGATGCTCCGAGTCAAGACTCCAAAGTCAACTTGAAGACATCAACAAGAGGCTAGACCTTTTTATACAACGTTTGGATAGAACCAGAACACCAAGAAAGTCACCGAAAATCCCGGCTTTAAAGAGATGGTCCGATGATATCAAAAGAAAAGCTCGGTTGCAAGAATCCGAGGAACACCAAACCGATTCTTTCCTTTTTTCCACGCCCATGTCTATGGTCAAGGAACAACCACACATGATGAAGCCATGCAGCCCAATGCATGAACATGAAGAAGGCACTCGGCCATGGAATAAAGAGACTATGAACTTGGAATCTCTCGGCCTAGACTATACGAGCTCTCCATGTTCCACCAAAGAAGCCGTGACCATAATGGAAGATACCACTCTTAGAAGCAACCCGAACGAAGAGGGGTTTTACTACCTCACCAAAGAAGGAGTGAGTTATGCTAAGGTAGCCTCCACGGATGTTAAAGAGAAAAAGGAAATGAAGCCATTCACCGAGCATGCAAATGCTCTCATCCAAGTGACCGAGAAGCAAAACTTGGACATCTCTAATCCATTTCGTAAGGAAGCCTCACACCGATGCACGAAAGCTAAGGAGGAGCTTAAAGAGCTCCTAGTAATCAGCCCTCAATGTGAAATTAGCCAAGAGATTGAAGGGGCCAAACCGCACAAGGTTGTGGCCGAGAGGTATGACTTACCTCAACCTTTGAATCATGAAGTTCTTGATAAATTGTGGATTGATAATCCTTGCTATGATGATAATGCTGTTTTGTTGGAGGATAATTTTGGGATTGATAATCCGTGCTATGATGATAATGCTGTTTTGTTGGAGGATAATTTTGGGATTGATATTGCGGGTGAACTACTAGGTGCTAATAAATCATTGATCAACGATCACAATCTATTGTTGCCTATTAATGTGGTTGTTATTATGGAGTATGGTTTTTATATTTCTATGTGGAATCACAAATATTGGCTTGTTGCATTTCAAGAGGCCGAATTGTTAGAAAAATTGGGAGTTAAGAAGTTTTTCTTGGAAAATTATGATGCGGTGATACATATTTTTGATTATAAGGTGAAAGAACACCGTGGCCTATTTGGGGTTAAAAGTGGTAGCACATTTGAGGATGCATTTTTCTTTGATGGGCCATCATTTTCAATAGTCAATTTTTGTGGGATTGGCACACCAGTTGCCTAAAGTGTTTCGGTTCCACTCTTACAAAAGTTTTTGCTCAAACCTCTTATTGGTGGCTAAAGGGATTTCAACCCCACATTATGATTGAGATTGTTCAACTCAATGAGTTTTTGAGCTACGGTAATTAGCCCTCTTAGACAACGAGTATGGTTTATTTGTTTTTGGAGTTGCTTTAATATTTTCCCATGCCAAAGTTAAGGTGCCTATGGGAAATATTTTGATTGCACCCACCAATTTTGTTTGGAAAGTTGCTTGGCCGAGCTTCAAGTTGGAAGACCTTAGGGCCTTGGGAAAAAGGGGCCAAAGAAGGTGGCCTTGGAGTTTTGGCCAAATTATAAATGATGGTAGGGTATCCATTGCCGAGTCAATGAATGGAATGAAATGGACAATGGCCGAGCATCCTAAGCAACACCAAGAGGTTTTTGGAAGGATCATGAAGTTTTTGGATTTGAGAAAAAATCCTTTCCAACCTCGGGTGGATGATGTGCCACGGATTAGCACATCTAGAAGCGGAAGCAAACTATTTTCTAATGAGTTTGTTGATTTTGTAGGAAGCTTGTTTTATAAAGGTTTAGTCAAGAAGCAAAAGATGAAGGGCATGGTGAGCCCTAGTTGTCAAGTGGGGTTGATGCATTTCATGGGCCAACCACACATGATAAAGGAAGAGGAGTTCAAGGGTGGCACATTAAGGTGGCCCCAAATCACCAAAACATGAAGGGGAAAGCATGTTTTCCTTTTGACAACTTTGTGTAATAATTTAGTTAGTTTTATGTAATAATTAGGAGGATAATTAGTAGCTTAAATTTTTGCACATGTAAGGGTACTTAGTGTACCCGTGGCATGGAAGGGTGATCAAAACATCCATGGTGATGAAAACAACATTTCTGGTTTCGGCCCAAGCTGACCTTCGAGGCTTGTGCAGTCGTTTCGACCACTTTCCGACCTATTTTGGACAAACGTGATTCTACAAAAATGTGGCCCACATCTTAAGGTTTCCAGAATGGGGAAGATCATAAACTTTGGACAACAACTTCCCAGCCAACGATCGCCATTACAGAGGCCTCCAAAAGATGGAGCGGCCCAAGAGCATCCAACCCATGGTGGCTGATCCATGGCCATGTTTGGCCCCAACGGAAAGGAAGACTGAATTTCTTCTTTGTCCTTCATGGGAGCAGCAGCTAGCAGCCCATGGAAGTGCCCAACCATTAGCCCAAAAGATACAAGTGTTCAAGTCCATTTGATTATGGACATTCCATCATCGGTTTGGCCCATCTATTAGGTTTTTTGTTTTTCGTGAAAACCATGCAAGCTCCTTAATCTTTTTTTTGTTGTAAGTTAATTACGTGGCTGCAAGTGGGAGATACTTAGGAAGCCTTAGGGGATGGGTTTTACCTTCCCTTAGTGACCATCACTCTTGTTGGTGATGAAAGTCAAGGGTGGGCCCCTTTTACCATACCTTGTTGTTGGTTTAGCACTTAGGATTATAGGTGATAATCATATGCCTTTTGTAGCTCGTGGGAAGGAGGGTTTTACCCTTCCTTTCTCAGCATTTGCAGATTAGAAAATTTTGAATGTTGAAGCTTGAAGCTCTCCCATTTTCTCTCACGGCAAAGCAATTCAAAGGTGAGTAATATCCTTTGATTTTTGGTTTGCAACGGTGTTGGTGTCTTAGCTAGAGTCACTAATCCTTATTTCAACCTCCCTTCCTCACTTTTTTATGATAAAATGTGAGTTTGTAAACCCCCATAGCTCTCATCCCGTTGTTGTTTGCAATTGTGATTGTTTGAGTGTTGTTTGTTGCCCTTGTCATCTACCCGAGTGGTTTTAGTGCAACAAAAGTCCACTCCGTGTCATTTTCTGTTTCCCGTGAACAAAAGCCCTAAAGTTTTTGCTTTGAGTTCCACTTTCCTGTCCTGAAACATCTGTTCTTCTATTTTTATCCACAGGCCCTCCCCATCAAAGTTGTGCATGTGTTTTTCCACTGCCTCCTACCCGAATTCCTGAAATCGAGTAATTCTGTCCATCAATTTTCAATCCCTCATATCTTTTAATCTACCCGTGCCTTTTTCCTCAAACCACTTGCATTTTCTTCCCCTTTCATTGGTGTTAGTTTCTACCAATTTCCACCTTCCCTGATTTCCGGCATTGAAAGTTGTGCAGAAGTCTTTCCATATCCACAGCACTGTTTTCTTGTTTGTGTATGTTTTGTACACCCAAAAGTATCCCCGTGCCATTTTAATATTCCCACGTGAATTGCCCTGAAAATGTGCCCAAACTCAGTCGACTACCTAAAGACTAAGTCTTCCAATTTCTAGTCCAAGTCCCTGTATGAATTTGGAGAACTCCTTGCTCCAATCCTCTGTTGCTGCCTAACCTCTCTCTCTCGGCAGATTGTTGCCAACTTCTCTCTTCCCGACACCTCCGCATCTTGGAGCATGTCACAGGGTTCTAAGGTTCTAGTGTCCAAGGTTCAGGATCTAAGGTTCCCGGGTTCAGGGTTCCAAGGTTCTGGGTTCATATTACTTAGGTTCAAGGGTTTCAGCGTTCAAAGTTTAGGATTCGGGGTTCAAGGTGTTCTAGGGTCTAAAGTTTAGGTTGAGGGTCCAGAGTTATTGTGCAGGGCTCAAGATTCAAGGGTACTAGTGTCAAGGGTTAAGGGGTCAGCATTCCAGGGTTTAGGGTTCTAGAGTTTCGAGGATCAAGGATTAGTGTTACAAGGTTTTTAATTATCAGTTGAGGATTCCAGGGTTCTAGGGTTCATGGTTTCATTGTTTGGGGTTCAAGGCTCAAGTGAGGATGACGTCACGCAGAGCAAAGGGAAATAACTAAATGCAACCGCTGCAAGCATGGAATGAAATATGACATGAGATTAAGCCAAAAGTTTGGTGAAAAACTAAGCAAATATATCCAAAAACTTCTCAATTGTGACAGCATTATTAATCCACATGGGACAATATGTCATTATTATAAATTAGACTATTATGTACTTACCTTATTTATTATAATGAATTATTGATAATTTATGTTGCTTGGCATAAGGGAAGCAGGTGAGAAAATAGGTAAGAAATTTTTTGAGAAAGTCGTTGAGGAATCGAGTAAGGTTGGGAGAAGAGAAATAAGGTGAGGAACAAGTCCAATAAATATGTACTAGATTTACCATTTGAATTCAACTTGAGTTTTGAGAATCATATTGTGAGAGAAATCTCATTTTTAATGTGTTGTTCGGTCTTTCATTGCAAGTCCAGCAACGTCATTTCTGACTTATCAAATGAAATCCCTTCGTTTGTGGCATGTTTCTGATAAAAGGTTCTTAGTCGTGCTATTGTTTCAGTTCTTTAGCTCTTTCTCAGCTAAGATTCAAATGTCCGTTAACTTCAGGTCAAGGTTCTATTTTCTATCTATGCTTTTTTTAATATTACCTATTCAATCACTGATCAATCTTTATAAGTTAAGATCATATCATTTGGTATCAAAGCCGCTTGGCTATCTTTTTTTGGTTTAAGGTAAATAATATAAAAAGGAAAGCAAAACAAGAATGAAAGTCAAGATCTAGGGGCCGGGGAAGAAAAATACAGCCAGAGAAACTGCCCCGGACACCTTGAACAAAAGCTAAAAGAACAAAAGGAAAGTCAACATGCTGACTTACCAAAAACAAACAAACACCCAACTAACACAAACTGGCAATAGAAATCAAGCCAGGCTCAAAATTGACTATAAAAACAATTAATCAGCTCAACCCAAGGCAGCAACAAGAGGCATCTTGGGGAGGAAAACAAAAATGTCATCTTCGAGACCAGGAACGAGATGGAGCAGGTGAATCCGGGGATAAAGGCATCAGCAACAAAGAGAGCAGGAAGCAGCGGCATTGGCCAAAAACAAAGATGAAGCCACAACAATAACAACATCTTGGGACAAGCCAGAGAAGGAGCAGCAGAACTCGAGACAAGACAACAAAATCTAATGCGGCAGTAGATTCGAGCAAGAAAAAGAGTAGCGGCATCCAAAAAAATGATCAAGCAAGAGAGCAGCAGCATCCACCAAAACACCCGAGACATACAGAGGAGGAAAAACCTGCAAGAAGACAAAAAAAGGAATGAGTCGAGAAGGGAAGAGATATGATCTTGTCATTTCGGAGTGGATGAGATTTTCTCAATCATCCTAGGATAAAGAGAGAAAAGCATTTTGAAAACATGCTTTTCAATCTTTCTTGAAACGTGCTTAGCCGACCAAGTCTTCCCTTTGAAGGATTTGACATTTCGAGCATTCCAAATATAGTAAACAGAGGCAGCAAGAGGGATTTTCATCAGGTTGGCTTTCCTATGATCTACTTTGTTTTCCTTCTTTGTCCATTTGACAGCACTTTTTAGGGTGCTAAGAGATCTTTGTAGACCAAATTTTTCTTTTATGATAGACCAAACTGAGTTGGAGAAGGGGCAAGAAAAAAGGAGATGGCGATTGGATTCAGAATGAAGAGAGCAGAAACAACAAAGGTCAGATATTCCCAAGAAGGTTAGCTGATCTTTTGTTTTAAGCCTTTCATGAGCTGCAAGACAAAGTATGAAGAAGTGCTTAGGAATAACACAATTTGTCCAAACAAGGGGGGCCCACGGCTTCGGGGATCCAGAGGGCCTGAAGAAGTGATATAGATGTGATAAACCATGGCCATTTGATTTTCTTTTCCAAGCTTCAATTAGACCTTTTGCTTTGTCAATAGAAGTGAATTTTTCAAGGAGAAAAGCTCGAGTTTGGATGAGGTTTTTCATGAAAGGGGAGACACGATAACCCGGGGACCAACTCCAAAAATCCACTCCTTTTAAATAGAAATGATTAATCCATCTAGCCCAAAGAGATTCCTTATTGGCTTGAATGTTCCAGATGACTTTAGCGTGGAAGGCTTTATTCCAAGAATTAAGATCCCGAAGTCCGAGACCACCCTCCATCTTAGGCAAACAGACAGTGGACCAGGCAACAATCGCTTTTCCCGAGGCCCAGAGGAAACTCCTACAGATTTGACTAGCTTTTAATTTGATCATTGCAGGGAGGTTAAAAATGGACATCCAGAAACATTCAACTCCTTGTAAAACCGATTTTAGGAAGTCAAGATGGCCTGCATAAGATAGGGATGCTGCACTCCAGCCGATAATATTATCCGTAAGCTTTCTAATGAATGGAAGGTAATGATTTGAATGAAGATTTCCAGCCGAAAGAGGGATACCAAGGTATTTGAAGGGGAGGGATCCAAGTTTTAAACCTGACATTCAGAAGATTTCATTGAGGTCTTGAGAGCCAATTCCGGCAGCAAAAATACTAGATTTTTCCAGGTTCATCTTTAGCCCGGAGACTGAACCGAAGTCTGAAAGGCAATCTAGGAGAATCTTAACTGAAGTGGGGTCCCCACGGGCTAGAAACATGAGATCATCGACATAGATCAAGTGAGTGATATCAAAATGCTCACACTTAGGATGAAAATTGAATTGAGAGCTGCGAGTTCTAGATTTTATTAATCTTGAGAGGTATTCAAGACAAATGACAAATAGGTAAGGGGATAGGTGGTCCCCCTATCTAAGACCATTTCTGCCCTTAAAAAACCCGAAAAGCCCACCATTGATTGAGATGGAATAGGTGGCCGTGGAGAAACATTCTGAAATCCAGGAAACAAAGATAGGGGGAAAGCCTAAACTGACTTGAGCATCTCTAAGGAAGGACCAATTTACCAAATCAAAAGCTTTGGAAAGGTTAGCTTTGATTATGCATCTTGGGGAGGCCTTTTTTCATTGTATTTCCTCATAAGCTCTTGCATCATTAAGATGTTTTCAGTGATGGATCGTCCTTTAATGAAAGTCTTTAACCGAGGGGGAAGATTGAGTTTTTGGGACAAGGGAAATAAGCGCATGATTCCATTGCTTGAGGATCTTGGAGGAAGAAAAAAATTCTAAGACGGCATTGGAGAAGAGGTCCCCGGTTATATTCCAAGTATCCTTAAAGAACTTTGAGGTATATCCGTCAGGCCCGGGAGATTTATTATTTTCAATGTTGAAAAGGTCTTGTGGAATTTCATTCCTAGATATTGGATCTGTGAGGATATTACAATCAGAGTCCGAAAGAACAGGGCCATTTCTATTAATATTGATGTCTGGCTTGACAAGCTTGCTCGGACAGCCAAGGAGGTTCTTATAATACTACATAAATTCTTCATGAACTTGATCAATTGAATCGGTAGGAAGGCCATTTTGCTTTATGACGGAGGGAATGAAATTTCTCTTTTGATTTTTCTTGACAATCAAGTGGAAGAATTTGGAACATTTGTCGCTTTCTAAGTTGTATTTACTTTTTGCCTTTTGCTGATAAAAGAGCTTTTCGGCTAAGGCAAGGAGGACAACTTGCTTCCTCATTTCAGGAATTTTACTGGCCAAGTCTCTATTACCCGGGAGAGAATTTGGGCATCCTTGAGCATAGACTTTGCACGATCGGCTCTCGAGGAGATATGGGAGAAATGCTTGAGATTTAGCTCCTTCAATTTTCCTTTCAAAAGGTGAAGCTTGGACTTGAGCTGATATTATAAGGAGCCGCTCGAAGGAAGACTCCAAGAATCAAAGAAAATTTGAAGAAAGCTTGGATGATTAGTCCACATATTAAAGAATTTCCAATTCGATCTCTTACGAGGGAGGAGACTAAGGATATGCACAAGGCAAGGAGAGTGATCGAAAAGGTCAGGAGGAAGGAAGATGGAGGTGGCATTGGAAAGAGAGCATTGCCAAAGATCATCAACCATGGCTCTATGAAGCTTGGACCAGACCTTGTTGTTGGTCCAAGTAAATTTTAATCCGGAAGAGGGGAGATTCGAGAGGCCTAAGTTTAGGCAGCATTCCCCAAAATCAAAACATTCTCTAGGATTTACTACAACCCCACCAATTCTCTCCGAAGTTTTCAAAATGGAGTTAAAATCACCCATGATTAGCCAAGGATGGCTATAAACATTTCTGGCACTAGTAAGGTTATTCCAAAGGAGTTTCCTTTCGGAGATGGAATGAAGGCCAAAGACAATGGAGATTAGAAAGGTTTGATGGGTGGATTTGCATGTGGAATGGAGATGGATGACCTGTGGATCCAAACTCAGGAGGCTAATATCCAACTTAGACTCATTCCAGAGGATGACAATCCGACTAGAAGGATGGAGGTCAAAATTGGTAAGAAATTTCCAACCTTGAAATCTTTTAACGAATTTAAACATGCTTTTTAGGGAGGATTTAGTTTCCAGAATACCAAAGAGGTTGATTTCCTTATCACGAATGAGGTGGAAAACCTCATCCTGATTCAAGGGCAAGTTAAAGCCCCTAATGTTCCAGGTTGTACAAATCATGGGTGTCAGGGGGGGGGGGCAGCCCCTTTAGCCCTAAACATGTCCTTTTTGGATGAGGTATTTCGCTTTCCCGAGACTATTGTAGAGAGGGAAGGAATCAGATCTTTTGATTTTCATTTCAATCGGCTAGACATTCTGGTGAAAAGAATGATGGAGTCAAGGGATTTTGAGTCAAAGTAGTCTTTATCATCCAAGGAGATAAAGGAATTAGATTTTCCGAAAAAGGAGCAATCAGGATGGGGGAGGTCCATATGGTCCTTTTGAGAATCCAAGTCATCATCAGTGGATACCGAGGGATAAGCATGAGGGGAAGGGGGAATGGAATGGGGATCTGAAGTTTCTTTAGCTATGGGAGGAGCGGGGGTAGGAGGAGTGGGGGCAGGAGGAGCAGGGAAGAGCAACGACGATACCTGCCTTACCTTCAGCCGGAGAAATGAAGGGACGACGGTTCTCCGGTGCAGAGGAAGATACAATCGGGAGGATAGGCAGAAGGCCATCTATTAGCTTTAACTATGATTAAAGTAACCATTGTTTTTAATGATGAATATTAATGTGTTGTATAATTTATTAATCATTAAAGAGAAGTTGATTTGAACAATGTATATGAAATACCCTCAACAAAGGGTACCTTTTTTGTCTAACAAGTTGGTCGAGTTTTTGCAGAAATTGTTAAGTCTCATACAGGTTATGTAGACTGATTATCAATTATGTCGACTCATCCTCAGACAGAGGATAAACTTTTGTTGACCGCTCATCAGTTATGTCGACCGATCCTCAGGCAGAGGATATATTTATGTCGACCGGTACCCAGTTATGTCGACCTATCTTCAGACAGCAACCTTCTTATGTCGACCGTTACATTATATGTCGATTGATGAGTTAACTAGAGAAGAATGTTATGTCGACCGCTAAAAGAATGTGTCGACTGCAAGATATTCAAGACAAGAAGTCTACAAGGTTCAAAAGCTTCACTTATGTCAACCGGCCAATATTGTGTCGACTGCACACATGTCCAGAGGCCATATTTATGTCGACCGCTAAACTATTGAGTCGACTGCATACATGTCCAAAAGCCATATTTATGTCGACTGCTATACAATTGAGTTGACTGCATACATGTCCAGAGGCCATATCTATGTCGACCGAAGCTCTTCCCAACGGCAACTCACTAAAACTTATGTCGACCGATCAAGAGCAGAAAGAAGAGATGACTCCAACGGCTATTTATGAATGTGTCTAAACGGCTATATCTATGTCGACCGTTCCCGTACTTATGTCGACCGATCCAGCCTGCGCAGAACGAAATCTATAAATAGCTGGTGTGATGTCGATTGAAGTAACGATTCTTGAGAGAGCAAAAAGAAAGCCGAATTGCTGACAATTTTTAGAGAATCATTTCATTCTCTCAATCTTTGTATTTCTATCTTGAATATTCACTTGGTGATTGAGAGAGTCGGTTAGTAACCGTTAATTCGAATATCATACTTTGTGAGCGAAATTGTAAGAGGGGTGACGCCTCTCCTAAAGAAGAGTTGCTGTAAAGGTTTGATTGACACCCGTAAGTCAATCGGAGTGAGCTCAAAGAATTGAGCGGGAAGAATCTTCAAAGAGGTACCTTGGAGCGCAAACGTAGGCAAGGTTGGCCGAACCGTGTTAACAATCTGGTGTCAATCTCTCTCTCTAACTCTATTAAGTTGTTTATCTTTTCCGCATTAGAGTCTTAGATTGAGTAAACCGTACTCACGAATTTGATTACATTTTAATCATCGGAGTAAATTTTTATTAATCTAATCCCCCCCCC
>QAOC01021022.1:95353-133429 GCA_003255005.1 Begonia fuchsioides
CCCCCCCCCCCCCTCAATCTTAGGTTAATCTCGATCCTACACCATCAACATCAGTCGCGCGGGGAGACACTTCGGTCTGGGAAGCGTTACCGGCAGGGCCAAACAGAGACGCCTTTGTTTTCGATTTCTTTTCCATTAAAATTTCTGAACGCAGATGGTGGAAGGATTTATGATCGATGGTTAGAGGGAAACACAGGAAAAATTTTAGATATAGAAACCCGGAGACATTTTCCGGCCGCCGTCAACGGCTAACCGGAGCCGGAAATGGCTAGATTTCACTGGAAATGGCTATATTCTACCGGTAACGGCTATAATCAGACAGGGGTTTGCCGGGGCCGAGTCACAGAAAATGGGACTTTCAGGGAGCAGATTGTTCAGACAAGCTCCGGCAGACCAGTGGGAGCCGTCGCCGGAGAAGCAAGCTGACTTCACGCAGGGGCGATTTTGGCGACAGAAAAATGTCAAAATAAAACCCCGCGAAAGTGAGACAAGGGAGACGAGAAAAAAAATCTTAGCGTCAAAGGATGAAGAGAAGAGACCGAGAGTGGAGGAACTCGGTAGGGAGAGTAGCAGAAGCAAACGGCACTGGAAATCGGGAATTCGTGTGAAAAATGCCAAAATCCAGAGAGAGATTCACCGGTCTTAGAACAAGCCACAAAGTGAGCCATTTTAGAAAAATGATCAACAACCACTATAATTGAATCTTTTGCTCTACAAGTCCTTGGAAGACCTAGAACAAAATTCATGCTTACCTCTACCGAAGGATGGCTAGGAATGGGTAGTGGCATGTAAAGCCCTTGAGGAAGCACTCTACTCTTTGCTTGCTTGAAAATAATACATTTCTCCACCACCTTCTGTACATCCCGAAACAAATGTGGCCAATAAAAGTGTTCTTTGGGTGCCTCTAATGTCTTTTTTTCACCAAAGTGACTAGCTAGTCCACCATTATGTGCTTCCTTAATGAGAGACTCTCGGATGCCCCCTTTAGGAATGGAAAGTTTACTCCCTTTGAATAAAAAACCTTCCATCAAATGATAACCACGATCTTCCTTCTTCAAGCTCAATTCATACCATTTGCCAAAATCTTGATCATCCTTATAAGCTTCCTTGATCCAATTAAAACCAAAGAAGTTAGCAGATAATTTGGTTAAAAGAACACACCTTCTTAAAAGTGCGTCGGCCACCACGTTGCATTCACCCTTCTTGTACTTTATAATGTAAAGGTATCTTTCAAGAAATTCCACCCATTTGGCATTCCTTCAATTCAGCTAGCCTTGGCTTTTAATATGCTTAAGAGCTTGATGATCGGTGTGAATAATAAACTCCTTAGATAAGAGATAATTTTGCCATACCTCCAAGCTCTAATAACAGCATAGAACTCCTTATCATACGTAGAATAGTTTATGGCCGCACCTTTGAGCTTTTCACTAAAATAAGCTATTGATCTTCCTTCTTGCATTAGAATAGCTCCAATTCCAAGTCCGGATGCATCACATTCTACTTCAAAAACTTTGTTGAAATCATGTAGCATTAGAATTGGTGCTTCACAAAGCTTGAGTTTGATCAACTCAAAGCTTCGTTGACAGCTGGGAGACCATTCAAATTCATTTCCCTTCTTGGTACAATCAGTTAAAGGAGCAATAATCGAGCTAAAACTTTTAATAAATCTTTGATAAAAGGAAGCAAGGCCATGAAATTTTCTAACCTCCGAAACATTCTTAGGAGTAGGCCAGGCTTTAATGGCTTCAATCTTGGAATCATCTACCTTCATTCCCTCCTTAGAGATGATGAAACCTAGAAAATGGATCCTCTTTTGCACAAAAGCACATTTCACCAATTACCAAATAGTTTAGTGGCCCAGAGTGTTTCAAACAACATCAAAAGATGCTTAAGATGAGTATCCAAGCCGACACTATACACCAAAATATCATCAAAGTATACCACAATAAATTTTCCCAAGAAATCCTTAAACACAAAATTCATTAATATCATAAATGTACTAGGAGCATTAGATAAACCGAAAGGCATCACTAACCATTCAAAGAGGCCGTACTTGGTCTTGAATGCAATTTTCCATTAATCTCCCTCCTTCATTCTTATTTGATGATAGCCACTTTTTAAGTCCACCTTAGAGAAGCAAGATGCCCCACTGAGTTCATCCAATAAGTCTTTAAGTCATCGAGTAGGATATCTATACTTGATAGTGATTTGATTAATGGCCCTGCTATCCACACACGTTCGGAAACTTCCATCTTTCTTGGGTGCACTAAGAGAGCAGGAACAACACAAGGGCTTAAAGATTCTCGAATATAACCCTTAGTAAGAAGTTCTTGTACTTGCCTTTGAAGCTCTTTAGTCTCCTCGGGATTCAGTCGGTAAGAAGGCCGATTGGGTAATACTACACCCGTTTGTAGGTCAATTTGAGGTAACTCTTGAGGTAACTCTTTCGGAAATACATCTTGATATTCTTCAAGCAAGGTCATAACCACCTTACGTATTTCACCTATTTCTTCAAGCCTTTCATGGAACATCAACAAAATAATAGGTCCACCCTCTTGGATTGACATTATCAATTCTTTCTTAGATAATAGAAAGTTGGATTTAGACTTACCTTCCTTTCTAGCTGCTTCATCCTTAGCAACTTGCTCCGGTTCAGTGGGGGCTAATTTGATGCCATTTTTGCCAAACTTAAAGGAATAATGGTTGGTGTAACCATCATGAACAACTCTTCGATCATATTGCAAAGGTCTTCCAAATAATATATGTGTGACATCCTATTTTTCTCTTGCTTAAAATTTTTTTCTTTTTGTAAACACATGTACTAACTTTAAACAATTTAAGGTAAAACTTATCAATTTGAAATCTTTGAAATAAAATAAAGCGGAAGACTTTTATTTAACTCATCAAAATCGATTCTATTTGTGATAAGTAACCAAAACATACTTGTACTTTAACATTTAAACCAAGTTACTACAAAACAGTTATAGACCAAACATAATATTATACATTAGTTTTCAAACAAAACATTTCCATTTACATGGGTCGCCCACCGGTCAAAATTGCACTAACAGCTGCAAACTTCTGCAAATGGACGTACTTCATCACCTCAAGCATCTATCCATGATAAGTAGAATCCCAAATATCTATCTGACAAGCTTCAAGAGTGGGAAGTTGAATAGAAGGAGCTTCGAGTGGAAAAGGAAGGAAGAAATGACCAAAAATGAGTGATATTAAGAAAGGGAGTTCTTGGGTTGCGTATGGAGTTTGCAACCAAGATTTGGAGCGATAGTTTGTGGATGAGAGAAGAGCTTAAACTCCAAAAATGAGGGTAAAATCTTTTGGGAATCGGAATTTGTACAGAGGGGAGTATCGGGTGCCAAAAGGGTGGTCATCAGAGAAGAAATGGGGGTGGTCAGAAAATGTAAGGTCATCGAAGATGGAGATGAGCTAATGGGGATACACGCTTACCCTAAGACCACGGAGGAGTGGCTGAAGATGTGTAGCATGGCCTAGCTTTCCCTAGCTTGGAAGGGAAGCCAAAACCTTGGAGAACCTCTCGAATGTCGCCGGATATTGTAGAGACAAGTCTTGGTTGCTGGAAAAACCATAGCCAAGGAGAAAATGCAAAGCACTTTTGTATTCAAACTTCCACTAGCTACAATGCTCGGTGATGGGAGAGTTTTAATCTCCATCACATTGGAGAGAAACAGCCAAATCGGATGGCTACCAAGCTTATCTGATTTGGTGTTTGCACAAAAAGAAAGGATGGAAAGGACCACTTAACCTTTACCCGATTTGGGGGAGACCAAGGGAGTGTGGTCCACAAAAATGGTTCCCCTTCCACCGGCTGCCATCCATGCATTCCCAAAAGCAAAAACCCATGCAAAAGATAAAACCCACACCAAACCCATGGAAACCAACACAAACCCACGCAAAACCCACAAAACCCTAAATAATTTTTTTTGCAAATTTAAAAAGGGAATAAATAAAGCTAGAAAAAGGAAGGGCCTGTCGGGTTTGTGCCATGCTCCATGGGGCCCGACCTAAGCCCGACCTAGACCCGGTATGAACCCGGGTTTCTGTTACGACCCTTACTTTTCTTACGTAGAAAATACATCATGTAAAAAGTTTTCTTTCTAAAATTTTGTTCCACATTATTAATTTAAAATCATAGCGGAAGCATACAATATTTACATACTTACTCTTCAATATCAAAACATATATTATTTTACATCATATAGTACTTTAACAAAACCAAACTTTTAGTATTATATGTTTACAAAGAACATAAAAAAATCTAGTTTTCAAAACTATATACTCCATTTGTACATAACTATTACATAAGAAAAACATGAGCCGCCCACCGGTCGTCTTCACGCTGATAGCTCAACTTTTGCCTGGACGTACTCCATCCGTCATGCTATCTCTACAGCAAGCATGGAGAGTCATTCCCCTCAATCTCATCTTCCTCACCTACATTACAAAGCTTAAACTATGAGCCTAAGGCTCAGTAAGTAAAATGAAATGTTTCCTACATGATCTACATACACATGCCATGTCTTAAATCAATGCACATTCATTTTGTTTCGTTTCTTTTATAACTTAACTTTCATTTACATGAGTTAGTGGAACAAGATCTAGAGAGGAAGGCACATAAGGCCCCATACCACCCTTATCTCGGCACCCTGCCCCTTTAATCCAACTCTAGGTAAAGAGAATAGACTTTTGATGCCCTTAGGTCGGCAGCCTATCTCAAGGGATGATAAGACGTCTTAGGTCACGCCTAACTCATCACCGCCTGTCCACGTAACCATTTACATACATACATAACATTCTTGCTTAATTGATCTTTACGTTATAACATGCATGGATGAAGATTGTGTCCCATAACACTCTCATCATCCGTTGGGTGACATTTTGAAAACATGCTCAAAACATTTTTGTATCGTTTTGAAAAATATGATGCATGAATGTAATGCTTGATGACATAACTTAATACGTGCATAACTTAGATGCTTAACATAAAAACAATCAACATAACGCATTCGTCACCAAAGGTAAGTCCATGACCTCTATTAACTATTTTTCGTTCTTAAGATACTTAAGTGATATGTACATACTAGCAATCACAATTCAATAGCAAACATACACCAATCAACCCCATATTATTGGGTCGGTGCACGGTGTAATGCACCCCAAAACAGCATACAATATATCTTAAGTTTTATCTAACTTACAATACCTAACAACCTCTTTGTAATGTAGTCCCTCAAAGGGCCATTCACAAGCATGAGTTACTTACTTGATCTCCTTAGCTTATGATCACTATTCTGAGTCCTTAAGGTTCCAATGAGCTTGCTTATATACCTCAAAAGTTCAAAATGAAACAGTATAAGCAAAACCCGAAATACCCCCTTTTTACCAGAAACTTGCAGCATCCATAACCTGAGCTATAAAACTCTGATAAAAACACTTAAGGTACTAATTTAATCCTTAAGATGTCTAATTTATTTTCTTATAAGATGTCGTGATCAGATGCTTAATTAAAGACATCATAAATTCTACATCTCTGAAATCGGGTATGACATGACCTGTTTGTGCATACCCGGTTTTTACATCAATTTCCGACATACACAACTTTTGCTACACTAGGCTGATAGATATAAAAGAAGTACTAATATCAACCTTCGATTTTTAGCTACAATTCATTAGAAGACGTCGAGATCAAATTTTAACTTATAGGTCTTGTACCAATCTCATTTCCAAAATCGGGCAGAATGCCCTAAAACATGTATATTCATGAAATTTCCTTGACTATTTCATGCATTCAAACAATAAAACGTCCACTCCATCCATTATAACTCATTTCCAACCATAAGTGAGCATTAGAGACGTGGTTAGGATGATTCTTACCTCAAAATATTCAGATTGAAGAGTAGAACACTTTACTCCGAAAGGTTGAGGGTCAAATCACACTTCTTCTAACTCTAATCTCACCCTCTTCTACTAAAACCCTAAAGCCCTTTCTTCACTCGAGAGAATTCAGAAAGGAGAGAGAGATTATCGTGCATAATGACCTGAAGGCTGAACTTTTGTCTTGAGGTGGAAGGTGAAGAGTCACCACGAGGTGGCACCTAAGCACGAGGTGTCAACTTAAATCTCTTAAATATTTCATAACTTTTTCACCACAACTCCTATTGAGTTGTTTAACCTATCAGTATTCTCATTTTTATGTCTTCTACAATTTCTTAGAAGATTTCTTTGTCAATTAAGCTCATTTGTCACATGATAAAATGGGAAAATTGAAACTACCTCGTTATCGATCTTCAACCCGGTGGTTGTTACCAATTGTAAGTTTCCAAAATTCATAACTTTCTCTAGAAATCTCCAAATCGAGTAATTTTTATTGCTATAGTTCCATCAACTAATTTACTCAATTTAATTAGATGGACTTAAACTCATTTAAAGAACTTATCTCTTCGAAAATCAGATAACTTTTTTCATCATTTAACATTGATAGGACTTACAGTACTTGGAAAAAGTCGGGTGTTACAGTTTCCTTCCTCCCTTGCTTCGGCATTGCCTTTTCTTCCGAGGTGTTCCAAGCTCAAAGGTGCCCGGATCTCAACCTCCTTTTCCAAGACTTCCCAAGTGAGAAGATGCTTTGGCTGCTCCACGTGCTTCGGGTTGGTTCCTCCATAGTTATTTTGCGTTTAACATTTCCTACAAAAAAGACAAATTGATTAGAAAACTCCTTGGCTCGAGCTCGGATGATTGCTCCTTGAGGTGTGGCTTCATGCAAGGCATCCCGTGGCATGTCACTATCTCATCACCTACATTACAAAGCTTATCTAATGAGCCTAACGCTCAGTAAGTTAATCCATAATAATAAAACATTTATGAGACCTTTATGCATATGTTGCTTTATAAAAACAATGCAATTTTGGTATCGTTCATTTCATTTCTTTTCTTTCACTTAACAGTCTAGTTAATGTGAGTAATACCTTCTAGGGGAGAGTAGGCACCATTTGGTCCAACCTTTTGGGACAGCGAAACTCAAACCCCGCCCAACATATAACTATTTACGTACATTTTGTTCATTTCACTCTTTCATTGGTTTGATCATTAAAGGTACCACAAGAGAGAGTAGACACCATTTGGCCTCCCTCGAGGCAGTCTAACTCGAACTCCTCCCTCAACGACCTATTTCATATTATCATGAAAATCATGAATGGAAATCATTTTCGTATTTTTCTTAAAACCATGATTCATGAACAATTAAAATGCATGGACATGTTAACATACAATAAAATATATAATTCAAACATTGTAAGCATTCTAAACATGTATCTTTATTCTAACACCAAAAATCAATCAATCATCGAACAAGGCCCACAAACATATCCTCAAATAAATTGAGGTCGGTGTATTGTGCATTACACCCCAAACAATCTAGAATATTACAAAGTTTGATGGCTTACTTCAACAATTGGTTTGATGGCTCCTTCTTTCTTTTGTAGCCAAAGTTTTGTAGATTAAAGATTGTATTCCTCTTTTGGAATGGGCTTGTAAGGAGTGGTGGTCTTGGTCGGATATCAGTTGAATACTCATTTCCCCTTTCTTTTTACTTGCCTCTCCACCTTCATGGCAAGTTTAATAACCATATCCATAGTATCCATGGGTTGTAACTCTACTATATCACCAATTTCCTTATTTAAACCCCGTATAAATCTTTCAATAATCTGTTCCTCGGGTTCTTCAAGATCACAACAAATCCAAGAAGTCTTAAACTCGGTTAGATAGTCTTCAACCGAGAGATTGCATTGTTTCAAGGATTGGAGTTGAAGAAATAACTCTTGTTTGTAATGGATTGGAACCAACTATTTTCTCATCAATAACTTCATAGCTCTCCAAGAGAGAATTTCATCATCATCATAAGGTCTTCTTTGAGCCTTTATACTATGCCACCATAAACTGGCATACCCGGTTAATTCTAGAGAAACTAACATTAATTTCATCTTCTCTAAATAGTTATAGCAATAAAAAATCTTGTCTACTTTTTCAACCCAATCTAGAAATGAATCTCCATTGCATGAACCATTGAAAGAATGGATTGATACCTTAATGTTTCTTATGTCATCATCATCACGGTTAAAATGCTCACGCACATCGTAATCTCCCTTGGATTCATCGATAACTGAACGTTTTGAAGGAAATAAGTCACCTCTGAGTTTTCTCTTTGGAAACGGGGTTGAAGGAACTTTCATAGGAGGTGGATTAGCATCCAACCTTTGCAGAAATAACTCAAGCTTCTTATTAATCCCATCAATTTGTCCTTGAACACTAGACTTAGCTTAATCACGATATGGGGTGGCCGGGGTGCATTTTGGAGCACAGATTCCCGATTGTTGTGGTGTGAAGCTCCACTTCTAGTATTCATCACTCTAATTGCACCAAAATTAGATAATCAAAGTAGAAATGGAAGTGTGGCAAGAGATTTAAGGCTCTGATACCAAATGACACGATTCAAGTAGAAGAAAATAAGAAGAAGGAAGTAAATAAGGGAGGGGGTTCTCGGAAAGGAGGGAAACCGAGAAGGAGGATTTGTAGGCTATTTGTCGAGAGGAATTTGGATTAGAGAAATCGAAGCAGGGGCAGAAATTTGGAGGATTTTTTGGTGGATGAATGAAGAAGATAATCTACAAATTTGAGAGGATTTGAATCACGGATGAGGGAGATATGATGAAGGAAGTGGAGGTGACTCAAATCTGCCGAAAGACTGGAGATCGGAGGAATGGTCGGAAAAATGGAGGGGAAAACGACATGGATGAAGACCTAATGAATTTCAAACTCACCCTAGTGACCACAAGAAGTGGCTAGAGCATTGCACAATGGCCTAGCTTCTCTAGCTTGGAAGAGAAGCAAACAACCAGGAAAAAAACATTCTCAGTTGGCAGGATATAACTCAATAGTGCCGGATGAGATTTGAGGAGCTGAGGAGAATTCACGAAAACTCAAAGTTTCTATTAACCAAAGCTGCTTACAAAAGTGCTAGGAGAAACACCTCCCAAAAAGAAGAGAAGAGATGCCAAATTGGCTTAGTCACCAAACCCTAAACAAAATGGCATATGCATGACTCTAAATTTTAAATGAAAATTAATTCTAGATATCCTTCAGCTAACCCACGAAATCTTCAAGGAAAATGAGACACTTTACAAGGAAGAGAGAGGGTTGGGACAACTTTTACGCGGGAGAGGGAGGGAAGAAATTTTCCCTTGCATTAGACCCATGAAACCCATGAAAAAACCAACTAAAAACCCACAAAACCCACTCCATACCCATGCAATACCTATGTCACACCCATCAAACCCACGTGAGAATTATTCAGCTATGAAATAAAGCTAAACCTTGAGTAAAGTTTGCAAAAACAAATGAACTTGCATGTGTCGTGCGTTTAAGTGTCGGGTGGCTCGGTTGGCTCAAATCCTTCAAATTGGCCCATTGAGTCTTCTCGGCTGCAAAGCTTTGTGTCTCCTTCATGATCTAGCCATAGGATGAGATTCTTAGGCTGCTTCCAATCCTTGGAAGAAGGTTCCATCAATGCAACTCCTCGTAAAAGTTTTCCTACAAAATGAGCAAACTTGTTGGATAAAAATTTGGCTCGGGCTTGGGTGATGGCTCCTTGAAGCAAAGTATCCCGTGACATGTCATTAATTATACCATTTGGCATGAAAAACGATCCCAATATGTTCATGAAGTTGATGAATCATGTCTTACATCCATTCATAGGTAAATTTGTTGTAGTTCATTTTGATGATATATTATCTACAGCAAGGGTATTACTGACCATATCTTACACTTGAAAGAATTATTTCTAGTATTTAGGAAAGAAAAATTATATGCTAAAAAGAACAAGTGCTCTTTTACACTGATCACGTGGTCTTTTTGGGTTTCATTGTTAGTCAGCAAGGAGTACTGGTTGATCAAGAGAAAGTTTTGGTAATTCAGGAGTGGCCGACGCCAATAAATGCAAACCAAGTCCGCGGCATTCATGGACTTGTAAGTTTTTATCATCGTTTGGTTAAAGATTTCAGCACTATTGCTGCCCCACTCACCGAGGTGATAAAAAAGAATGTGGTGTTTAAGTGGATGAAAGCACAAGAAGAGGCATTCCAAAAGATTAGGTAGAGGCTGACAAATCCACCTTTGTTGGCTTTACATAATTTTGAGAAACCATTTGAAGTTAAGTACGATGTTTGAGGTTGTGGGGATTTGAGCTGCCCTAATGCAAGATCGTCATCCAATTGTATATTTTCGTGAAAAGTTGGGAGGAGCGATGCTTAACTATCCTTTATATGACAAGGAGCTCTACGCATTGGTTAGATCATTGGAAACATCGCGACATTATCTATTGGCACGATAATTCATCATTCACAGAAATCACGAGTCTCTTAAGTTTCTTAAAACCCACACAAGCTTAACAAACGATATGCAAGATGGATTGAATTCATAATGCCATCTCTCTACGTTATCTATTTCAAGAAAGGTAAGGAGAATGTGGTAGCTGATGCTCTTTCTCACAAGTATGTTCTCATGTCCTCCTTAGGATCTAAACTACTTGGATTTGAGTTTGTAAAAGATACATACCCTAGTGATAATAATTTTGGAGAACTATATAGGGTTTGTGAGAAAACTAATTCTTGGGAATACTACAGACATGATGGTTTTCTTTTCAAGAAAGATAAATTATGTGTTCTTAATTGTTCGATTAAAGAACTTTTAGTGAGAGAAGAACATGGAGGATGTCTTATGGGGAATTTGGGATAGCAAAGACCTTAGGTGTCATCCAATAGCACTTTTACTAGCCTTGTCTAAAAAGGGATATCAAAAGGATTTCTAACAGATGTGATACATGTAAACAAGCAAAGTCTAGAATCTAACCTAATGGCTTGTACATGCCACTACCCATCCCTAACGCTCAGTGGATCGATTTTTTTATAGATTTTGTATTAGGTTTGCCTTGAAGTAAGAGAGATAATGATTTTCCTATATGGCACATTTTATTCCGTGTCACAAATCTGATGATGTGACCCATATTGCTGATTTATTTTTTTGAGAAATTTTTTGGATGCATGGGATTCCTAACACCATCGTATCTAATAGAGATGAAAAGTTTTTAAGTTATTACTGGAAAACATTTTGGGGTATATTGGTACAAAACTTTTATTCTTCACCACTTGTCACCCATAATCTGATGGACAAACAAAAGTTGTCAATAGGACCTTGTCAGCATTTCTAAAGACAAAAATTAAGAGTTGGGAATAATGTCTATCACAAGCTGAATTTTCTTATAATTGCTCAGTTTGTTCATCTACTAAGTTTTCACCTTCTAAATTGCAGATGGTTTTAATCCATTAACTCCTCTGGATTTATCTCTTTTATCTGCTTCTCAGCATGTTTGTTTAAATGGAAATAAGAAAGCAGAACTTGTGAAGCTTAATGAGACTATAAGGCAAAATGTTGAGAAATGAACTGAACAATATGTGAAACAAGCTAACAAAGGATAATGAAGTGTAACTTTTGAACCAAGAGATTGGGTGTGGTTGCATTTGCACACAGAATGATTTCCAACCAAAAGCAAGTCTAAACTACTACCACTTAGAGATGGCCACTTTAAAATTCTCAAGCGCATCAATGATAATGCTTACTGTGTAGATCTTTTAGGTGAGTATAATGTTAGCACCACCTTCAATGATTTATCTCCTTTTGTTGCTTAAGATGATTTTAAGACAAATCCTTTTAAAGAATGTTGGAATGATTAGGACATCACAAAGAGTAAAGCGGAAGAACTAAATGCAACAAGCACAAGCATGAAAGAAAATATGACACGAGATTGAGTAAAGAAGTTTGGTGAAAAACTAAGCATACATTTCCAAGAACTTCTCAATTGTGACATCGTTATTATTACAGAAAACATCAAATTTAAATGCATGACATGCATTCAAGTGCACATAAGAAAAGATGGCATTATTATGAATTAGCTTATTATGTACTTACTTTATGTATTATAATGGATTATCTATAATCTATGTTGTATGTCATAATGGAAGTACATGAGAAAGTAGGTAAGAAAGTTGGTGAGAAAATTAGTGACAAAGTGGGTGAGGTTGGGAGAATAGAAATTAGGTGGGGAGAAATTCCAATAAATATGTACTAGATTTACCATTTGAAATCAAGTTGATTTTTGAGAATAATATTGTGAGAGAACTTTTCCTTTTCAACGTGTTGTTCGGTCTTTATTGCAAGTCCAATAGTGTCATTTCTGACTTATCGAACAGAATCCATTCGTTTGTGATGTCTTTTCTATTCAAGGTTCTTAGTCGCGTTATTGTTTCAAGTCTTAAGCTCTTTCTAAGCTAAGGTTCAAACGTCCATCGACTTTGGGTCAAGGTTCCATTTTCTATCTTTACTTTTTTTATATTCTATATTAGATCAGTGATCAATCTTTATCGGTTAAGATCGTATCATCAAGGGTTCAACGTTCTAGGGTTTATGGTTTAAAAAATCTACGGTTCAAGGTTAAGTCATCAAGGGTTTAGGATTCAAGGTTCCAGTGTTCTAGGGTTTTGTTGCTTAAGATTTATTGTTCCAAGGTTCAAGGTAGGTTCTCTCAGGATTTAGGCATCCAAGGTTCATGGTTTTTCGGATCAGGTTTCTGGATTCTACAGTTCAATGTTCCAGGGTTCAAGGTTCCTTAGTTGTAGAGTTCAGAGTTCGAGGGTGAGAGTTCAGGGTTGACATGCCACATGATGCCTTGTATAGAACCATGCCTCAAGGAGCCATCACCCGAGCCAGAACTAAGGATTTTTAAAACACTTTGCTTTTTTTGTAGGAAATGATGAGCACAAAATATTTATGGAGGAATCTACCTTGAAGGATATGGAGCAACCCAAACATCTCTTCATATGGGAAACTAGTTCAGAACCTTTAGAAATGGAGGTCGAGATCAAGTCGTCTACGAGCTTGGAACACAGTGGAGGGAAGTGCAAAGCCGAGGCAAGGGAGGAAGCCAAACCGGGTACAAGGTGGATATAGGTCGGAGCCCATGGAGCAAGGCGCAAACCCGAGTTCAAGGTGTAGAGAGAGAATCAGATCTCTCTCTCTAGTTTTATTTTATGCTCTTTTACTTTTGCACAAACAATTATCTAGGGTTTTATGGGTTTGGCATGGGTTTGGAGTGGGTATCTATGGGTTTTCTCTTTTGCATGGGTTTCTACTTTTGAAGATGTGTCTCAAAAGTAACCGGTTTGGGGGGAACCCAATTTGGGGACCACTAATCCTTGGTCACCTCCAAATACGGTAAGTGTTAGGCGATCGTTTCCACTCTTCCTTTTTGTGCATGCATCAAATCGGTATGGCCTTTAGTTGCCATCCGATTGAGTTTTCCCTCTCTAATTTGAGAGACGTTTAAACCCTCTTGTCACTGAGGATTGTGGTCATGTTTTAGTGAATATAAAGAGTGATTTGCATCTTCTTCCTTGGCCGGTTTTCCACCTCCAAGACTCGGCTCTCCGGTGAGTAACATCTAGCGATATCTGAGAGTGTTCTTCAAGGTTTTTTCTCCCCTTCCAAGCTAGGATGTGCTAGGCCTTGCTACACGACTTCAACCACTCCCCTGTGGTCTTAGGGTAAGCTTGTGATCCATATTAGCTCTTCTCCATCTCTGGTTACCTCACATTTTCCGATCAACTCCATTTCATTTTCCGATCATCCTCTTTTTACCACCCGATACTCTTGTCTGCATATCTCCTGATTCCCAAAAGATTTTACCCTCAATTTTGGAGGTTTATCTTCCCTCTCATTCCCTAACAACTCCTTTGAATCTCAATTGTAAACTTCGTATGCAACTTGAGAACCACCTTCCCCAATAAAACCCATTTTCGGCCCCTTTTCTTTGCTTATTTCTCACCAGAAAGCCTTTTTGTTCCACATTTCATAATTGAAACATATCATTTGGGATCAGAGAAATTAATCCCTTTGCACTCTTCCATTTTTCTCTCGTTTTGGCTAACTTGTTGAGTTAAGGCATGATCACTCAAAGTGGAGCCAACCATAACCCTAAATGCGACCATATTCCACCACAAAACCCATCCCTAGTGACTCCTAACCCGGATGTATCAGAGTCTAGCATACTTGAAATAGATCAAGGTTAAGTCGTTCCAGTGTTCTAGGGTTTTGTTGCTTAAGATTTATTGTTCCAAGGTTCAAGGATCTAAGGTTCACTAAGGATTTAGGCATCCAAGGTTCATGGCTTTAGGGATCAGGTTTCTGGATTCTATAGTTCAATGTTCCAGGGTTCAAGGTTCCTTAGTTGTAGGGTTCAGGGTTTGAGGGTGAGGGTTCATGGTTGACATGACACAAGATGCCTTCCATAGAGACATGCCTCAAGGAGCAATCACCCGAGCCCGAACTATGGAGTTTTCTAACTAATTTGCTCTTTTTGTAGGAAAGGATGAGCACAGAATAATTATGGAGGAACCTACCTTGAAGGACTTGGAGTAACCTAAACATCTCCTCATATGGGAAACTACTTCGGAACCATTGAAAATGGAGGCTGAGATCGAGTCGTCTACGAGCTTGGAACACCGTGGAGGGAAGTGCAAAGCCGAGGCAAGGGAGGAGGCCAAAGCAGGTAAAAGCCGGGTATTGGTCGGGCATAGGTCAGAGCCCATGGAGCAAGGGGAAAATCAGAGTTGAAGGTGTAGAGCGAGAATCTGATCTCTCTCTCTAGTTTTATTTTACGCTCTTTTACTTTTGCACAAACAATTATCTAAGGTTTTAAGGGTTTAGCATGGTTTTAGAGTGGGTTTCTATGGGTTTTCTCTGTTGAGAGTGTGTCTCAAAATTAACCGGTTGGGGGTGGGGGAACAAAATTTGGGGACTGCTAATCTTTGGTCACCCCGAAATCTGGTAAGTGTTGGGTTGTCCTTTCGACTCTTCCTTTTTGTGCATGCATCAAATCGGTTTTCAACTTTGGTTGAATCCGATTGAGTTTTCCCTCTCTAATTTGAAAGAGGTTTAAACCCTCTTTTCACCAAGGATTGTGGTTAGTTTTTAGTGAAAACAAAGAGGGTTTTGCATCTTCTTCCTTGGCCGGTTTTCCACCTCCAACACTTGTCTCTCCGGTGAGCAACATTCGGCAATATCTGAGAGCGTTGTTCAAGGTTTTTGCTCCCCTTCTTAGCTAGGGTGAGCTATGCCATGCTACACGACTTCAACCACCCCCATGTTGTCTTAGGGTAAGCGTGTAATCCATATTAGCTCTTCTTCATCTCCAGTTACCTCTTATTTTCCAATCAACTACATTCCCTTTTCAGATCATTCACTTTTTAGCACCCAATACTCCCGTCTGCATATCTCCCGATTCCCAAAAGATTTTACCATCATTTTTGGAGGTTTAGCTCCCCTCTCATTTCCTAATCAAGAAAGCCACCTTCCCCAAACTTTGTACGTAACTTGAAAGCCACCTTCCCCAATAACACGCATTTCTGGCCCCTTTTCTTTGGTTATTTCTCACCTGATAGCATTTTTGTTCCCCATTCCATACTTGAAACATGTCATTTTGTATCAGAGCCATTCATCCCTTCCCACTCTTCCATTTTTCTCTTGTTTTGGGTAACTTGTTGAGTTAAAGCATGATGACTCAAAGTGGAGCAAACCGTGACCTTAATCGAGACCATACTCCACCACAAAACCCACCTTTGGCGACCCCTAACTAGGATGTATCTGAGTCTAGCATACTTGAAATATATCAAGGGTCTAGGGTTCATGAGTTCTAGGGTTTCAAGGTTTAGGGTCTAGGGTTCCAAGGTTCCAAGGTTTAGGTTCTTGGGTTCCATGGTTTTTGGTTACAAGGTTCAGGATTCAAGGGTTTAGGATTCCAAAGTTCACGGTTAAGGGTTTAAGGGTTTAAGGGTTTGAACTTTAAAGTTTTAGGGTTTAGAAGATTCTATAAAAGGTTCAGCATTTAGTGTTCAAGGGTTTTGGGTTTAATGGTTCAAGGCTAAGGATTTAAGGGTTCTAGGGTCAAGGGTTTATGATTAAGGATTCTAGGGTTTTTTGTTCTTGAGGTCCCAGGTTCTATGATTTAAGATTTAGGGTTCACGATTACAAAGTTAAGGTTTCTAGAGTTCCAAGGTTAAATGTTTAGGGTTTAGGGTTCCAAGGTTCAATCGTTCCTAGGTTCCATGTTTTGAGAGTTAAGGATTTAGGTTTTCAAGATTCAAGGTTTTATGGCTATGGTTCCAAGGTTCAAAGTTCAAGGTACAACATTACAAGAATCAAGGTTCAAAGGTTCCAAGGTTCATGGTTCCATGGTTCAAGGTTTAAATGTTTAGGATTTAAGGTTTAATGTTCTACAGTTCAAGGTTCCTAGGTTTAGGTTTCAGGGTTTAGGGTTTAGGGTTCCAAGGTTAGGGGTTCTACGATTTTTGGTTTAAGGTTCATTGTTAAACTGTAGAGTTTAAGGTTTATGGTTCTGAGTTTAGGGTTCTACAGTTTAAGGGTTTAAGAGTTCAGTGTTCAGGGTTTAGTGTTCAAGGAATCTAGGGTTTCATGGTTTAGGGTTCATGGTTTTGTTAAGGTTACCAGGTTTAAGGTTACAGGGTTCCATTGTTGTGGGTTTTGGGTTCCAGGGTTTAGGATTTTAGGTTTAGGGTTTTGGGTTTAGGGTTCTTGGATTCTAGGATTCAGAGTTCATGGTTAAAGGGTTTTAGGGTTCTGGGTTCAGGATTCAGAGTTTTATGATTTAGGGTTCTAGGTTCATTGTTCCAAGGTTTAGGGTTCAAGGTTCAGGGTTAAGGGTTCTAGGGTTTATGGTTCCTAGGTTACATGGTTCAAAGGTTAAGAGTTTAGGGTTCTGAGTTCCAAGGTTCATGAAGTGTTACAATGTTCCTAGGTTACATGGTTCAAAGGTTAAGGGTTCTAGGGTTCATGGGTGAAGTGTTACAATGTTCAGGGTTCAAGGGATCATGATGTCATAGTTTAATGTTCAGGGTTCTAAGGTTCAGGATTCCAAGGTTGCAAGGTTTAAAGGTTTAAGGTTTAGGGTTCAGGGTTTTAGGGTTTAGGATTGTACGGTTCCACAGATTACTGTTCACAGTTCTAAGGTCAAGGGTTAAAGGGTTGAACTTTTCCAAGGTTAGGGTTCAAAGGTTCAAGATTTTGCATTTAGGGTCCACGGTTAAAGGGTTCCAGGTTTCCAGGGTTTAGAGTTAAGTGTTTCAGGATTCCATGGTACACGCTTCAAAGTTCTAGGGGTCAAAGGCAAAGGGTTTGGAGTTACAGGCTTCAAGGTTCCATGGTTCAAGATTTAGGGGTCAAAAATTCAAGGTTCAAGGTTCAAAGGTTCTATGGTTCAAGGTTCAAAGTTCTATGGTTAAGGGTTCAAGGGTTTAGGGTTCATAGTTCCACAGTTCCATCGTTCTAGGGTTGAAAGTTCAACGGTTCTATAGTCAAGGTTCATGATTCCAGGTTTTAGGGTTTCAAGGTTTAAGGTTCATGGTTCAAGGGTTCAAGGCTCAAGGTTTAGGATTCTAAGGTTCAGGGTTCAAAGTTATAAGGTTCGAGGGTTTGACGGTTCAAAGTTTAGGGTTCAAGGTTCAAGAGGTTCTAGGGTCCAAAGTTCATGGTTCATTGTTCAAGGGTCTAGGCTAAGGGTTCAAGGTTTTAGAGTTCAAAGGTTTAGGATTCTAGGGTTAAATGTTATATTGTTTAGGGTTGAGGGTCTAGAGTTCCAAGGTTCCAGGGTTTGAAAGGTTTAGGGTTCCACGGTTATAGGATCTAGAGTTCAAGGTTCGAGAGTTAAGGGTTCATGGTTCATCATTCAGGGTTTAAGAGTTTAGAGTTTCAAGGGTTCTAATGTCCAAAATTTAGGGTTCAGGGTTCAAGGACTCAGAGTTCAAGGGTTCAGGGTTAAGGATTCAATGGTTCAAGGGTTCAGTGTTCAAGATTCACGGGTTCAGAGTTCTAAGGTTTAGGCTACATGATTCCAAGGTTAAGGTTTCAGATTTTTAGGGTTCTATGGTATATAGTTTATTGTTTAGGGTTAAGGTTCCAAGGTTCAGGGTTCGGGATTGTAAGATTCAGGACTCAAGGTTCGATTTAGGGTTCCACGGTTGAATGTTCAAGGTTAAAGGTTCCAGGGTTTAGAGTTTTGGGTTCCAGGGTATAGGGTTCCAAGGCTTCATGGTTCCAAGGTTCCAGGGTTCAAAGTTAAGGGTTTAAGGGTTTAAGGGTTTCGGTTTTCCAATGGAACCCTTGAACCTTAACTGTTAACCTGGGAACCTTGTAATGTGAACCCTAGAACACGGAACCCTTGAATCATGAACACTAAACCTTAGACCCTGAAACTATGACCTCATAACCCCGAACCCTAGGACCTTGGAACTCTAGAACCTTACCCTTAAACCCTTGAACCTTGAACCCTGGACCTTAAAATCCTAGAACCCTAAACAAAAAAACCCTAGAACCCTTGATGGTTGAACCGTGAACCCTAAACCCTTGAACCCAGAACCCTGAACTCTCGAATCCTAAACCCTTAAACTCTAAACCCTAAAAACCTACACCTTAGACCCTAAAACCCCTTGAGTCCTAAACCTTAAACCCTAGAACTTTAACCCCTGAACCCTAGAACCATTAACCTTGGAGCCCTGAACCTTGGATCCTTGAACCCTAAACCCTGAACACTTAACCGGAAACCTAGAGCCTCAAATCCTTGAACACTTAAAGTTGGAACCTTGAACCCTCAACTTTGGAAACCTAGAACCCTGAACTCTGAACACTAGAACTCTAAAACCCTTAAATCCTTAACCTTAAATGAATGAACCATCAACCCTTGAACCTTGAACCTATGCTTTAGACCCAAGAACCCCTTGACCCTTAAACCATGAGCTTGTAACCTAGAAACCCTTAAAACCTAGAACCCAAACCCTGTAACCATGAACCCTGGAACACTGAACCTTGAATCCCAAACCATGAACCCTGGAACAATGGATCATGAACTATGGACCCCAGAACCCTGGAGCGTGATACCCTTAATTTCTAGAACATTAAACCTTTAACATTGGAATCTTGAAACCTTGGAACCTTGAACTCTAAACTCTGGAACCCTTCACTCCGGGCCTTGAAAATCTTGAACCATTAAACCAAAAACCCTTAAACCCTAAACTCTAAACTATGGACCATAAAAAGTCAATCTTGAAACACTAAACCATGAAACCCCAAACCCCAAACCCTAGCACCACGGAACCTTGGACCATAGAAACCTAAAACCATGAACTCTGAACACTTGAACTTTAAAGCCTTAAACTTGGAACCCTATAATCATGAACCATGAACTCTTGAACCCAAAACCTTGAACTTAGGACCATAAAACCCTTAAACCCTAGAATACTAAAACCTGAATCTTGAACCATCCAACCTTGAACCTTGAAACATTGAACCCAAAACCCTAAATCCCAAACCATGAACCTTGGGTTCTATGGTTTAAGGGTCCAAAGTTAAGTCCTCGAGGGTTACATCATTTAGAGTTCAAGGTTCCATCGTTATAGGGTGAAAGGTTCCATAGTTCAAGATTTTTTTTATTCAGGGTTTTTAAGGATCATGTTTAAATGTTCCAGAGTTCCAAGGTTTAGGGTTCATAGTTTCTAGGTTCTAGGTTCCCAAGGACCCAGGGTTCAGGGTGTAGGGTTCTACGGTTCATTGTTTCAGGGTTCAAGGTTCATGATTCATGGTTTAGGGTTGAGGGTTCAAGGTTTCAAGGTTTCAAGGTTTCAAGGGTTGAGGGTTCCTGGGTTTATGGTTTAGGCTTTCAAGGTTTAAGGTTCAAGGGTTCAGGGTTCCATGTTTGAGGGTTAAGAGTTCAAAGTTCTTAGTGTAGGACCGGTGGTTTTAAGCTAGGGGGTGAATTAGGTTAATTACAATTTTTTGTAAGTTCAATAATTTAATTATAATAACTATGTGAGTCAATTCAATTAGCAAGCACAATAAAAAAACATCAAGAGTTGAGAGAGAGAGAATTTGACACCCATATGTTATTGCGGTTCGGCCAACAGCTGCCTTCGTCCACGCTTCAAGGTACCTCCTTAAAGATCCTTCACTTGATTGAGCTTACGGGTGTCAATCCAACCTTAACAGCTTGACTCTTCTTTCTCAGAGGGGCACCCCCTTTTGACTATTCTTTCTTAGAGGCATCACCCCTTTACAAGTTCGCTCAAAAGTATCGTTACAAGAATTTATGATTTCTAAACCAACTTTCTCAATCACAAAATGAATAATCAAAAGTGGATACAAGAGATGAGAGAGTAAAATAGCCCAAGGCTGATTTTAACAAAGTTTTGACGTGTTTTTCTCTCTAAGAAATTGGCTCCTCCAATTGGCTTCTTATCAACTATGTATAATTTTTGCAGCTGCTCAGGCTCGGGCGGTCGACACATATACAAGAGTGGTCGACATCAATATAGCCGTTGAGACTCATAAGGAAATAGCCATTGAATTTTTGTCTCTGTAGTTGTCCCTGAGCGGTTGACATATTCGTGGAGAGGTCGACATAAGTATAGTTGATGAGCCTTTGAAGGTGTTGCGGTCGACATAGGGTCCTTCTCTGGAACTTCAAATCGGTCGACATAACTCTTTAGCAGTCGTCCTAACTTTCATCTCTGGAACTTTGGCGGTCGACATAAGTCTTTAGCGGTTGACATAAGTATCATCTCTTGAACTTTGGTGGTCGCCACAAGTGATCATCGGTCAACAATCAACATGATTCTTTCCATAGAACGGTCGACATAAGATGGAAGTGGTTGACACACGATCTGTCTCTGGAATTGTAGCGGTCGACATAATGTGTAATTGGTTGACATATGATTTGTCTCTGGAATTTGATCGGTCGATACAAGTGTTAATCGGTCGACATATCCTGTGAAAAACTGACAAAATTCTGCAACACTCAACCAACTTGTTAGACATTAATTGTACCCTTCGACGAGGGTATTTCACATGAATGGTTAAGTCTATGAGATACATTACAACATGATTGAATTTAGCTTTCATACATAGTTAGTGAATAATAAACTTAAATGATAACTATCATCAAAATAGTTGATTACTTTAAACACCTTTAAAGCCAACACTTATTTTTTAGGTTCAAGGTTATAAGGTTTAAGTTTTAAGGTTCAGGGTTTGGGCTTTAAGTTTTCTAGCGTTCCAAGGATCCAGGGTCCAATACTAAAGATTTCAAGGGTCAGGGTTTAAGGTTCCAAGGTTCTAGGTTTCACGGTTCTAAGGTTTAGGGTTCACGGTTCTAGGTTTCTAGGGTTGAAGAGTCCAAAGTAAAGGGTTCCATGGTTCTAAGGTTTAGGGTTTAAGGTTCCATGTTCCAGGTTTCTAGGGGTTCAAGGGTTCCAAGGTTTTAGGGTCTTAGGGTTTAGGGTTTAGGGTTCTAAGGTTACGGGTTCTAGCGTTCAGGGTTCAGAGTTTGAGGGTTTGAGAGTTATGAGTTCAAGTGTTTAGGGTTCATGGTTTAACGATTCTAGGGTTCAAGGTTCTAGGGTTTAGGGTTTGAGGTTTAGGGTTTAGGGTTTCAAGGTTCAAGGTTCCAAGCTTAATGGTTCCAAGGTTCAGGGTTCAAGGGTTCACAAATTTATGATTATAGGGTTCCAAGGTTTAAAGGTCAAGGTTACATGGTTTAGAGTTCCTGATTTAAAGGTTCTTGGGTTCTAGATTTAAGGTTAGAGGTTTCAAGGTTAAGGGTTCAAGGTTAAGGGTTCTAGTGTTCTAAAGTTCAGGATTCAGGGTTTAAGATTTATGGTTCAAGGGTCCTAGGGTTCAAAGTTTAAGGGTTTAGGGTTTAGGGTTCCACTGTTTGCGGTTTTAGTTTCCAAGGTTCAAGGTTGCAAGGTCCAGGGTTTAGGTTTAAAAGGTTAAGGGATCCAGAGTTTAGGGTTCAAAAAATTCAAGGGTTTCAGGGTTCAGAGTTCAGGGTTCTAGGGTTTAAGGTTATACAATTTAAGTTTTCTTGGGTTCAGGGTTCAAGGATCAAGGGATTCAGGGTTCCAGGGTTTGAGGGTTCTAGGTTTTAGGGTTTAAGGTTAGGGTTTTAACATTCTAGGGTTCAAGGGTTCAGAGTTGAAGATTCTCAGATTCCAATGTTTAGGGTCAGGGTTCAAGGTTCAAGGGTTTTAGGGTTTCAGGGTTCCAGGGCCTAGGGATAAAGGTTCCAAGTTTCAAGGTTCAAGGTTATATGGTTCTGTGTTTCACAATTCTAGGGTTCAAGGTTTAGGGTTTAGGGTTCAGGGTTCAAGGTTTCTTGGGTTGAAGGGTCTAAAGTTAATGGTTTCATGGTTCTAGGGTTCAGGGATTAGGGAATAAAGTTCCAGATTTTAAAGGGTTTATGGGTTCCAAGATTCTAAGGTTTTAGGGTTTAGGGTTTACTGTTACAAGGTTTAAGTTTGTGGAATTTAGAGTTCAGAGTTCGAGGGTTTAAGGTTCAAAAGTTCAGGTTCATAGTTTAAGGGTTCTAGGGTTTAGTGATGTGCTCGGGAACCAACAACCACCAAAGGGGGCGACAACCCGGAGCCGAGCAAGACAACTAGCTAACATGTTTGTTGATTTTGCAGGTTTCACTTTTTCTTCCTTGGATCTCTTAGGAGCTCCTTCACATCATGATCAAGAACTCCCCAAGCATTGCTTACAATGGGAGTATAAAGAAGAGGAGAAGTTGGCCGAGTTACAAGAATCTCCTTGCCGAAGCCTCCCACCCGAACCGTGACCACATCCGGCTCCATGCATTAAGATGGCCGAATGCCCCATCACCATTATGGGAGAGTAGTTCCTGCAAGAAGAGTCCATAAGGAGTGCCGAATATTTGTATGGGGTTGTAAATCTTTTAAGTAGGAAAGTATGTTTTGTTGTAATCAATTTGGTTCGGTTTGAACCAATTTTGATGGGGTTTTGGATCGGTTTGGACCAACCCAAACCCTTTTTGACTTAGGTCCAACCCTAATTTTCTATTTATTCTTTTTTTTAGATATGCTTGGGACGTGGTTTTAGTTGAAAGTTCCATGTGGTTGGATCAGGAGGCTTGGTGGGACCCAATTCTCACCTAACTCCTACTCTAGCCACTCATTGGTCTCTAATTTAGGTTTATTTTTTTGTTTAATTCTTTTGTGTAATTTGGAGGGTGTATGAAACCCTCTTCCACGTTGAATGAAAGGCAGAAAAGATATTGGCAAATTGAAGAAGCTTTGAAGCTCTCAAGCCCTTCCTTTTCTCACGGCATTTGGGAATCTAGGTGAGTAACATCCTTGATTCTTGTTTGTCTTGGTGTTGGTGATTAGCTAGGATCACTAAACCTTATTCCAACCTCCTTCCTCACTTGTTTAGGAACAAAAGCGAGCTTCCATAGCCTTCCTCCATTTGTTGTTTGCATTTGTGTTTGTCTTTGTTGTTGGTTGCTGTTTTTGGTGCTTACCCGAGTGAATTTGTGCAACAAAAGTCCAATTCGTGCCATTTCTATTTTCCGTGACCCCAATTTTATGGTTGTGAGTAACTCTTTCATGGCTTGAAATAACTGTTCTTTACGTTTAGCCACAGTCCCTCCCCATCAAGAGTTATGCATTCTTTTTCCACTGCCTTTTACCCGAACTTCTGAAATCGGGCAGTTCTGTCCATCAATTTTCTATCCTACATATCTTTCAATCTACCAGTGGCTTCTCCCTCAAACCACTTGCAATTTCTTCCCACTTCGTTGAAGTTAAGTTTTGCCAATTTCCACCCTCCCAGACTCCCTGCATTGGAAGTTGTGCAGAAGTCTCCCCAACACCCCTACACTGTTTCTTTCAGCTTTGTCTGTTTGTGCACCTAACATTGCCTCCGTGTATTTTTATTGCTCCGCACGTGTTTTAAGCTGTAAATTTGGCCAAAATTAGCCCACTCTCAAAGGTTTAAGTCCTCCAATTTCTAGCTAAATCCCCTGTATGCGTTTGGAGTTCTCCTTGCTCCAATCCCCTGTTGCTGCCTACCTTTCTTTCTCTCGGCAGATTGTTGCCATCTCCTCTCTTCCCGACACCTCCGCATCTTGGAGCGTGTCATTTGGTATCAGAGCACAGCTCTTCCTTCCCTTGTTTTCCCTACTATTAAACCTTCTTTGAATTTTCATCAATGGTGCACAAGAGTGGCGGTATGACTACTCGGATTGGGGCTGTTTTGCAGCCAAGCCGAGACCACCCTTCAACGAGTGAACTACCTCCCCGACCAATGTCCCCCCAAGGCCGTGAATCTGATTTGCAGGAACAAATTAATGGCATTAATCAAAGGCTGGATGCCTTGTTGCAAAGGATGGAGACACCGAATCCTC
The DNA here is from genome assembly GCA_003255005.1 of Begonia fuchsioides. NCBI lineage: Eukaryota > Viridiplantae > Streptophyta > Magnoliopsida > Cucurbitales > Begoniaceae > Begonia > Begonia fuchsioides. Next base: position 119,766 of record QAOC01021022.1, read on the forward strand.
CTCGGCCACCTCCCCCGATTACCCCTGGTAGAAGGGCTGGAAATGCCCGAGGCCGATTGTATGAAGTGGAAGACTCGGATGAAGAGTTTGAACCACGGGAGAGGCTGCCCCGTGAGGATGATTTGAGGAATGTGAAGCTAAGTATCCCTCCATTCAACGGATCATGTGATGGAGATTCCTACCTAATTTGGGTGGACAAAGTGGACAAGGTCTTCGAATGCTATAACTATTCCGAGAGATCTAAGTTGCAATTAGTGGCCTTAGAGCTCCACGGATATGCAAGCCTATGGTGGGATAGCCTACGGGGGCAAAGGAGGCATGACCGTGAAGAGGAGATCACCACTTGGAGGGCAATGAAATTGCATATGAAGAGGAGATTTGTCCCGAGTCATTATAGGCAAGAGTTGTTCTATCAACTCCAAAACTTGAAGCAAGAACACCTCTCGGTTGAGGAATACTTGATGGAGTTTGAGACCTTGCGGATCCGGTGTGATCTTGAAGAGCCGGAAGAACAAATATTGGCACGGTTCTTGAGAGGATTACACAAGGATATTGGTGAAGTTATGGAATTGCAGCTCGTTGAATCTTTAGATGCCGCTATCCAATTGGCCTTGCGGGTTGAAAGGCAACAAAAAAAGAAGGGCAAGAAAAGTGTTCTGAAGCCTACACCGGCCTACAACACTCCTTACAAACCACCTCCGAGGCAAGACAACCGCCCTTATCAACAAAAACCGTGGACTCAAAAGAAAGATGCTTCCCCTAAGCCAATTGAAGATACCAACAAGCCACGGTCAAGGGACATCAAATGTTTTAAGTGCCTCGGATTGGGACATATTGCTGCACAATATCCTAACAAGAGGGTGATGGTACTCTTAGAGAGTAGTGGAGAAGTTGTTAGTGAAGATGAGCCGATGGAAGAGGAAGAAGAACAAGAGGCCGAGCCTTTAGAGGAAGTGTGCCGAGCACAAGAAGGCCCCCTCCTCATGGTGATCCGAAGGGCCCTCACTATCAATGGCCAACCCGAGGCTATCCAAAGGGGAAATATCTTCCATAGCCGTTGCCTCATCAAAGATAAAGTGTGCTCCCTGATCATTGATGGAGGGAGTTGCACTAATGTAGCATCCTCCGAACTAATTGAGAAACTTCAACTCCAAACCGAGGAGCATCCCCACCCTTATCAGCTCCGATGACTAAGTGATGAAGGAGACCTAAAGGTGACCAAGCGTGCACGGATTGAGTTCTCCATTGGGGGATATAAGGATGTTGTGGTGTGTGATGTGCTGCCAATGGATGCAAGCCACCTTCTCATAGGGAGGCCGTGGCAATTTGACCGCCACACCATGCATGATGGATTAACCAATGAGTATTCATTCAAATGGGAGAACCGGAACATTAAATTAGCACCTTTGACACCCTCGGATGTAGCTAAAGATGAGAGGGAAAAAAGAGAAAACTCCTCCAAGAAGGTGCTATTCATCAACAAAAAGGAACTCTCTCGGGAATTATCACAAGCGGCTCCAATTGTGTTGATTCTTTTTGGAGAAAGAATGGAAGAGATAGGAGGGGCTCCGAAAGAAGTCTTAGCCCTCCTAGAAGAGTATGATGATGTCTTCCCCGAAGAGTTGCCAACAAGTCTACCACCAATCCGTGGGATAGAACATCGGATTGATCTTAAACCCGGGGTGGTTCTACCAAATCGGCCAACATATAGAATGAGTCCCGAGGATGCTAAAGAGCTCGACGATCAAGTGCAAGAGCTCTTGGAGAAAGGGTACATCCGAGAGTCATTAAGTCCTTGTGCGGTGCCAACCCTTTTGGTGCCAAAGAAGGATGGCTCCTCTCGGATGTGCATTGACAGCCGTGCAATCAACCAAATTACTATTAAGTACCGGTTTCCCATACCACGGCTGGAGGACTTATTGGATGAGCTAAGTGGTGCTGCCTACTTCTCAAAAATTGATCTAAAGAGCGGTTATCATCAAATAAGGATGCTAGAAGGAGATGAGTGGAAAACCGCCTTCAAAACCAAGTATGGACTTTATGAATGGTTAGTTATGCCATTTGGGCTATCTAATGCCCCTAGCACTTTTATGCGTTTAATGAACCATGTGCTGAAAGATTACTTGGGAAAGTTTGTGATAGTATACTTTGATGATATATTAGTCTATAGTGCACAATATCTGGATCACTTGGGACACCTTCGTATACTATTTGATGCACTTAGACAGGCTCATTTGTTTGGCAATTTGAAGAAATGCTCCTTTGTACAAGAAAGAGTGCATTTCCTCGGCTTCATTTTGTCCAAGAATGGAATAGAAGTTGATCAAAGCAAGATAGAAGCAATCCAGGAATGGCCGACCCCTCAGTGTGTTGCGGACATTAGGAGTTTCCATGGCCTTGCTTCATTCTACCAGAAGTTCATCAAGGGGTTTAGTAGCATTGCTGCTCCCCTCACAGATTGCACCAAAAAGGGGAAAGAATTTGAATGGACCCCGGTGTGCCAAGCTAGCTTTGACCGAATCAAGGAGGCTCTTTGCAATGCTCCTCTCTTAGTGCTCCCGGATTTTCATAAGGTCTTTGAAGTGGATTGTGATGCCTCGGCCCTCGGCATAGGAGCGGTTCTCATGCAAGAAGGGAGGCCCGTGGCCTACTTTAGTGAAAAGTTGAAGGGGGCAGCCTTGAATTACTCCACTTATGATAAGGAGATGTATGCTTTGATAAGAACCATTGAAGTTTGGCAGCATTATCTCCTTCCTAAGGAGTTCATTACACACGGATCACCAAGCATTGAAGCACATTAAAAGCAAAGAGAAGCTCAGCAAGAGACATGCGAAATGGGTGGAGTTTCTTGAGAGATTTCCTTATATTATAAAGTACAAGAAAGGTGAATTGAATGTGGTGGCCGATGCACTTTCAAGAAGAACCATGTTGCTTACCGAGCTCACTTCCTGAATCTTGGGATTTGAGTGGATCAAAACCTCTTATAAAGACGACCCCGACTTCAAGGAGTGTTTTGAAAGGTGTTTGAACAAGGAAGGGGGCGCCTATCACTTGACAGATGGCTACCTATTTAAAGGGGGACAACTTTGTATTCCTAAGTGCAACCTTCGAGAATCTCTAGTGAAAGAAGCTCACGGTGGAGGATTGGCCGGACACTTTGGGGAGAAAAAGACCCTAGAGGCATTGAAGGAACATTTCTTTTGGCCACATATGATCAAGGAGGTGCACAAGTACATAGAGAAGTGCATTGTTTGCAAAAAGGCTAAAAGCCGAGTGCTTCCTCAAGGATTGTATATGCCCTTACTGGTACCCTCTCAACCGTGGATGGATGTGAGCATCGGTTTTGTTTTGGGATTACCTTGGAATCCTAGAGGAAAAGAGGCATTATGGTGGTTGTTGACCGCTTCTCCAAGATGGCTCACTTCATAGCTTGCAACAAAATCGATGATGCTAATCAATTGTCCAAATTGTTCTTCAAAGAAATTGTTAGGCTTCATGGAGTTCCCACCACAATTGTCTCAGACCGGGACACCAAGTTCTTTTTGGAAGACTTTGTGGAGAAAACTTGGAACTAGATTGTTGTTTAGCACTTCCTTCCACCCCCAAACAGATGGCCAAACGGAAGTGGTAAACTGCACATTGGGATCATTGCTAAGAAGCATCGTGGGAAAGAGACTCTCGGATTGGGATGCACAATTACCTTATGTGGAGTTTGCATACAACCGAAGTGTGCATAGTGCAACACAATTACCCTATCTTCTAGGAATCCATGGTTTAGAGTTAAGGGTTCACAGTTCTAGGGTTTATGGTTTAAGGTTCAAAAGTTTCAGGATTCAGGGTTCAAGCTTTCAAGGTTTAGGGTTCCAGGGTTGGTTTCAAGGTTCTAGGGTTCCAGGATCTAGGGTTCAAGATTCGAGGGTCTAGGGTTCAGTGTTTATGGGTATGGTTTTTATGGTTCAAGGTTTAAGGGTTCATAGTTGTGATTCTAGGATTCAATAGTCTCAAGGTTGAACGTTCAAGGTTCAGGGTCAAGAGGTTGTAGTTTCCAAAGTTAAGGAATTAGGCAGGTCTAGGGTTTAAAGGTTCGGGGTTAAGGATTAAAAGGGTTATAGGGTTCTAGGGTTTAGTGTTCATTGTTCAGGGTTATGTATTCAGAGTTCATGGTTCAGGGTTTAGGGTTTTGGGTTTAGGGTTAAGGGTTCCAACGTTAAGGGTTCTAGTGTTAAGGGTTCTAGAGTTCAGGGGTTTATAGTTCAAAGTTTAGAGTTTCAAGGTTCCATGGTTCAGGGTTCAGGGTTTTAGGGTTTAGGGTTCCAAGGTTACAACGTTCCAAGGTTACAGGTTCTCGTGTGTAGGGCTCTTGGTTCATGGTTTTGGGGTTCAGAGTTATGTTTTCCATGGTTCAAAGTTTCAAGGTTAAGGGTTAAGGGTTCAAAGATTGAAGCGTGCAAGGTTAAGAGTTAAGCTTTCTAGGGTTCAATGTTTAGGGTTCAAAGGTCCATGATTAATGGTTCGAGAGGTTAAGGTTTGAGGATTCAAGAATCCAAGATTTAAAGTTAAAGGTTCACAGTTCTAGGGTCTAAGGTTCAAGTTCTAAAGGTTCAGAGGTTCAGATGTTCAAGGTTTTAGGGTTCCAGGATCTCGAGTTTAGGGTTCCATGGTCTAGGGTTTGGGGTTCCAAGGTTTTCATATTTCAGGGTTCAAGAGTTCAGGGTTGAGTTTCTAGGATTCAAGGGTTTCAGGGTTAAACCTTTAGGTACAAGGTTCAAGAGGTTCTCGTGTCAAAAGTTAAGGATTCAGGGTTTACGGTGTAAATGTCAATGTTCAGGATTCAAAGGGTTTCATGGTTTTGTGTAAGGGTCTAGGGTTCAGGGTTTAGGGTATTGGGTTTAGGGTTAAGTGTTCCATGGTTCAGGGTTCCATGTTGAGGGTTCTAGGGTTCAGGGTTCCAAAGTTCACAGTTCAAGGTTAAGGGTTTTAGGGTTCAAGGTTTCAAGGTTCCAGGATTATAGGGTTACAAGTTCCCGGGTACAATGTTTTTCGTTCATAGTTATGGGGTTTAGAGTTTAGGATTCCATGGTTCCAAGGTTATAAGTTAAGAGTTATAGGTTCAGGGTTAAGGGTTCCAAGGTTAAGGCTTCTAGGGTTAAGGATTTAGAGTTATATTGTCCAGGGTTTTAGAGTTCTAGTGTTAAGGGTTAAGGAGTCAAGGTTCTAGGTGTTGGCTTTAAAAGTGTTTTTAAAGCAATCAATTGTTTTTGATGATATCTATGTAAAATAAGCATGAAAGATAAAATAAACTACTTTACAGTGCTTAATATAGACTTAACCATTCATGAGAAATACCCTCTTTGAAGGGTACAATTAAAGTCTAACAATTTGTTTAGGTGCTGCAGAAATTTCAAATATATACAGTGTTTTGTGTCGACCCATAGTGTTTTGTGCGACCCTTGTAAAATCCAGAAGCTTAACTCAAAATGTTTTGTGTCGACCCACAGCGTATTGTGTGGACCCTTGTAAAATTCAGAAGCTTAGCCTTTCATAATTTGTGTCGACCCTTAGTTCTTTGTGTCGACCCCTATTCAAAACAGAGGCCGAGTCTTCCAGATTATGTCGACCCACCTATTTAACTTGTGTCGACCCAAAAATGTAGTGCAGCGTGCAAATGTGTCGACCAATCCAAACTGTCTGTGTCGACCCTAGAAAAGACATTGTGTCGACCTTACCATATTTCATGTGTCGACCCGTCAAAGCTGAGCCACTTGTCCGTTTAGGTCCAAAGTGTCGACCCAACTTGATTTTTGTATCGACCCTAGTATTTCTAGAGACGAATCCTTTAGAATTGTGTCGACCCCAACCTACATGTGTCGACCCCAGATTTTCTAGAGACGGATCCTTCAGGGTTATGTCGACCGCACAAAAGGTTGTGTCGTCCCCAAAGATTCCAGAGAAGAATTTATGTCGACCCCAACAAAAAGTTATGTCGACCGATCAGCACCAACAGATGAAAAATTCTCAACGGCTATATTTTTTATGTGTCTACCGGCTAGTGCTTGTGTGAAACCCAACAGCAAAGTGTCGACCCATTTCGGCAGTTCAGAAGCAAACTATAAATAGATGAAGCAAGCTCATTTTGAAAGAAGAATTTTGACGAGAGAAAACTACGCCGAAGTGCTGCCAAATTCATTCTCAGAATTTTTACTCTCTCAAATCCTATTACTAAACTTGTATATCATTCTTGAGATTGAGTGAGTCGATTTCTACAACCGTACAAATTGTATTCGTTTCTACTTGAACTATCATTGTAAAAGGGGTGACGCTCCTTCAAGAAAAGAGTCAAAGGTTTGATTGACACCCGTAAGTCAATCGTAGTGAAGCTCAAGGTTTGAGTGGGAAAGATCTTCAAGGAGGTACCTTGAAGCTCGGACGTAGGCAAGGTTGGCTGAACCGTGTTACCAAACCGGTGTTAATATCTCGCTCTCTCAACTTTATAATTGTTGATTGTGCTTGCATATTGAATTGATAACTAAATCAAGAAGAGATAATTGTTAAATCCTTGAACTTTCAAAAAAGTTTAGTTAACCTAATTCACCCCCCCACTCAGGTTAATCTCGATCCATCACTAGGGTTTGAGCTTAGGGTTTGAGGGTTATGTGATTCTAGGGTATAGACTTCATTGTTCAGTGATAAGGTTTAAGGTTCAAGGGTTCCATTGTTTAACGATTCTAGTGTCCCAGGGTCAACGATTCCAGGGTTCCAACAAATTAAGGGTCCCACAATTCCAATGTTCAAGGTTCAATGTTCCAGGGTTCTGTTTAAGGTTTAGCTTTAAAGTTCCATGGTTCCAGGGTTCAAGGTTGGTGTTTCGTAAGTCGAGGGTTTCAAGTTCAGAGTTCCATACTTCAAGGGTTACACGGTTCAGAGTTCTTGAGTTCTTGGGTCTAGTGTTGTAGGGTTCCAGGGTCCAAGGTTTGGTGTTCAAAGGTTCAGATTTAAGGGTTCAAGGTTAGAAGTTCAAGGGTTCAAGGGTCCATGATTCAGGGTTAAAGGTTAAGGGTTTTAAGGTTTATGATTCTACGGTTCAAGATTTAAGGTTCTAGGGTTCATGGGTTAAAGGTTTAGGCTTCAAGATTCAGCAATCCGGGGTTGAGGGGTTCTATGATTCCAGAGTTCTAAGGTTTAGTGTTCTAGGGTTTAGGGTTATAAGGTTTAGGGTTATGAGTTCAAGGGTCAAGGTTCAAGGGTTTAAGCTTCCCAAGGTTCAGGGTCTAAGGATTAAGATTTAGGGTTTATGGTTTAAGTGTTCCAGGTTTCCATTGTCTAGGGTTTAAGGGATTTAAGGTTCAGGGTTCAAGGTTTAGAGTTCTAGGGTTCTGGGTTCAAGGTTTCGCGAATCCATGGTTCAAGGTTTAGCTTTTGAGGGTTTTGGGTTCTAGGTTTAGGGTCATGGAATCTAGGGTTCACGATCTATGGTTCTTGGTTCAGGATTCCAGGGTCATAGTTCTAGGGTTTGAGTGTTCTAAGGTTGAGGGTTCCAGCGCTCCAAGGTCTAAGGTTTAAGGTTCAAGGTTTCCTAGGTCATTGGATTTAAGGTCCAAGGTTTTAGGGTTCAGGGTTCATCGTTCAAGGTTCCATGGTTCATTGTTCCAAGGTTCATGGATGTAGAGTTTAAGAGTTTTATGGATCAAAATTCAGGGTTAAGACTTCAAGTGTCCAAAGTTAGGTGTAGAGGGTTCAACGGTCAAAGGTTTAGGGTTCCAAGGTTTAGGTTTCAAGGTTCATGAGTAAGAGTTCATGGTTAAGGGTTTTATGATTCAGGTTCAGGGTTTGGAGCTCTAGGGTTCAAGGTTAAAAGGTTCAAGGTGAAAAGTTCTAGGGTTTAAGGGTTTCTGATGCTAGAGTTTTAAGGTCAAGGGTTTTGGGTTTCATAGTATAGGGTTCAGGGTTCCAAGGTAGAGGGTTCTAGGGTTCTAGGGTAAAGGGTTCTAGGGTTTAGGGTTCAATGTTCCAAGGTCCCAAGGTTTAGGATTTAGGATTTATGATTCTATGGTTTAAATATAGGTTCAATATTTAGACTTTTAAGGTTCAGGGTTCAAAGGTTAGGGTTCTTTGTTCTAGGGTTAAGGCTTCCTGGGTTCACGGTTAAAAGTTCAAGGATTCCAGAGTTCAAGATTCTAGAATTTACTGTCCAGGGTTTAGGCTTCCAAGGTTAAGGGTTCCATGATTAAGGGTTCAAGGTTCTAGGATTCAGGGTTCTGGGGTTCGTGGTTCAAAGGTCTAGGGTTCTAGCGTTCCAAGGTTAAGGGTTCTAGTGTTCCTACATCCAAGGTTCAAGGTTCCAGGTTTCCTAGGTTTAGTGTTCTAAGATTCAAGGTTCAAGGGATCTAGAGTTAAAGGGAGTTCGAAGTTCAGTGTAAAGAGTTCAAGGGTCCAAAGTTAAGGGTTCAAGGTTCAATGGTCACGGTTCAGCATTCCAAGGTTCAAGGTTCTGAGGTTTATGTTTCAAGGTTAAGAGTTTAGGTTTCATGGTTAAAGGTTCTAGGGTTTCAGGGCTTAAGGTTAAGAGTTCTAGGGTTAAGAGTTATAGGGTTCAGGGTTTAGAGTTCCAAGGTTCACGGGTTCAAGATTTTAAGAGTTCCTAGGTCAAGGTTTCAAGTTTTCATGCTACCAGAATCATGGTTTCGAGGTTTAGGGTTCTAGGGTTCAAGTAAAACCCTAAACCCTAAAGTTTCAAGGTACTAGGCTTTAGGCTTTAATTTTTAATGTTCCAAGATTCAGATTTTAAGGTTCATGGATTCTAGGGTTCAAGATTTAGGTTTTTAAGGTTCAGGATTCAAGGGTTAGGGTTCAGGGTTCCACGATTTTAGGGTTCTAGAGTTGAGGGTTTAGGGATTTAGGATTCAATGGTTCTACGATTAAGGGTTCAAAGTTCCAAGATTTCAGGGTTCAGTGCTCAAGGTTCATGGTTCTAGGGTTCTAGAATAAAATATTCTGGTTCTTGGGTTCAAGGGTGAAGGGTTCAGGGTTCAGGGTTTTAAGGTTCTACGGTCTAAGGACTAAGTTTCCGAGGCTTAGGTGTTTGGTTTATTGTTCAGGAATTAGTGTTCAAGGTTAAGGTCTTAAGGTTTCATGGCTCAGGATTCAAGGGTTGAGGGTTCTAGTGTTCAAGGGTTTCAGAGTTTGAAGTTCAAGGGGGGTTTAAGGGGTTCTAGTGTCAAAAATTTAGGTTTTAGGGTTAAAGGGTTCAACATCAAGACTCAAAGGTTCTAGGGTTCATAATTTGAGGGTTCACGGAGGAGGGTTTTGAGTACAAGGTTCCAGGGTTATGGGATTCAGGTACCAAGGATTAAAGGTTCAGTGTTAAGGGTTTAGAGTACCGAGGTTAAGGGTTCATGGTTCAAGGTTCAAGGTTTTATGCTTTAGCAATCAGAGTTTCACGATTCAAGGTTTAAGTTTTAAGGGTTCCAAGGTAAAATAGTTTACGGTTCCAAGGTTCACTTTTCAAGGGTTCAGGGTTAAGGGTTTTGAGGGTTTAAGGTTTTACGTTACAAGGTCTAGGGTTCAACGGTGCAAGGTTCTAGGTTTAGGGTTACAGAGTTCAAGGCTATGGGTTCTAAGGTTCCAAAGTTCAGGGTTTAGGGTTTTGGGTTCCAAGGCTATGGATTATAGGGTTTAGGGTTAAAGGGTTCAAGGTTTAGAGTTCCACAATTTAAGGGTTCAAGGTTTTAGAGTTTCAAGGTCAAGGGCTAAGGGTTTTGATGTGCTAATGGAGAGAGAAAAGAGGGGGAAATGGGAAAGGTTGTCTCGGCTGAAGGAAAAATAGGGTCAAATGTCTCCGGCCAAATCTCTGGCAGCATACAGGGTTAGAAACTCAAATTTCGAGGGAAGGTTGATGGGGGTGAGAGGGTTTATGGCCCAAAAGATCACGGTAAAAGGATGAGGGAATCTGAAAATATGCAGAAAATGGCTAGAGTGCTGGAAAAGGAGCTCTCGAAAAAGAAAGATTGGAAAGTTATAAACGGAGGGATAATCCCAAACGGAGGAGAAGCTTTGGGGTTCACACCCTTGCTTTGGATTCCACTAGAACGTGGTTGAAGGAGTGTGGTATGGCCTAGCTAACCCAAGCTTGAGTGGCAGCCAAAACCGGAGTGGAGCTCTCGGTTGTTTCCGAATATAATAAAATGGGTCTTCATCTCTCCATGTGAACTCGAACTGATGAAGTACACGAGTGAAATGGGCTTGGCCTTCTGATGTGCTATCGGAATGGTGGTTGGGTCGGTTAAGGAGAAATGGAGAGGGAAAAGAGGGGGAAAACACGAAAGGTTGGTTCGATTGAAGGAAAACCATGATCAAATGTCTCCGGCCAGATCTCCGGCGGAATACGGGGTTAGAACTTGAAATTTAGAGGAAAGGTAGATGGGGGTCAAAGGGTTTATGGGTCCAAAAATAACGTTAAATAGATGAGGGAATCGGAAGATATGCAGAAAATGGCTAGAGTGCTAAAAAATGAGCAATCGGGAAAGGAATATCGGAAAGTGCTAAACGGAGGGATAAACCCAAACGGAGGAGAAGCTTTGGGGTTCATACCCTTACCTTGGCTTCCACTAGAACGTTGTTGAAGGAGTGTGGTATGGCTTACCTAACCCAAGCTTTAATTGCAGCCAAAACCGGAGTGGAGCTCTCGGTGGTTTCCGGATGTAACTCACCGGAAAACCCGAGTCTTGGAGGAGGAGAAACCACCAAGGAAATGAGATGCAAAATGAAATCTTTAATTTCAAACTTCACTGAGTACAAATGAGCTCCAAGTGAGCTTAAAATCATCCCAAGCTTGGGAGGGTGGGCTCCCGAAAATTAAAAAAAAAACAGCTTACCCGAAAAGGCAAAACAAGGAGGAAACAACTAAGTGGTCCTCCTAGAAGTTACCCGAAAAGGAGGCACCAAGGCTTACCATGGTCCCCCCCTTCAGCACCCCTACCTGAAGCACAAAAGAGGGTTTTCACCTCAAATCCAAGGAGTTTTCTTCCTCCTCTTGCTCTTCTTGCTCATCCCCCAAATAAGGAGAAATATCTTGGACATTGAAGGTGGCCGAGACTCCATACTCTCCGAGAAGTTCAAGCTTGTTAGCATTTTGATTGATCTTCTCCACAATCTTGAAAGGACCATAGGCCATTGGTAAAAGTTTTGAGCGCCTTTGCTTGGGAAATCTTTCTTTTCTCCAGTGTAATCACACTAAGTCTCCGACATTGAAGTCAATGTCCTTTCTTCCTCGGTTAGCTTGTCTAGCATAATACTTATTCTTCTTGTGGAGGGCCTTACTTACCTTCTCAAGCATCTTCTTCACTTGTTCGACCTTGCTAGCCCCATTACAATTCACAATATCTTTGGAGGGCAGCGGTACTAAGTCAAGTTGAGTCAAGGGGTTAAAACCATACACCACTTCAAATGGTGTCATTTTGGTGGCACTATGGGCACTTCGGTTGTAGGAAAACTCAATGTATGGGAGTTGGACATCCCAATCCGTGAGCTTCTTGCTAACCATATTTCTAAGCAAACTCCCCAAGGTTCTATTCACCACTTCTGTTTGGCCGTCGGTTTGAGGATAGAAAGAGGTTCTAAAGAGGAGCTTGGTGCCCACCTACCTCCATAGGGTCTTCGAAAATGTTCTTAAAACCTTGGTGTCCCGATCCGATACAATAGATCTTGGGATGTTGTGCAATCTAACAACCTCCTTGATGATAGTCTCTCGGATTCCGCCATGAGGGATGCAAAGTTTGCCTCCCATGAAGAGGTAACCATCCATAAGGTAGCATCCACATTCTTGCTTCTTTAAACACCTTTGATACCATTGGCCAAAATCTTGGTCTTCCATATAAGCATCCTTGATCCAAGCAAAACCAAAGAATTTAGTGGTAAGTTCTGTTAGGAGAACAATCCTCTTTGAGAGGGCATCGACCATCACATTGGTTTCTCCCCTCTTGAACTTGATGATGTACGGGAACCTTTCAAGGAATTCCATCCACTTGCCATGCCTTCATTCAACTTGCCTTGGCTCTTTAGGTGTTTGAGGGCTTGATGATCCGTATGTATAATAAATTATTTTGAGAGAAGATAATGCTGCCACGCTTCAAGTGCTCGGATCACTGCATAGAACTCATTGTCATAGGTTGAGTAAGTAATCATAGCACCCTTGAGCTTCTCACTAAAGTAGGCCACAAGTCTCCCTTCTTGCATAAGAATTGCACCAATGGCTAGCCCCGAAGCATCACATTCGACCTCGAAGACCTTATTTAAATTGGGGATCATTAACACGGGTGCCTTGCACAACTTGGCCTTTATCAATTCAAAACTTTCTTGGCAACCGGGAGTCCACTCAAACTCCTTTCCCTTCTTTGTACAATCGGTCAAAGGAGCTACAATTGAACTAAACCCTTGTATGAACCTTCGGTAAAATGATGCAAGGCAATGAAAGCTCCTAACTTCTGACACACTCTTGGGAATAGGCCATTCTCGGATTGCCATAATCTTTGAGTCATCGACTTCCATGCCATCCTTAGAAATAATAAACCTGAGAAAGTGTACTCTCTCTTGCACAAAAGCAAACTTCTTCAAGGTTTTAGGATTATAGGGTTCAAGGTTTAGGTTCTTGTGTTCTAGCATTAGAAGTTTTTTGGGTTCACGGTTCAACATTAGGGTTCAAAGTTTTTTGGGTTCACGGTTCTAGGGTTCAAGGTTAAGAGTTCCAGGATTCCAAGGTTCCATGGTTCAGGGTTTCAGGGTTCCAAAATAAAGGGTTTGGGGTTCTAAGGGTCTAGGGTTCTAAAGGTCTAGGGTCCAGGCTTAAAGGATCCAGGGTTTAAGGTCCAAGGTTTAAAGGTTTCAGGGTTTAATGTCCAAGGTTCCAAGGTTCAAGGTTTTAATGTGGTTCTAGCATGCAAATATTACGGTTCAGGGTTCAAAATTCAAGGGTTCCAAGGTTTGGTGTTTACTATTTGAGGGTTGAGGGTTCAAGGATTTCAAGGTTAACGGTGCAAGGTTTCAAGATTTGGGCTTTAGGATTACAGAGTTTAAGGATTCCTATGTGTAACGACCCGATTCCAGTTCCGCCGCTTTCAGCCTTACCTCACTTTACTTACTTACTTTACTTGTTTTACCTCCCTTTACTTTACTTACTCGCGGGCAGCCCGAGAACCGGTCCGTTACTGTTCTTACTTACTTACGTACTTACATTACTTTGGTGGAAAACTTTTTGCTTTATTTTCTGAAAACTATTCTTAACTCATAAAACAGTTTACAAGGAAACCGTCAACAAAATAAAAACATTACGTTTGAATTCCACCTTTAAACAAAAATACATGATCATTTCATAACTTAAAACTGCAGCGGAAAACAATTACTTCAACTTAAAATACATAAGCTTTTAATAACGTAAACTTGTAGCGTATAATTCAAAATACATTCATTTCAAAAGCTTTGAAATCCATCACACAAAAATAAGGGTATACATTTAATCACATCTCAAAACATTCAAAACATTTTTTACAAAAGACTTGTGCGTGTGTCATACATCACTCCCCGTCGGTCATTGCTCAATAAACGGTATCATTTGGACACCCCTCTGTTCTAACTTCTTGCTCAGTCAATTGCTCACTTTCCTCCATTATATT
>QAOC01021022.1:134429-154482 GCA_003255005.1 Begonia fuchsioides
GCTTGACCATGCGGTCGACCGAACCTATATAATTTTCCAACCTTTCTGAATAACATCATCCCATATACTTCCTAAACATTATTTTCTTCATCACCTTCAGCCTACTAATTTACTAATACCCACAATACTTTAATACTCTAACATTTAAGCATCTTTCATAAAAAGGTTTTAATCGCTTTCGTCTTAAAGTCACAAATCCTTAAAAGAGAATAAAATGAGATAAAAATAAAAACGAGGTTTGTTACACTATGTCTAGAGTTTTAAGGTTAAGGGTTTAAGGTATATAGTTCAGGGTTCCAAAGTTGACAGTTTTAGGGTTAAATGTTCATGATTTATGATCCAAGGGTCTAGGGTAAAGGGTTCCAGGGTTTTAGGGTTTAAAGTTACAAGGTTCCAAGGTTGAGGATTTAGGAATTTATGGTTCTAGGTTTAAATTTCAAGGTGTAAAGGTTCAAATGTTCAACGTTTATGATTTTAAAGTTCAAGGTTCAAGGGTTAGGCTTCATGGTTCTAGGGTTAAGGCTTCTTGGGTTTAGGGTTAAGAGTTCCATGATTCTGGGCTTCAGGATTCTAGGATCTAAAGTTCAGGGTTAAGGCTTCCATTGTTCAGGGTTAAGGGTTCTAGGATTCAAGGGTCCATGGTTCAGGGATCAGCGTTCTAGGGTTTAAGCATTCTAAGGTTAATGGTTCCAGTGTTCCTACATCCAAGGTTCAAGGTTCTAGGTTTTCAAGTTCTAGGTTCAAGGTCCAAGGTTTCAGGGTTTAGGGCGCCAAGGTTGAGGGTTCCAGGGTTCAGGGATCTAGAGTTCAAGGAATTTATTGTTCGAAGTTTACTATTAAGAGTTAAAGTGTCCAAAGTTAAGGGTTCAGGATTCTAGGGTCTAATGTTCAGTGTCCATTGTTCAGTATTCCAAAGTTCAAGGTTCTAGTGCTTAGGGTTCAGGGTTAAGAGTTAGGGGTTCATGGTTAAAGGTTCTAGAGTTTCATTGCTCAAGGTTCACTAAGGTTAAGAGTTAAAAGGTTTAGGGTTCAAAGTTCCAAGGTTCAAGAGTTCAGGATTTTAAGAGTTCCAAGGTCAAGGTTTCAAGTTTTAAAGTTTTCATGGTACCAGGATTGACGTGCATTGGGTTCCTTTTCCTCGAGGTGCCATCACCCGAAGCTGAGCCAAAGGATTTCCTAATTTGTTTGTTCATTTTGCAGGGATCATATCTAAAGGAATATCATTTATGGAGCCCTCTTCTAATGATCAAGAGCAACCCAAGCATCTTATTTCATGCATGGATCAAGGAGAAGAAGTGAAGTGTACCTGAGAAGATAGCATTTGGCACACCAGGTTTCTAGCAATGCATGGCCCATGCAGTGTTATTCATTTACAAGCTTTGTGATATTGAAAATTAGAGTGCACTAGCATTTCTTTTGAATTCATTTTTGAAGCTCCCTTCCGATCAAACTCCGGTAAGTCATATTGGAAAGGTTGAATGTTAATCCACTCCCTATGAGAGTTCCTTCAACCCCAGCTACAAAGAGAAAACTTAGAGGTGGCTTATTTTCTTCAAAACATCTAGCTATTGATGAATCTGAGGGAGACCATGATGTGCATTAGCTTTTCAACCGTGATGATGACATGAGAATCATTAAGGTATCAATCCCTTCCTTTAATGGTTCTTGCAATATGGATACATTTTTGGATCGGGTTGAGAAAGTTGATAAGATCTTTGATTATTATAATTATTCCGAACAGATGAAAATAAGTGTAGTCTCATTGGAACTAACATTTTATGCTAGTCTTTGATGGGATAACTTAAGGGCTCAAAGAAGGCGTGAAGGTGATGATGAAGTTCTCACTTGGAGGGTTCAAGATTTAGGCCAACCTTCACCAAAACAAGTTCATCTATCCTTAATCCGAGAGCAAATGAATTAACCTATCCTTCAATTTCAATTTCGTGTCAAGGATCATGGTTTCAAGGTTCGTGGTTCTAGGGTTCAAATAAAAGATTTTAGGGTTTAAAGGTTTAGAGATCGGGGCAGATTTCAGGGTTAGAGATCGGGGCAGATTTCAGGGTTCTAGAGTTCAAGGTTGAGGGTTTAAGTTATAGGATTCTAGGGTTCAAGGTTTATGGTTCTAGGGTTCTAGGATCCACAATTCAAGGTTCTAGGGTTCTAGGGTCAAGGGTTCAGGGTTTTAAGGTTCCAAGGTTTAAGGTCAAAGGTTCCAAGGTTTAGGGCGTTTGGTTTATTATTTAGGGCTCGGTTATGAAGTTCAGATCTCAGGGTTTCATGGCTCAGGATTTAAGGGTTTAGGGTTCTAGGGTTCAAGGGTTTCAGGGTTCAAAGTTCAAGGTAAGGTTTAAGGGGTTGTAGTTTTTAAAATTTAGTGTTTAGGGTTCAGGGTTTAAGGGTTCATCATTCAGAATTCCAGGATTCTAGGGTTCAGGGTTTTTGGGTTCTACGTACAAGGTTCTAGGGTTAAGGGTTTTTTGTTCAAAGGTTCTTAGGTTCACTGTTTAGGGCTAAGGGTTCCAAGGTTTCACGTACCAGAGTTAATGATTATGGGTTTAACGTTTAGAGTTCACGGTTCACGGTTCAATGTTCAGGTTTCTAGGGTTTAACATTCAAGGTTCCACAATTCAAGGTTTAAGGTTCTAGGGTTCCAAGGTAAAAAAGTTCATTGTTCCAAGGTTCACTGTTCAAGGGTCTAAGGGTCCAGGTTTAAAGGTTCTTGGGTTCAAGGTCCAAGGTTTAAAGGTTCTTGGGTTCAAGCTCCAAGGTTCTAGGGTTCAGTGTTCATTGTTCAAGGGTTCATGGATTAGGGTTCTAGGGGTTTAAGGGTTTTCTGGTATGAAGCTCAAAGTTCAGGGTTTAATGTCATTCTAGTGTCCAAATATCACAGTTCAGGGTTCAAAATTCAAGGGTTCTAAGGTTTAATGTTCACTATTCAAGGATTCATGGTTCACGATGCATGGTTCTTGGATTTAGGGTTCAGGGTTCCAAGGTCCAAGATTTAGTGTACGGGGTATAGGGTAAAGGGTTTCAAGGTTCACGGTTCTAAGGTTCAGGGTTAAGGGTTCAAGATTTTAGGGTTCAGGGTTCAAGGTTTTAGGGTTCATGGTTCATGGGTTTACGATTCAAGATTTAGGGTTACAAAGTTTTAAGGTTCAAGGTTTGAAGCTTCCAGGGTTAAGGGTTCATGAATATGGGTTGTAAGGTACATGGTTTGTGGTTTTGAGGGTTTAAGTTTCAAAGTTGCAAAGTTCCATGGCTCTATGGTGCAAGGTTTTGTGTTTATGGTTCAAGACTTCAAAGTTCAGGGTTCCAACGTTCTAGGGTTTAGGGTTCAAAGGTTTAAGGTTCCAAGGTTAATGATTCAATGTTTGGGGGTCAAGGTTTAAGGTTATAGAGTTTTAGGATTTATGGTTCATGGTTCAAGGGGTCTGGGTTCATGGTTAATGGTTTAGGATTTTAGGGTTTAAGTGTTCTAGGGTTTAGGATTAAGGCTCCAAGGTTAAAAGGTTCTAGGGTTTTAGGGTTCTAAGTTTTAGGGTTTCAAGGTTACGGGTTCGAGGTTTAAGGGTTCCATGGTTTAGGGTTTAGGGTTTATGGTTTAAGATTTCATTTTTAGGGTTATAGTGTTCCAGGGTAACATAGTTTATCGTTAAGGGTTAAGGGTTCAGAGTTTTAGGGTTCTAGTGCTTCAAGGTTCAAGCATCTAGGGTCTTTTGTTCAAGGTTCTAGGGTTTTAGGGTCAAGGGTTAAGGGTTCAATGGCATAGGTTTTAGGGTTCCAGGGTTCAGGGTTTCATGGTTTAGGGTTTGAGGTTCCAAGGTTTAATGTTTTAGTATTTAGGCTTCCAAGGTTTAAAGTTCTATAGTTCATGGTTCAATGATCTAGGGTTAAGAGTTCAAGGATTCAAGGTTGTGAGTTCTAGGGTTCCAAGGTTATAGGGTTCAGAGTTTCAAGGTCTAGGGTTCAGGGTTCTAGGGTTCCAAGGTCTAAGGTTTAAGGTTCCAAGGTTCTTGGGTTCAGGGTTCCAAGGTTAAGGGTTCAAGGTTCTAGGGTATAAGGGTTTTAACATTTAAATTTTAGGGTTCAGCATTAAAGAGATTCTAGTGTCCAAAGTTCAAGGTTAGGGTTGATGGGTTCAAGAATGGTTTAGGATTCAGGATTCCAAGGTTTTTGGGTTTCAGGTACAAGGTTCCAAGGTTAAGGGTTTATGGTTCCAAGGTTCTTAGGTTCAGTGTTCAGGGCTAGGGGTTCCAAGGTTTAGGGTACTAGGGTTCAAGGTTCAGGGTTCAGGATTAAGGGTTCAAAGTTCAGGGTTCATTGTTTAGGGTTCAGGTTTCTAGGGTTTAACATTCAAGGTTCCACGATCCAAGGTAAAACAGTTCAAGGTTCCAACATTCTAGGGTTTAGGGTTCCAAGGTTTATGGTTCTATGGTAAACAATTCAATTTTTGGGGTTCAAGGTTTAGGGTTCTAGGTGTAACGTCCGATTTTTTCTTTGCTTAATTAATTTTTTTTTTTTACACATGTACCTACTTTAAACATTTTAAGGTAAAACTTATCAATTTGAATTTCTTGAGATAAAGTACAGCAGAAGACTTTTATTTAACTTCATCAAAATCGATTATATTCGTAATAAATAATCCAAAATATACTTGTACCTTATCGTTAAGACCAAGTTATTACAAAACTGTTATAAACTAAACATAGTATTTTACATTAGTTTTCAAACAAAACATTTCCATTTACATGAGCCACCCACCGGTTAAAATTGCACTAACAGCCACAATCTTCAGCAATGGACGTACTTCACCACTTCGAGCATCTATCAGCGGTAAGTAGAATCCACAGTATTTATTTCATCACCTACATTACAAAGCTAATCTAATGAGCCTAATGCTCAGTAAGTTAATCCATAATAATAAAACATTTATGAGTCCTTTATGCATGCTGCTTTATAAAAACAATGCAGTTTTAAGTATTGTTCATTTCTTTTCTTTTCTTTCACTTAACAGTCCAGTTAATGTGGGTAATACCGTCTAGGGGAGAGTAGGTACCATTTGGTCCAACCTCTTGGGACAGCCAAACTCAACCCCGCCCAACATGTAACTATTTACGTACATTTCGTTCATTTCATTTCTTTCATTATTGATCGTTGAAGGTACCACGGGAAAGAGTAGACACCATTTGGCCTCCCTCGAGGAAGTCTAACTCGAGCTCCTCCTTCAACGACCCATTGCATATTATCATAAAAATCATGCATGTAAATCATTTTCGTATTTTTCCTAAAACCATGATGCATGAACAATTAACATGCATGAACATGTAAACATGCAATAAAATGTACAATTCAAACGTTGAAAGAATCCTAAACATGCATCTTTATTCTAACACCAAAAATCAATCAATCATCAAACAAGGCACACAAACATATCCTCAAATAAATTGAGGTCGGTGTATTGTCCATTACACCCCAAACAATTCAATATATTTCAAAATCATAAATTCTAATCTTTGTAATGTAGTCCCCGTAGGGCCAATCACATGCAACATTAACTTACCTTAGGTCCTTAGCTTTATTGAAAAACTTGATCAATATGTTGCTGCACTTGAAAACCTAAAACGCAAGTAACATAATTCATTAACTTCGAACAACCATAACTTCTTCAATAATGATCCATTTGTGATGCTACGGGTGTCAAATTATTCCTTAAAGAGTCTACTATAACTTCTTAGAAGACACCAAATTCAAAAAGCATCGGGACATATTAACGAGCATACTTCTCTGGAAATAGTGGACCGGTCGACCCAACTTATTAGGGGTCGACCCATGTTTAGAAAACAGAGACGTCGCATTTTTAAATCGAGAATCGGTCGACCCAAACTACAAGGGGTGGACCGAAACTCTCCCCAGTTTTCGTACACTGACTTGCAACATCTATAACTTTTTATACATAGCTCCGAATTGAGTTATTTTGATGGCTATAAATCACTCTAAGAGTCTACATTAATTCTTATGAAATAATTAAACTCTAATTCCTACTACTTCTCAACCGAAGCTCCATAACTCTAATTTTCTCCATACTTAACTCATTTTCTAACAATCTACATGAAATCCTTCATTTTTATCCATCAATTCAACCAATACCATAATATTATCCTTAATGAACTTGAAATAAAATCAGAAGATAGAATAATACCTTGAACTTCAGCCTTCATGAATTTTCTTGGTATTTTCTACTTCACTTCTCTTGAAATAACTCACTCACTCAAGGACGCCTAAACTCACCTTTTTTCTTCCTCAACACCTCTCTTCTTTGAAAAATCTCACTCTCCTTTGAGCTTAGAGCAACAAAAAGGGAGAAAATGGAAGAGGGTCTTTGGCTGGGAGAAAGATATGGCAGCCCATGCCTTTTATGTCCTTTATTAACCATAACAATATATCCTTCAAGTCCACCAATGAAAACTCTACATGTTTTGGTTGATTTTTCAACGGCATGTATGAATGTGTCGACCGATCGTCCAATTGTGTAGACACAATCCATTCTCGAGAGTCATTTCTGTCGACCGCTCGGTCCTGGGGTCGACCGAAAGTGTCAATTGTGTCGACCCTTTCTAAATCCTGGTGTCGACCGAAAGGTGATATTGTGTCGACCCCTCCTAAATCCAAGGGTCTACCGGTAGGTCATATTGTGTCGACCGTGCGATGCTGTGGTCGACCAAAAGCATACTAAAGGACTATTTTGTGTCGACCCCTCTTCGATCCTGGGGTTGACCGAAACTTCCATTTGTGTCGACCCCTCCTAAATCCTGGGGTCGACCGGATCTTACTTGAAGGTAATCCTTTAGTGTATTTAACCCAACTTACTTCATTACTTTACTTAAACCTAGCAACCATCAAACAATGGACTTCAAACAAACACCAATCAAACCCAAACACTTGGGCCGGTGCACGGTGTGATACACCCCAGACAGAGTATTCTTCTTCCAATTATTAATAATCATAACCAACATTCATAAAGAAAAATCTTAAACACTTTTTATTTTAAAATCATAATTCTTAGAATAAACGAGGGTTGTTACACTAGGATTTTAGGATTTATGGTTATGGGTTCAAGGGGTGAGTGTTCAAAGTAAATGGTTTAGGATTTTAGGGTTTAAGGGTTCTGGGGTTTAGGTTTAAGGCTTCAGGGTTAAAGGGTTGTAAGGTTTTAGGGTTCCAAGTTTCAGGGTTTCAAGGTTACGAGTTTGAGGTTCAAGGGTTTTAAGGTTTAGGGTTTAAGGTTTTGGGTTCCATGTTTTAGGGTTATAGTGTTCAAGGGTTCCAAGGTTTAAGGTCTAGGGTTCCACTATTCAGAGTTCTAAGGTTAAGGGTTCCAAGGTTTTTATGGTACCAGGATTGACATGCATTGGCTTCCTTTTTCCTCAAGGTACCATCACCCGAAGCTGAGCCAAAGGATTTCCTAATTTGTTTGTTCATTTTGCAGGGATCATAGGAATATCTTTTATGGAGCTCTCTTCTAATGATTCAGAGCAACACAAGCATCTTATTTCATGGATGGATGAAGGAGAAGAAGTGAGTGTACCTGAAAAGATAATGCACCCGAGAAGATAGCATTTGGCACACTCATTTTCTAGCATTGCATGGCCCATGCAGTGTTATTCATTTACAAGCTTTGTGACATTGAAAATTAGAGAGCATTGGCATTTCTTTTTAGAAAGGTTAGTAGCAAGTTCCATTTAGCTCTTCACTCCATTCCGTGATCATATCATCCATTCCAATGTATTCATCTAAGTTCACTCAATCAGATAATCGATTGAGAGAGTTCACCAACTTCTATTCATATCTTCTCTTTGATCTTGATTTGAAACTTCATTTTTGAAGTAGAGAAACCTCCATTATCCTCCATCAAACTTTCCAAATATTAGCCATAAATTCCCCCTTCTCGATCACATTTTTACCTCCATAAAATCGGCCAACCTTCACCAAAACTGGTTAGTTTGTCCTTAATGTGAGAATAAAAGAATTAACCTATCATTCCATTTCAATTTGGTGTCATTTGGTATCAAGGCTTAAAATCCCTTCCGACACTTACATTTCTACTTTGTTTATCTTGATACACTTTCAATTAAGTGATGATGACTCGAAGTGGAGCTTCACACCAAAACAACTGAGAAACCGTTCCACAAAACCACCCTTCTACCTCACCATTCTATGAGGTAGCTGAATCTAGCTACCAAGAACAAAATGATGAAATTAATAAGAAGCTAGAGCTGTTATTGAAAAGGTTGGATGCTAATCCACCCCCTATGAGAGTTCCTCCAAACCTAGTTGTTGGCTTTAAAAGTGTTCTTAAAGCAATCAATTATTTTTTATGATAAATATGTAAGATAAGCATGAAAGATAAAATAAACTACTTTACAATGTTTAAATTAGACTTAACCATTCATCAGAAATACCCTATTTGAAGGGTACAATTAGAGTCAAACAATTTGTTTAAGTGCTGCAGAAAATTCAAGTATGTGCAGTGTTTTGTGTCAACCCATAATATCTTGTGTCGACCCTTATAAAATTCAGAAGCTTACTCATAATACTTTGTGTCGACCCAAAGTCTATTGTGTCGACCCCTGTTCAAAACAGAGGTTGAGTCTTTCACTCCTTGTGTCGACCAGAAAATCAGCCCAACATACAAAATGTGTCGACCCAACTAAATTACTTATGTCGACCTTTACATTCAAATTGTGTCGACCCATCTATACAAATTGTGTCGACCCAAAGAAAGGCAGTGCAACGTGCAAATCATGTTGACCCATCCAAATTTTTTGTGTCGACCCTACAATATTCCATGTGTCGACCCCTCAAAGCTGAGCCTGCACTTTATATGTCAACTCCAACGTTCAATTTGTGTCGACCCCAACCTACATGTGTCGACCCTAGATTTTCCAGTGACGGATCCTTCAGATTTGTGTCGACTTCAACCTACACGTGTCGACCACAGATTTTCCAGAGAAGGATCCTTCGGGTTTATGTCGACCGCACAAAAAGTTATGTCGACCTAACTGACCATAAGCTTCCAACGGCTATATTTTTATGTGCCTACCGGCTAGTGCATGTGTCGACCCCAACAGAGTGTGTCGACCCATTTCGGCAGATCAGAAGCAAACTATAAATAGATGAAGCAAGCTCATTTTGACAAGATTTTGACGAGAGAAAAACTACGCCGAAGTGCTGCCAAATTCATTCCAGAACTTTTTACTCTCTCAAATCCTACTACTACACGTGTATATCATTCTTGAGATTGAGTGAGTCAGTTTTTATAACCGTACAAATTGTATTTGTTTTCCTTGAACGATCATTGTAAAAGGGGTGACGCTCCTTCAAGAAAAGAGTCAAAGGTTTAATTGACACCCGCAAGTCAATCGTAGTGAAGCTCAAGGTTTGAGTGGGAAAGATCTTCAAGGAGGTACCTTGAAGCGTGGAAGTAGGCAAGGTTGGCCGAACCGCGTTACCAGATCGGTGTTAATATATCTCTCTCTTAACTTTTATAATTGTTGATTGTGCTTGCATATTGAATTGATAACTAAATCAAAAAGAGATAATTGTTAGATCCTTGAACTTACAAAAAAGTTTAGTTAACCTAATTCACCCCCCCACCACTTAGGTTAATCTCGATCCTACACCAGCTCCAAACAGAAAACTCGGAGGTGGCTTATTTGCTTCAAAACATCTAGTTATTGATGAATCCGAGGGAGACTATGATGTGCATGAGCATTTCAACCGTGATGATGACATGTGAAACATAAAGGTATTAATCCCTTCCTTTATTAGTTCTTGCAATGGGGATACATTTCTAGATTGGGTTGAGAAAGTTGATAAGATCTTCGATTGTTATAATTATTCCAAATGGATTAAAATAAGTTTAGTCTCATTGGAACTAACCTTTTATGCTAGTCTTTGATGGGATAACTTGAGGTCTTAAAGCAGGCGTGAAGGTGATGATGAAGTTCTCTCTTGGAGTGTCCACTATGTCATAGCTATCCTTACCAGGTGGCAATACCACATTATTTGCTCCCTGTGTTCTATGTCCCTCCATAATGCTCTGATTTAGGCCAACCTTCACTAAAACAAGTTCATTTGTCCTTAATCCGAGAACAAATGAATTAACCTATCCTTCAATTTCAATTTCGTTTCAAGGATCATTGTAACAACCCTCATTTTGATTTTAGAATTTGTGACCTTAAGATTGAAGTGGTAAAGATTCTTTTTATTGGATGAATGTTGGTTAAATTTTGAGGTATTAAGGTATTGTGGATATTAGTAAATTAGTAGGTTGAAGGTGATAAGGAGAATAATGGTCAAGGGTTATGTGAGATAAAGTTATTCGGAAAGGTTGGAAAATTAGAAACACGTGAATTGGTTACGATTATGAATAATTAGAATAAGAATACTCTCTTTGGGGTGTATCACATCGTGCACCGGCCCAAGTGTTTGGGTTTGATTGGTGTTTGTTTGAAGTCCATTGTTTGATGGTTGCTAAGTTTAAAGAAAGTAATGAAGTAAGTTGGGAATATACTAAAGGACTACCTTCATGTAAGATCCGGTCGACCGCAGATGATTGGTGGTCGACACCTTCTATTACGGTTGACAGCAAGAGATTGGCGGTCGACACCTTGCCAAACGGTCGACCGCAAATGGGTTAACGGTCGACACCTTTTATGATTTGAATTGAAAAGTCAGCAACAACCTGGAGGAATCTGATCGGTGAACGTAAAGAAAAAGTTGATTTTGTTTAATTAAGAGATAAGAAGACATGGTCTGCCATTTCCCTACCAGCGCAACTCCTTCTCCCTATTTAACTTTAAGTTATCACGTCTTGACGAGGGGAGAGTTAGATTGAGATAGAAAGAAGTGTTGTGAGGTGAAAAACTCTGAAGTTTTTGTGGAAGCTGAGGTTCAAGGTAATTATTCTATCCTTTGAGTTTCTTTTAGGTATAGTAAGGATTATATGATGGTATTGGTTTAATTGATGGATAAAAATGAAGGATTTCATGTAGATTGTTAGAAAATCAGTCAATTATGTCCAAAGTTAGATTTTTGGAGATTCGGTCAATATTTGTTACGAATTGGAGTTTATGTCTTCATAAGAGTTAAATTAGACTCTTTTAGTGATCTATAGCCGTTTGAATCACTCAATTCGGAGCTATGTAGACAAAGTTATGGATGTTGCAAGTTTGTAGACTAAAACTGGGAGAGAAATTCGGACGACCATTTCGTAAGGTGAGGTCGTCCGTTTTGTAATTAGGTCGACCGGATCCCGATTTTCAGAATGCGTACTCTCTGTTGTTTTTGAGCATCGGTCGATACTTTGTTTCAAGCAATTCATACGCCCATTTTCTGGATTTGGTGTCTTCTAAGAAGTTATAGTAGACTCCTTAAGGAACAATTTGACATCTTAATCATCAGAAATGGATCACTATCAAGGAAGTTATAGTCATTTGAAGTTGGAATAGAAAGTTAAGACTTTATGCAATTTCTGATCCTTATATGATTTATATGTTTAGGTCATTTATTGGATCAAAAAGGGACTAAAGTTGATTGCTTCAAGAAAACAGCTAAGGTAAGTTAATGTTGCATGTGATTGGCCCTAAGGGGACTACATTACAAAGATTAGGATTTATGATTTTGAAATATGCTGGATTGTTTGGGGTGTAATGCACAATACACCGACCTCAATTTATTTGAGGATATGTTTGTGTGCCTTGTTTGATGATCGATTGATTATTGGTGTTAGAATAAAGATGTATGTTTAGAATGCTTGCAATGTTTGAATTGTACATTTTATTGCATGTTTACATGCTCATGCATTTAATTGTTCATGCATCATGGTTTTAGGAAAAAATATGAAAATGATTTACATGCATGATTTTCATAATAATATGCAACAGGTAGTTGAAGGTGGAGCTCAAGTTAGACTGCCTCGAGGGAGGCCAGATGGTGTCTACTCTCTCCTGTGGTACCTTCAACGAGCAAAATAATGAAAGAAATAAAATGAACAAAATTTACGTAAATAGTTACATGTTTTGTGAGGTTGAATTTGGCTGTCCCATGAGGTTGGACCAGATGGTGCCTACTCTCCCCTAGACGGTATTACCCACATTAACTGGACTGTTAAGTGAAAGAAAAGAAAAGAAATGAACTATACTGAAACTGCATTGTTTTTATAAAGCAGCATATGCATAAAGGTCTCATAAATGTTTTATTATTATGGATTAACTTACTGAGCCTTAAGCTCACTAGTTAAGCTTTGTGATGTAGATGACGAAGCTCGGGATGAGGAATTTAGTCCTCATCACGTGCCATGACATGTGGATGAGGCTATTTTGGAGCGGGCTGTTTACGAAACCAAGCAACGACCCGTGGGGGAAGGAAAAGAAAATGGTTTTAATGTATTTGATGTTTTATTGCAAAACTAATTAGATACTTTACGATATTTTGAATGATGTTGGTGAAGCCTTTTGTTAAAGTCTTGAACAATTATGTCGAACATTTTAAAGGAATGAAAATTGTTATTTTGCGCAAAGTTACCTTTAACCTGTATTGATGAAATTGAGGTTTACACGTGTATGGGTTCATTAGTTCAACGTTTAAAGTATTACGCTTCCGCTAAGTTTTCAAGTCAAGTTTTTCAAGTGTATTTACAAAAAGGAAAAATTTTACCGTTGTTTTCAAAAGGTTTTTAAATAACGGGATGTTACAGGTTCAGAGTTTTGGGATTCTAGGGTTCAAGGTTTAATTTTTAGAGTTCTAACATTCAAATTTCAAGGTTCAAGGGTTTTAAGGTTCAAGATTTAGGCATTTAAGTTTCAAGATTCAGGGGTTATGGATCGAGGAGGATTTCAGGGTTATAGAGTCCATGGTTGAGGGTTTTAGGATTCAAGGGTTCCAGTCTGAAGGGTTTAAATTTCTAGGATTCTAGGGTTCAAAGTTCATGGTTCTAGGGTTCTAGGATCCACAATTGAACGTTCTAGGGTTCCAAGGTCAAGTGGTTCAAGGTTTTAAGGTTCCAAGGTTTAAGGTCAAAGGTTCCAAGGTTTAGGGTGTTTTGGTTTATTGTTTAGTGCTCAGTTTTCAAGTTCAGATCTCAAGGTTTCATGGCTCAGGATTCAAGGGTTTAGGGTTCTAGGGTTCAAGGGTTTCAGGGTTCAAATTTCAAGGTAAGGTTTAAGGGGTTCTAGTTTTCCAAATTCATCAATCAGGGTTTAAGGGTTCAAGACTCAAGATTTAAGGGTTCTAGGCTCCAGGGTTTAGGATTCAGGATTCCAGAGTTTTTGGGTTTCAGGTACAAGGTTCCAGGGTCAAGGGTTTATGATGTGCTAAGGGAATGGTGGTTGGGTCGTGATGTGCCTTCCTTGGGGGTCGGCGCACCTTTATCGGAAGAATGAACGCACACGGGGCTCGGATGAACATCGCATACGGAAAACAAGAAAATGGCTCACGCGAATTGTAGAGTTGGGTTGCGGAAACGAATGGTGATGGGAAATATGGGGAATGGTCGAATGTAAATGGAGATGGCTTGGTGAAATAGTGTAATGGTTTGGATGGTTATGGATAGTCTTGAATCGGCTAGTGGAGGAAGGTGTTAACTCGGGGAATGGTTTTGGAGTTCGGGAATGGTAGTGATGAAGGATGAGGTTGGACAAGTCGAATACTTGAGTAATCAAAGTATTCGCCTTGGTAGACCTTACCCGCACTAGGATGTGACTCACCAATCGTACGTGCAAGGGTTGACACACTTGGCCATATATGACTCACCAGAGAAGAAATGTCAGAGGGAGCTTCAAACCTTTCGGGAAGAATGTGCAATGCACAATTTTACTCTAAAATTCTCTCTATCTCATTAAAGTGTAAGTGTTACACTTAACTACTAAAAATGTAAAATATAAACACTAAGAAAGATAAGCTAAGCCCTTGGATGACTTGAACGTCTTGGATTAGCTTCGGGAAGGCTCTTGTTGACTTTAGGCTCGGTTCATGAGGATTGGCACGGTTCGTTTTGAGTCTTGATCGAGGGTGACCGTGGTTGACCGAGAGAGTGCATCGGGTGAGCGGAGCTCCAAACAAATAAAAGATTGGCTCGAGCTAATCTTGATCCGGGGCTTCTAAAGTTCCCTCGGTGGTCAACATAAAGAGTCACGCTGTCTGGTTCTTCGGTTGTCCCGCCATGGTCCGTGCATGTGCGCGGCTTGTTCGAAAAGACCAAATCGGAGGTTGATCCGATCTCGGATTTTGTGGGATCCGCGAGGATATTGTGCAATGTTGTTGCTAGGAGATCCTCTAAAGATTCAACAGCTTGATCTCGGATTTTATGGATGAAAATCCTGTGTGGCTCGCCGGTGGCCTTGATCGAACGGTCATGTGCGCGCCCCGATGGATGCTCTTCGGACATTTAAGAGATATGTCCGTGCTAATTTGAACCTCGTCCTTTCCTTGACCAAATAACCAAAATACTTAAGGAATTAAGTAAAGTGGCCGATAGGATTTTGCCAAGGTCTTCTAGTGGGCCGAAGGTGGGCCGAGGCTTAACCGAGGGTCGGTCAATGTTCGGCCGACTTCGTGGGCCTTCGCTTATGAAATTAGCGCTCCTCTTCTTGGGCTGTCTTCTCTTCCTTTTCTAAGGCTAATTGCTTGCTGAAAAGAAATAAACTAAGTGTGACTGAAAATAGGGCCCATGGTTGAACACTTGATCCGTGGGGATTTGGATCGAGCATTCTCCCATGTCGGTCACTTACTCCAACGGGCCGAAGCCCTAGTAGACTTCGGCAAGGCCGACGACCTTGTCTCCATTGGTCGTTGGGTCGAGCTCGTGGGGTGTCCATTGGGCGCCGGGAGTGTCTCGGTCAAGAGCCTCGGCCGTATCATGGGCCGGTGCGTCGGGTGCCTCGTGGCCGGGCGTGGTCAGACACCACATGATCGAGACTTTAGGTCGTTCCTGATCATGTTCGGACGGAAGTTCAGAAGTTATATTTCCTGCAAAATAAGCAACTAAGTTAGTAAAATCACCCGTGCTCGTCGGGTCCATGTCCGTGATGTGCTCCGGTTGCACATCAGGTCGGTTATGGAGAAATAAAAAGAGAAAAGAGGGGAAAAATTGGAAAGGTTGGCTCGGGTGAAGGAAAAATAGGGGCAAATGTCTCCGACTAGATCTCTGGCGGCATACGGGGTTAAAAGCTGAAATTTTCAAGAAAGGTAGATAAGGGTGAGGGGGTTTACGGGACAAAAGATGACGGTAAATGGATTAGGTAATCAGAAGATATGCAGAAAATGGCTAGAGTGCTCAAAAATGAGCTCTCGGGAAAGGAAGGCAGGAAAATTGTAAACGGAGGGATAAACCCAAACGGAGGAGAAGCTTTGGGGTTCACACCCTTACCTTGGATTCCACTAGAACGTTGTTGAAGGATTGTTGTATGTCCTAGCTAACCCAAGCTTGAATGCCAGCCAAAACTGGAGTCGAGCTCTCTGTGATTTCCAGACATAACTCACCGGAAAACCCGAGTCTTGGAGGAGGAGAAACAACAAAGGAAATGAGATGCACAATGCAGTCTTTAATTTCAAACTTCACTGACTACAAATGAGCTCAAATTGAGCTTAAAATCACCACCAGGCTTGGGACGGTGGGCTCCCAAATATTAAAAAAAAACATTACCCGAAATGGCAAAACAAGGAAGAAAAACAGTTAGGTGGTCCTCCTAGAAGTTACCCGAAAAGGAGGCACCAAGGCTTACCATGGTCCCCCCTTCAACACCCCCACTTGAAGCTCAAAAGAGGGTTTCACGTGACTAACCCTTCAGAAAATAAAACCTACTTTATTAACTCTTCAGAAAATAAAACCCTAATTCTAACAAAAAACCACCTTTTTCCACTCGACAATTGTTCAACTGAAAAACGAACAAAACACTAAATGACATAAAAAATGGGTCTTCATCCCTCCATGTAAACTTGGGCTGATGAAGTACCCAAGGGAAATGGGCTTGGACTTACCTTCTCCAGATCTTGGATGGACCATGCAATGGTCGGACCCTCGGCTAGGTTTATGTTGTCTCAGGCGACCTCCATCTCTCTTTCTCCCCCTTGCTCTGCTGGTATTGTGGAAAATTCCCAAGTGAGAAGATGTTTGGGCTGTCCTTGATCATCCAAAGTTTGCTCTTCCATTAAGGTTCCTTGCATAAATAACCCTACAAAATGAGCAAACATGTTAGCAAACTTCTTGGCTCGGGTTATAGGCCCTTGGGATGTCTTTTCGGTTTTTGACACATAATGGAAGGGGTTTAGATTTAGGAAGTGGGAGAAACAGATTAGGATATATGGAAAATGATAATTCGATAATTCCATAATCGGAACTGGAATTTGGATGACGATAACTTGACGATAAGATCGAGTTTCAGGCTGAAAATTTGAGTGGAACTTTGGGAAGACAATAGGTGATAGTCCTTAAAAAATGAAGGAAATCACGTTGATGGATCGGTCAGAATGTAATGGAACAGTAACAATGCTCAGCGGTGGCCGGAAATTGACAACCGGCGGAAGAAAAGAAATATCAAACGAAATCAACGATGGAAGAAGGAGCTTATGGACTTCAAGCTCACCCTATGTCATTGAGGAAGGCTGGAGACTTTGAAACAAAAAGAGAACCCCAGCTCGGAGGAGGGATGACACACTCCAAGAGTGGTGGAGGTGTTCGGGGAAGGAGAGGGATAAACAGCCACGGCCAAAGGCCAACCCGAGAGGAAAAACCAAGAAACAAGGGAAGGTGTTGGCTCTGTCACAACTTCAATTGCATACGGGTTTTAAGTCCAAAACTTAGGGGAAATTAAGTTCAAGTATTAAACTCAATCTAGTCCCAAATTTCAGACCAAACGCACGTGGGGATTTTAAGTTGGCACGGGGACACTTTTCAGTGTACAGTCAAAGCCCAAAACAGTGCCCACTATGGCTGGAAATGGGGTAGGTTGGTTAATGCATAACTCTCGACTGGGAAGAGCTGTGCACACGAAATTTGAGGGAAAACTTCACACAAGAAGAGAGAAAGATGTCAGTCAAAAAATGGGCTGAATCGCACGAGTTAAACGAAAATGGGCTGAATCGCACGAGTTAAACAAAAATGAACACGGAACACAAGTTGAGGACCTTTCAGGGTTCTCGGGTGGACAGATTTTCAACAAACGGACACAAATGGCCAAATGGCTGGTTATGGATGAAAGCTATGGGAATTATGGAATTAACCTGAGTCCATGCAAGATGGAGGAACGCTGGAGCAAGGCTGGAGTCTGCTAGCACAACTTCACCGCCCTTGGAGATCGCTCAAACCGGATATTACTCACTGATTTGGACCAACCGCCGAGAGAGAAAATGGAGCTTCAAGCTTCAAGTTTTTTTTAACAAACATTTTATGCTTACAAAATACGTGAGGGAAGAGTTTCATACCCTCCAAACTTACAACAAAAGACAAAATTAGACACTAGCCTATTTTAGGAACTAATAAGTGGCTAAAATAGGAGTTTGGTGGACATAGGGCCCACCAACAACTTACCTCCTACTCCAGCAACTCTT
Source organism: Begonia fuchsioides (assembly GCA_003255005.1). NCBI lineage: Eukaryota > Viridiplantae > Streptophyta > Magnoliopsida > Cucurbitales > Begoniaceae > Begonia > Begonia fuchsioides. The sequence goes on from QAOC01021022.1 coordinate 152,037, forward strand.
GGCCCTAAACCACGACCAAGTTGCATTACAAATCACAAATTTACTTAGGAAAAAATAGGTTTTCCCTAAGTCCCAACAAGATGGAACTTGAGTTGGCCAAACCAAACCAACACCAAGTTACAACTACAACCCACAAATGATTGGTTACAACTTTAAACTACATAAAGCATATATATATACATTTGATCACGTTATGACCAAGCAGCCCTCCCCTTGCTATAATATTCTCAAACTAGAATGAAGAATGCCAAAAGAGAGCAATCCACTAGGTCACGGCTTGGTGCACCCTCGGGTAGGATGCTTCGAATGGATGAGCCTTTGGTACTTCGGTGGTTGTCACCCTCACTTCATGCTCCCATTGTAGGCAATGCTTGGGGAGCTCTTTGTCAATAGAAGTGGGAGCATCTAAGAGGCCTCCTGGAGGTAATATTGTCCCTGCAAAATCAACAAACAAATTAGAAACCCGCCTTGCATGGCTGCGGGTCACCATGCCTTCCGGTGGGTGGAGGTTCTCGGGCACATCAAGGGAACCCTTGAAGAACCCACGGTGGCCGGAGGAAATTTTGGCTGCCAGTTGAAAGTGGAAAATGATGAAGGGAGAGCTGAAAAGCTACTAAAATTCAAATTCCAAAATACCCTTACAATCACAAAATGGGGGAGGTTTTATCTGCTGAGAAGAGTGGGAAAAAAGGAGGGAAAATTGAGGGCCAAAGGCATGCAACTTGCATGCTGGAAATTGAAATAAAGGAGGGAAAAATGGACCGATGAGATTGCAAGAATGTGAAAGCCACGTTATCTTGAATCTCCTCAGCCAATTTTCCCTTCTTCCTTGGCTTAAAATACCCTTCTCTTAGCCGAAAATTCCTCATACAAAACCCCATGCAAGCATGCAAAAATAAACAAAATAAAACCAAGCCGAGAAACCCTCTCGGGTTCTCCAAATATCCAACGTAAAAGTCACTTAAAATTTAAGCTAAAAATGCGATAAAATCCCTTCAATCCATGTAAATACTTGTGAGTTGAGTCGTGGAACCCTTGATCACTTTTGCTTGGGACTCCAACTCGCCATGCAACTTGATACTTCAATCGGGTTCTGACCAGAGCTCTCAATTTTTAGTGGAAAATCCACCTTTTCTCCACTCCAAATTATTATGTGTTTTGTCCTTGTTTGATCCTTCAAAGTTGGCTTAGAAATGTATAATTCTTCAATTATTTTTTCTGCAAAATTAACAAACATATTAGAAAAATTCCAAGCTTGGGGTCTGGTGATAGATCCGCTTGGCATGCCAATCCGTGGCATGTCAAATTTTGTCTCTGATTGCACATTAGTTTAGGGTTCCAAGGTTCTTAGGTTCAGTGTTCAGGGCTAAGGGTTCCAAGGTTTAGGGTACCAGGGCTCAAGGTTCAGGGTTTAGGATTAAGAGTTCAAGGTTCAGGGTTCACTTTTCAAGGTTCAGGTTTCTAGGGTTTAATATTCAAGGTTCCCGCATTCAAGGTTTAAGGTTCTAGTGTTCAAGGTAAAATAATTCATGGTTCCAAGGTTCATGGTTTAAGGGGTTTGAGGGTTCAATGTTTTAAGGTTACATGGTTCTAGTATTCCTCGGTTGAGGGTTAGATAGTTAAAGACTATGGATTCTAAGGTTTCAAGATTCATAGTTTAGGGTTCTGTGTTCTAAGGCTATGGATTCTAGGGTGCATGGTAAAATGGTTTAGGGTTTAGAGTTCAAGAATTCAAGGGTTCGAGTGTTTCAATCTCAAGGGCTAATGGGTTCATCATACAAGGTTCACAATTTCAAGATTCAGGGCTAATGGGTTTATCGTTAAGACCAAGTTATTACAAAACTGTTATAAACTAAACATAATATTATACATTAGTTTTTAAACAAAACATTTTCCATTTACATGAGCCACCCACCGGTCAAAATCGCACTAACAGCCGCAAACTTCAACGATGGACGTACTTCACCACCTCGAGCATCTATCAGCGGTAAGTAAAACCCACGGTATTTGTTTCATCACCTACATTACAAAGTTAATTTAATGAGCCTAACGCTCAGTAAGTTAATCCATAATAATGCAACATATATGAGACCTTTATGCGTATGCTCTTTCATAAAAACAATGAAATTTCAGTATCGTTCGTTTCTTTTCTTTTTCTTTCACTTAACAGTCCAGTTAATGTGGGTAATACCGTCTAGGGAAGAGAAGGCACCATTTGGTCCAACCTCTTGGGACAGCCAACTCAACCCCGCCCAACATATAACTATTTACGTACATTTCATTTCATTTCATTTCCTTCATTATATGATCGTTGAAGGTACCACGAGAGAGAGTAGACACCATTTGGCCTCCCTCGAGGCAGTCTAACTCGAGCTCCTCCTTCAACGACCCGTTGCATTTTATCATGAAAATCATGCATGTAAATCATTTTCGTATTTTTCTTAAA
>QAOC01021022.1:155256-178598 GCA_003255005.1 Begonia fuchsioides
TTTCGTAATTAAACCATATTAAAGTGTATTTCACGTCCATTCATCAGATTTCTCCACGTTTCAGTTGACTTTTCAACAGCATGGATGCTTATGTTGACCGATCGTTCGTTATGTCGACCGAACTTGTTTCCCGGGAGTAACTTATGTCGACCGCTCGTTCGTTATGTCAACCGAACTTGTTTCCCGAGAGTAACTTATGTCGACCGCTCGTTCGTTATGTCGACCGAACTTGTTTTTGTGTCGACCCCTCCAAAAATCCTGGGGTCGACATAAACGCTTTACCGTTTCCATACACTGACTTGAGATGCCCATAACTTTTTCTACATAACTCTGAATCGAGTGATTCTAAAAACTACAAATCACTCTAAGAGTCTACTTTAACTCTTATGAAGGTCATAAACTCTAATGCGTGATACAATTTTACCTAACAACCAAAACAAAAATGGACTTCAAATAAACACTTTTCATTTAAAAGTCTAATTTCTCAAAATAATAATGAGGGTTGTTACAAGATATGTGTCTCATACCACGACCATCCTCAAAACTTAACTTGATACATGCTGCTATTACATCGCATAAAGGGGAAATGCACCATTCCCATAACTTGATAGAGAGTTAGCACCTACGGGGTCCTCTCATAATATAATAGCTTGATAGAGAGTTAGCACCTACGGGGTCCTCTCATAACTTGATACTTGATAACTTGAGACTTGATAACTTGATCTTCATGCGATGAATGGTGACATTTTGAATGCATGTTTGATAAACATTTTTCTTGAAATAGATGCATGAATGAGATGACATGCAAAACTTGACAACTTGATTCATGCATTCTTGATAACTTAAGAAATCATGCTTTGCTTAACAACTTAACATAAATCACACATAAACACATATGTCTCCCAAATGCATTTAAACTTTATTTCCTAACATACTTTTCATGCTTTAGGTATTTAGGCGTTACGTATAGTATACACATCACAATTCAATGTCACGAAAACACCAATCATACTCATATTATTGGGCCGGTGCATGATGCGATGCACCCCAAAAATATTTCATACATATATAACTATAACGTATTCGTTTCAAGCTTAATAACTTAACATTTGAACATTTCTCAATCATTCAATCACGTCAACCTCAGTCCTACTCTTTGTGATGTAGGCCCCGAAGGGTAAACCACATGCAATGAGTTCTTACCTTCACCGCTATCTTGAATTAATCCACTTGAGCCTCTTTTAATCCAATTGATGACTTGAACATATAGATCATCCAAGGATCAGAATTCAGGTAACGTAACCCATTTTATTGTGTAAAGTCATAACTTTATTACAAATTTGAACAACTATAACTTCCTCTATATTGATCTATTCATGATGCTACGGGTATCAAATTATTCCTTAAAGGGTCTACTATAACTTCTTAGAAGACACCAAGTTCATAAAACTATCGTAGCATAAAGTGTTGATCAATGTTGACATAACGGTGAGTATGCAACACTGAAAATCAAGGACCGGTCGACCCAACCTATAAGGGGTCGACCCATGTTGACAAAACAGAGACCATGCGTTTTTAAATCTAGAATCGGTCGACCCTAACCTATAAGGGGTCGACCGCAGCTCTCCCTAGTTTCCGTACAATGACTTGCAATGTACATAACTTTTCATACATAGCTTCAAATTGAGTGATTCAAACGAATATGGATCACTATAAGAGTCTACTTTAATTCTTATAAAAGACATAAACTCAAATTCGTGCTACAATTGGACCGAATCTCAAAAATTTTAACCTTGCACATAATTAACCGATTTCACAGAAATTAATATGAAATCATTCATATTTATCCACCAACCTAACCATTACATCATATTATCCTTACTGAACCTAAAAGAAATTTAGAGGGTAGAAAAATTACCTTGAACTTCAGTCTTCCCGAAAGCTTTAGAGTTTCCTACCTCACCTCTCTTGAGATAACTCACTTCCTTACTCTTTTCTCTCACAAAATCTCTTTTCTTTCTCAATCTCGCTCTCCCCTTGATCAAGACGTGAGAGCTCAGAGGAAAATAGGAAGAAGAAATCATGCTGGAAGGAAAATGGCAGACCATGCCTTCTTATCTCCTTAATTAAACAAAAATCAACCTTTCATTTAAGTCCACCAATGAAAATTCTACATGTTTTGGTTGACTTTTCAACTCAAATTGTGGAAGGAGTTGTTTGTGTCGACCGATCGATCTTTGTGTCGACCGAAGGAAGTTCCCGAGAGTGACTTGTGTCAACCCCTCTTAAATCCTGGGGTCGACCTAAACTATTCAATTGTGTCGACCCCTCCTAAATCCTGGGGTCGACCTAAAGTACACAATTGTGTCGACCCCTCCTCAATTTTGGGGTCGACCGAAAGTATTCATTGTGTCGACCCCTCCTCGATCCTAGGTCGACCAAAAGGGTTATATTAGGTCAACCCCTCCTCGATCATGGGGTCGACCCAAATTATTTCCAAACAATTAGAAGATTTTCTAACCTTTCCGAATAACATCATTACTTATACCACCCTTAAACCTTATTTTCTTTATCACCTTAAACCTACTAAATTGTTAACATCAACAATACTTTAATTCCTCAATATTTACCCAACATTCATAATACAAATCTTAAACACTTCCATCTTAAAGTCACAAAATTCTAAAATAAAAATGAGGGTCGTTACATTCTACCCTCCTTAATAAAAAAATTTTCCTCAAAATTTAGACCTTAAAAATCTCCGGATACTTTTCCTTCATTTCTTGTTCTCAAAATTGTTGGTTAAACCACTCTGGATAGCCCCTTTCCATATCTCCTTGTCATTCCTAAGTAGTTTCGCACTTTGATCAGAGAAATTTACTCTTTTCTTAGCTTGTTAATCATTAAATTTAGCATCTTTACATCATTACCATATACTTTTCTTCTATTAAGGGTGGTATAATCATATTGTTACTTAGTTCAATCAATTAATGGAGATCCATATGAACTTTCTTGACATCGATATGAGAACTACCTTGTATAATCCTTGCATAATTGATGGAAGTTCCCAATTTGTATGATGCTTTTTCAATCTCAGTTATAATCGAGACAAGTCAAATAGTTTTTGGGATGAGTCTTCCTCCTTCGTACCAAAACACTTACTCTTTTAAATGATGAAATTTTAAGGGATACAATGTTTCCTCAACCAAACTTGAGTCCTGTCTAAGCTAGCATAGTCCTCATGTTGGTCTTGTGACACTCAAATCATTTTCCTAATCATGCATATTGATCCCTGATTTGTTGTAACATATTCAAATCATATAATTCGCTTCTAAATTTCCAAGATTCTTGGCCACCACATTAGCATGATTAACGTTCTTGGTACCAGCTACTTTAACTCCTCTATATTTTCCAACTTTAGATCTTGAATATACTAGTACACTTTAAGTTTTTCTTTACTCATCTAAGTGTGGAGAAAATTTTGACAAACCTCTAAACGCCTTCTAAATATATTTGTCCCTTACCTCCTTAACTAGTTCTTCTCAAAACCCTTACATTCAATCTTCTAGATTTATGAGACTCACCCTACTTGACTCTAGGCATATTTTAATTACTTTCTGTCTTTTGCAAGAGATACCTTCTCATACCTAGAGATTGGGAATAAGTGATTTTTATGAATGTATAAGTATATACATCATTATTAACTGGAAGCGTACCTGACATCACCACGGGCTGTTCCATATCTTTGGGCTCGATCATCGTGAACACTAGGGGTTTCACCCTGGGCTGATCCTTGTTTTGGGGGTAATCTCGCCTATAATGTCCTAAGTCCTTGTATATGTTCCAACCCTGTAAGCCAGTTGTACATTCTCCTAGGTGTCTTTTCCTACATTTCTAGCAAGGTTCACTCGTTGCAAGCACTCTTGGGTTTGCCATCAATTTTCGTTGTTCTTCCTTTAATTGGGGACATTCTCTCACTTTATGCCCCATTTCCTTGCACTTGTAATATTGTCCAGTACCGGCGAGACACTGTCCGAAGTGCCTTTTTCTACATCTCGAGCAGACACTACATTGAGAGGGGCATTGTATTTGCTTTCCTCCACCCATTTCCAATTCATCTTGGTTTGCCCTTTTTGTTCTTTTGTTTTTGTGGTCTCTGTGATTCCGACTGAGAAATCTTTCTTATCTGTTCTTTAGCCTGGGTTCGAGTAGGTGACTGACTGTCAAGAATGGTTGGGTAGAGGCGATCCAAACCTTCATCACTTGGTTCAATTTGATTATTCTTCTTTCCCCCCACCAGAGCAACCCTTTCTCTATATTCTTTTCTACTTTCAAATGGTGACCTACCAAGCTCATCAACCTATTGATGATACTTTCATCCAATTGACTGGTTTCGTTATCCATTGATTTTCTGACTCCTGGCATTTCTATTTATCCTAGATTTGAACAAACAATACACATAAACGACATAATTAAACAAATTCTCAAACACACTTACAGTGGCTAGAGTCTCTTTTAATCCAATTGATGACCTGAACATATAGATCATGCAAGGATCAGAATTCAGGTAACGTAACCTGTTTTATTGCGTAAAGTCATAACTTTATTCCAACTTTGAACAACTATAACTTCCTATATATTGATCCATTCATGATGCTACAGGTGTCAAATTATTCCTTAAAGGGTCTACTATAACTTCTTAGAAGACACCAAGTTCATAAAACTATCGTAGCATAAAGTGTTGATCAATGTTGACATAACGGTGAGTATGCAACACTGAAAATCAAGGACCGGTCGACCCAACCTATAAGGGGTCGACCCATGTTGACAAAACAGAGACCATGCGTTTTTAAATCTAGAATCGGTCGACCCTAACCTATAAGGGGTCGACCGCAGCTCTCCCTAGTTTCCGTACAATGACTTGCAATGTACATAACTTTTCATACATAGCTTCAAATTGAGTGATTCAAACGAATATGGATCACTATAAGAGTCTACTTTAATTCTTATAAAAGACATAAACTCAAATTCGTGCTACAATTGGACCGAATCTCAAAAATTTTAACCTTGCGCATAATTAACCGATTTCACAGAAATTAATATGAAATCATTCATATTTATCAACCAACCCAACCATTACATCATATTATCCTTACTGAACCTAAAAGAAATTTAGAGGGTAGAAAAATTACCTTGAACTTTAGTCTCCACGAAAGCTTTAGAGTTTCCTACCTCACCTCTTTTGAGATAACTCACTTCCTTACTCTTTTCTCTCACAAAATCTCTTTTCTTTCTCAATCTCACTCTCCCCTTGATCAAGACGTGAGAGCTTAGAGGAAAATAGGGAGAAGAAATCGTGCTGGAAGGAAAATGGCAGACCATGCCTTCTTATCTCCTTAATTAAACAAAAATCAACCTTTCCTTTAAGTCCACCAATGAAAACTCTACATGTTTTGGTTGACTTTTCAACTCAAATTGGGGAAGGAGTTATTTGTGTCGACCGATCGATCTTTGTGTCGACCGAAGGAAGTTCTCGAGAGTGACTTGTATCGACCCCTCTTAAATCCTGGGGTCGATCTAAACTATTCAATTGTGTCGACCCCTCCTAAATCCTGGGGCGACCTAAAGTACACAATTGTGTCGACCCCTCCTCAATTCTGGGGTCGACCGAAAGTATTCATAGTCTCGACCCCTCCTCGATCCAGGGTCGACCGAAAGGGTTTTGTTGTGTCGACCCCTCCTCGATCCTGGGGTCGACCCAAAGTATTCCCAAACACTTAGAAGATTTTCTAACCTTTCCGAATAACATCATTACTTATACCCCGCTTAAACCTTATTTTCTTTATCACCTTAAACGTACTAAATTGCCAACATCAACAATACTTTAATTCCTCAATATTTACCCAACATTCATAAAACAAATCTTAAACACTTCTATCTTAAATTCACAAAATTCTAAAATAAAAATGAGGGTCATTACACCAGGGTTCAGAGTTTTTTCTTCCAAGGTTTAGGATTCCAGGGTTAACGTTTTATTGTTTATGGTTCTAGGGTTCACGGTTCAAGGTTTAGAGTTTAGAGTTCAATGGTACAAAAGTTCAAGGTTAGTGTGTTCCAGAGTTTAGGGTTTTAGGTTCAAGGTTCTAGAAATCAGGTTTTCAAGATTCTTGGTTAATAGTTCTAGTGTTCCAGGGTTCAGGGTTTTGGTTTCTAAGGTTCAGTGTTCCAGGGTCAAGGGTTCCACGATTCAGGGTTAAGGGTTTCACAATTGAGGGTTTCACAATTGAGGGTTATGGGTCCAGGCTTCTATGGTTCAAGGGTCCAAAGTGAAGGGTTGGAGGGTTGGATGGTTTAAGGTTTAAGGTTCTAGGGTTTAAGGTTCTAGGGTTTAAGGGTTCAAGGGTTTTTTGTTTAGAGTTCAGGGTTTATGGTTTAATGGTTCTAGGGTTCCTTAGTTCCATTTTCCAAGGTTCATGGTTGAGAATTTAGGGTTTTAATGTTCCAAGGTCCAAGGGTTTAGGGTTTATGGTTCCATGGTTTGAGTGTTGAGGATTCCAAGGTTCAGGGGTTCTAGGGTTCCAAAGTTTTAAGTTTCAAAGTTTTGGGTTATAAAGTTCAGGGTTCAAGGTTCAAGGGTTCTAGGGTTGAGAGTTCAAGGGTTTAAGGTTCATGGTTCAAGGGTTTTAGGGTTTGACGATTATGAGGTTCTAGGTTTTAGTTTTCAGGATTTCATAGTTTTGTCCACCGTTCCATGGTTGAGTGTTTAGGCTTTTAAGGTTCAGGGTTTTTAAGGTGTAGGGTTCTAGGTTCTAGGGTTTGGGGTCCCAAAGTTTAGGGTCCCAAAGCTTAGGGTTCAGAGTTCTAGGGTTCCAGTGTTCTGCGTTTCAAGGTTAAGAGTTCTAGGATTCGAATGTTCTAGGGTTTAGGGTTCTTGGGTTCCAAAGTCCATAGTACATTATTCTAATGTTTTAGGGTAAAGGGTTTTAGGGTTTAGAATACTAATGTTTAGGGCTTAAGGGTTCATGGTTACATAGTTCTACGGTTTAAGGGTCCTGATGTGCCTTCGGGTTATGTTGGCACGTCGGGGGGTAGCCGAACGCACAGATCACGTAGCCGATGAGGTTCGTGATCATGCTCCATCCGGAATCTGTCGTGCAGAAGCGTATAAAACGTGGTGGTTGTGTAATGGGATTTATTTGGTGAGGTTCGCTCGAGGAGATTATGAGATGGCTCGGGCGAATGTGAATATGGCTCGGGAGGGGCGTTTTGCGGTCGTTTAGTGGAGGAAGGTTATCACTCGTGAATGGTGCCGTAACGGGAAGGTTAGAAGGTGGCTGTGGGATGATTTAGATCCAAAACACTCGAGCAATCAAGTGTTTGAATTGAGTAGACCTTGGTTTGCACACAGATATGACGCACCGCGCGCTTACAAGGGTTGACGATTGCTTGGCCGGATATGACGCACCGGAGAAGCAAGGTCGGATGAGGGAATTTGACAATAAGGCTCTCGGCTCTTAGATTATCAAACATTCATTGGCTTTCATTAACGTAAAAGAAGAGTACTTAAACAAAAACGAAAATAAACTAAAAACCCTAAGAAGAATGTGGTCTGTCCGATGTGTTGGACGTCCATGATGCTCCCGTGTCAACATGCATCAAAATAGGTAGAATCCCTATCTTGTCGTGGTAGTTGAGATTCTAGGAGATTTGGTCATCGAATGCATGGAGTGGACTGGGCCGGTGCTTGAGTGGGCCTGGTCTTGGGCTCGGGTGGCCGAGTAGGTGGGCCCTGTCCCGGTTCACGTGGACCGTGTCCTGGGCTCAGCGATCTGTGTTACGTGGCTGTGTCCTGGGCCCGATGTCTCGTGTCTCGTGGCCGTGTCTCGAGCTTCCTGGGCTATGTCACGTGGCCATGTCCTAGTCTTCGATGGGCCGTGTCTGTTGGCCGTGTCATGGCCCGTGTGGGCCGACGACTCAGCGAGGTGTCACGGCTTCCTTAAGATTGGCGTGGGCCAATTTAATATGCGTATCTCCGAAGCTTCTAGGAAGGCCAAAGAATGCTAATAGCTCGGCCCGTCTTGATGTTCGCCTTAAAGGGGCTTGGGTTGGCCGAGCCCCTCGTGTCTTGACACTTGGTTCGTCGTCCATCTTTCGGCCGGTCATTCTTCCACTTCTAGCTAACTAGGCTAAGTGTGACCTCGTGGGCCACCTATTCTCCTTGGCTGAAATCCTTAGAGGATTCCAGCCACGCTACGGGTGGTGTCGTCGCGGGCCATGGTCGAGTTGGTGGATATGTTAGCCTCGGCCATGGGTATGTCGCTGGGCGCACCGGCTTCGGCCGTGCGCGTGATGCTGGGCGCGCGAGCCTCTGTCGTGCGCGCGTCTCCTGGTGCGTCGTGCGTGTCCTGCTTGATGGTGCTCGGACGCCAATATAGCACCATCTTTAACTGCTCTCGATCCTCCTCAGAAGGTATTTCTGAGGCTATGTTACCTGCAAAATGAGCAATTATGTTAGTAAAAACACCCAGGCTCGGGGAGTGATTGGATGTGCACTCCCGTTGCACATCAGGTCCAAAGTTAATTTTTCCACAGTTCTGGGGTTTAAGGGTTAAGATTCTAGGGTTCTAAAGATTAACAATTCCACTGTTTAGGGTGCAGGGTTCATGGTTCATGGTTTGACGGTTTGATGGTTCCATTTTCCATGGTTCATGGTTTAGGGTTTAAGGGTTAGGGTTTCGGGGTTCCAAGTTTCAAGGGTTCAGAGTTTCAAGGGTTCAGAGTTTCAAGGGTTCAGAGTTTCAAGGGTTCAAGGTTCAAAAGTTCAGGGTTCGAAGGTTCAGAGTTTACTGTTCAAGGTTAATGATTCATGGTTCAAGGGTTCCTGTAACGACCCGATTCCCGAGATGCCGCTTACTTGCTTTTCTGACTTACTTCACTTACTTGCTTACTTACTTCGGCAACCCGAGAACCGGTCTGTTACTTGCTTTCTTACTTACTTACTTAGGTGGAACACTCATTACTTTAAAAATTTCTAAAAAACTATCTTTAGCTTGTAAAATAGCTTAAAAAGAAAACGTCCACTTGAAAAAAACATACATTCTTGTAAAGCTATGATTTCAATTCCACCTTTATCAAAAATACATAAGCATTTCATAACTTAAACTTACAGCGGAAAACTATAATTCAAAATACATTCATTTCAAAAGCTTTGAAATCCATTACACGAAAATAAGGGTATACATTTAATTACATCTTCACAATATTCATAACATTCAAAACATTTTTATAAAATATCTGTGTGTGTCATACATCACTCCCCGTCGGTTGTTGCTCAATAAACTACATCATTTGGAAACCCCTCTGCTCTAACTTCTTGTTCAATCACTTGCACCATTTCCTCCATTACATTTCCTACATTGCAAAGCCTAAACTATGAGCCTAGAGCTCAGTAAGAAGCATAACTATAAAATTCAATGCATGAGTATGCTATGTCGTTAAAACAATGCACATTTTCATTCATGTATCTTAGGTTTCATATCTTCTTTACTGCGTTATTCTTACTTATCGATCTAGCTCTGCACCTTGTGGTTCCACCCAGTCCTCGAGACCGAGCTCTCCACCTCATGGTTCCACCGGTCATTTACATGTTCGGTTTATCGATCCGGCTCCGCACCTCGTGGTTCCACCTTGTCGTCAAGACCGAGCTCTCCACCTCGTGGTTCGATCGGTCGTTTACTTTACTGATTCTTATGTTCAAGTTCTTAATTCATCGGAGACGAAACATAATCAGCGTCCCATACCACCAATCATATGGTGTTTACCTCCAACTACGTTGTAAAGCCATGCATGAAAATAGTTCGTAGACATTTTGTAAAACTATGATGCATGACCATATGAACATGAAAACATCTCTTAAATCATATCACATAACATAAAAATAAGCATACATCACCAAATATATCATGCAACAAACATGCAGCACACATCAAACAATCATCCTAATCTTTGCTATGTAGTCCCACTTAAGGGCAAATAATCTTAATGCTAACTTACCTTAGCAGCTAGGTTGAGTTGATCCACTCGAGTCTTCTTCTTAATCCAATTGATGGCTTAAACCTATAAATCATATTCGGATTAGAATTTGCATAAAGTCTTAACTTTCTGTTCCAACTTTGAACATCTATAACTTCCTCTATATTGATCCATTCCCAATGATTAAGGTGTCAAATTGTTCCTTATGGAGTCTACTATAACTTCTTAGAAGACACAAAATTCAGAAAACTAAAGCATGTTGACTTACGTGGACAAAACAAAGGGCATTCACTGTTTGAACAGTGATTGGGTCGACATAAACTTTTCAGGGTCGACTCATGTCGACAAAACAGAAGCGTCACCTTTTTAAAATGAAGTTTCGGTTGACCCAAACTTTCAGGGGTTGACTCAAACTCTCCCCACTTTCCGTACACTGACTTGCAACATCCATAACTTTTTCTACATAGCTCCGAATTGAGTGCTTTTAACGGCTATAAATCCTCCATATTTATCCACTAGCTCATCCAATACATTCATATTAACCTTTATTGAATCCTAAAAGAAACTCAGAGGATATAAAATATTACCTTGAGCTTCAGCTTCTGTGAAAGTTTCAGAGTTTTCCTCTTCCCTTCCCTTTCTCATTCTTTTCTCTCACATAACTTCTTTTCTTTCTCAATCTCCCTCTCCCTTATCAGACGAGAGAACTCTGAGTAATGATAGGGAGAAGAGGTCGTGTTGGTAGGAGAATGGAAGACCATGCTTTCTTATCTCTTAATTAAATGAAATCAATCTCCTCTTTACATCCACCGATCAGATTTCCCCACGTTTTGGCTGACTTTTCAACTAAAAAAAGGAATGTGTCGACCGCACGTCAATTGTGTCGACCAAAAGTATTCATAGAGAACATTTTGTGTCGACCACACGTCTATTGTGTTGACCAAATGTATTCCCAGAGAACATTTTGTGTCGACCGCACGTCTATTGTGTCGACCGAATGTATTCCCAGAGAACATTTTGTGTCGACCCCTCTTCGATCCTGGGGTCGACCCAAACACACAATTGTGTCGACCCCACCAAATTCCTTGGGTCGACCAAAACACACAATTGTGTTGACCCCACCAAATTCTTGGAGTCGACCCAAACACACAAATGTGTAGACTCCACCTAATTCCTGGGGTCGACCTAAAGTATACAATTGTGTCGACCGAACATTGTTCATAGGTCGACTGGCAGTTAAAACTTTCATAACTTTTGTTACACAACTTAGATTTCTATGATTCAAACACCATTCTTTTTCTTATTACGTTTCTTTTAACTTTGTAGAAGACATAAACTTCAAATTCAGAGCGTAAAGATATCAATTATACAAAACACCGAATAACACTCTAAAGTTCATATTTCTTAGTCCAGTTTTCATTTATCAATTTTTTAACGTGCATAACTTTTTCACCACAACTCCAATCAAGTTGTTCAACCTATTAATCTTCTCCTTTTGATGTCTTCTATAATTTCTTAGAATAAACAAGGGTTGTTACAGTTCCAGTGTTTAGGGTTCAAGGGTGGTTTTATAGTTCAGGGCTTAGAGTTCTAAGGTTTAGGCTTCTAGGGTTTTGCATCAAGGTCTATGGTTCAGAGTTCCAGTATATGGGGTTGAGGGTTGCAAGGTTAATGGTTTCCACAGTTTAGGGTTCATAATTCCAAGGTTCAAAGTTCAGGGATTGAGGGTCCAATGTTTTATGATTTAAGGTGCAGGGTACTAGGGTTCAAGGTTTCAAGGGTTCAAAGGTTCTAGTATAAAACCCAACTTTTTGATGTACAATAACAATATATGAATATAATGTTTTATGGCTCAAAATGAAATGTGCTAAGAAATGATGGATATGGAGATGAAATTACACCTTAGAAGTAATGAATTGACGAATCAGAAACAATATTGGTATATACATGATTATGAGGTTTTAGGGTCCTAACGTGGAGTTGATTTCTTCTAATGGAATTTAATAGATTAGTAGATGAAACTACATCAACAACAATTTCTTGAATTAAAAATGTATACAGAAAGTTATGAATCTTAGACCCCAAAGTTTGGAACAAATACTGGGTTATAATTTTATAACAAATCAGTTTCTGTGTCACAATCATATCGTGCCTTAGAAGAGAATAACTGGCAAAGTGTTCTTCTACAAAGTTGTAGTAGACGTTAGGATAAGAAGATTGATAGGTAGATCAATTCTATTGAACTTGAGACGAAGTTATGTTTATTTGAAGTTGGTAAAGGAAAACGAGACTATAGAATTATGGATTTTGAGCGATGTTCGGTATTTATATATATTTTATTATGTTAAACTCATAATCTAAAGTTTAAGTCTTCTACAAAGTTACACGAGACTCAATAAGAAAAATATGAGTTTTTCAATTATTGAAATCCGAGTTGTGGAACGAAAGTTATGAAAATTTTAATAGGGGTCACCCCTTGAAATTCTCAGGTTTGATTAGGGTTCTAGGGTTTATAGTTCCATGGTTTCAGGTGTAGGATCGAGATTAACCTAAGAGGGGGGTGAATTAGATTAATAAAATTTTACTCTGATGATTAAACTTTAATCAAATTCGTGTGTATGGTTTACTCAATCTAAAACTCTAATGCGGAAAAGATAAACAACTTAATAGAGTTGAGAGAGAGAGAGAGAGATTGACACCAGATTGTTAACGTGGTTCGGCCAACCTTGCCTACGTCGGCGCTCCAAGGTACCTCCTTGAAGATTCTTCCCGCTCAATTCTTTGAGCTCACTTCGATTGACTTACGGGTGTCAATCAAACCTTTACAACGACTCTTCTTTAGGAGAGGCGTCACCTCTCTTACAAATTTTGCTCACAGAGTATAATACTAGAATTACGGTTACTAACCGACTCTCTCAATCATCAAGTGAATATTCAAGATAGAAATACAAAGATTGAGAGAATGAAATGATTCTCTAAAAATTGGCAGCAATTCGGCTTTCTTTTTGCTCTCTCAGAAATCCTCATTTCAATCGACATCTCAGCAGTTATTTATAGATTTCGTTCTGCGCAGGCTGGATTGGTCGACATAAGTACGGGATCGGTCGACATAGATATAGCCGTTTAGACACAGTAAAAAATACCCGTTGGGAGTTATCTCTTCTTTCTGCTCTTGATCGGTCGACATATCTTTTGATCGGACGACATAAGTTTTAGTGAGTTGCCGTTGGTAAGATCTTCGGTCGACATAGATATCGCCTCTGGACATGTATGCGGTCGACACAATAGTTTAGCGGTCGACATAAATATGGCCTCTGGTCATGTATGTGGTCGACACAATAGTTTAGCGGTCGACATAAATATGGCCTTTGGACATGTATGCAGTTGACACAATATTGGCCGGTCGACATAAGTGAAGCTTTTGTAACTTGTAGACTTCTTGTCTTGAATATCTTGCGGTCGACACATTCTTATAGCGGTTGACATAACATTCTTCTCTGGTTAACTCATCGGTCGACATATAACGTAGCGGTCGACATAAGCAGGTTGCTGCCCGAAGATAGGTTGCCATATCTTGGAGCCGGTCGACATAAGTTTTTCCTCTGCCTGAGGATGGGTCGACATAACTGGTAATCGGTCGACATGACCTGTAACAGACTTAACAATTTCTGTAAAACTCGACCGACTTGTTAGACAAAAAAGGTACCCTTCGTTGAGGGTATTTCATATACATTATTCAAATCAACTTCTCTTTAATGGTTAATCAATTATACAACATATTAATATTCATCATTAAAAACAATGGTTCCTTTAATCATGGTTAAAGCTAACATCAGGTTCCAGAGTTCATGGTTTAGGGTTTCAATGGTTTGGGTTAGAAGTTCATGG
This sequence comes from Begonia fuchsioides, assembly GCA_003255005.1. Taxonomy (NCBI): domain Eukaryota; kingdom Viridiplantae; phylum Streptophyta; class Magnoliopsida; order Cucurbitales; family Begoniaceae; genus Begonia; species Begonia fuchsioides. Next base: position 169,177 of record QAOC01021022.1, read on the forward strand.
GTTCCATGGTTTAGTGTTAAATGTTGCATGGTTTGAAGAATTCAGGATTAAGGGTTTCATGGTTCCAGGGTTTAGGGTTCTGAGTTTTTAGGGTTTAGGGTTTATCGTTTCAGGGTTCCAAAGTTCAGGGTTTAGGATTCAAAGGTTCATTATTCCCTGGTTAAGGGTTCTAACGTTCAAGGTTCAAAGTTTCATGGTATAGGGTTTTAAGGTTTAGAGTGTTAGGGTTTGGTGTTAGAAGTTCAAGGGTTTCATGGTCCAGGGTTATGGGTTCTAGGGTTTGAGGGTTCAAGGTTGAAGGTTTTAAGGTTCTAGGGTTAAGGGTTCTAGGGTTCCAGGGTTAAGGGTTCCAGGGTTTACGGTTAAAGGTTCCAAGGTTTCAGGGTTCCAGGATTCAGGGTTTATGCGTCCAAGGTTCATGGTTTTAGGTTTTAATGTTTAAGTGTTCTAAGGGTTTAGGGTTCAAAGGTTCAGGATTCCAAGGTTCAGGGTTCAAGGATTTTAGGGTTCAGGGATGTAGGGTTCAAGTGTTTTAGGGTTCAAAGTTCAGGTTTTGAAGTTAAAGGTTCAGGGTTGTAGGGGTTCTATGGTGTAAAGTTCATGGTTGAGGGTTCAAGGGTCTAGGGTTTAGGGTTTACTATTCAAGGTTTCAATGTTTATGGTTCTAGGGTTTAGGATTTAAGGGAAGGGTTCTATGGTTTTTGGGTTCAAGGTTCATGGTTCATGGTTTACTTTTCAAAGTTCCAAGTTCTAGGATTTACGATTCAGGGTAAGGGTTATAGGGTTTTTGGGTTCAAGGTTCAGGGTTCTAGATTTCAAGGTTAAAGGGTTTAGGTTCAGAGTTCTAGGGTTCAGGGTTCTAAAGTTCCAAGGTCAATGGTTCAAGGTTCCAAGGTACATAGTTCAGACTTCCAAGGTTTAGGGTTCTAGGATTCAGTGTTCAAGGTTTAAGGATCTAGGGTTACGAGTTCAAGGGTTTAGGGTTTGAGTTTACAAGAATCTGGGGTTCAAAGTTTAAAGGTTCTGAGGTTTAGGGTTTTGGTTTCCTAGGTTTAGGGTTACACGGTTAGGGTTCAGGGTTCCAGGATCTAAGGTTAAGGGTTTCAGGGTCCAAGGTTTAGGGCTCCAAGGTTTTCATGGTTCGGTGTTAAGTTTCTAGGAGTCAAAGGTTTTAGGGTTCAAAACTCAAGGTATAGATTTCAAGAGGTTCTAGTGTCCAAAGTTAAGGATTCAAGGCTTAAAGGTCTAGCATTTAAGGGTTCATGGTTCAAGATTCAAAGGGTTCCAGGGTTTACTGTTTGGCTCCAAGGTTAAGGGTTCAAGGTTTTGGGTTTAAGTATAAGGGTTCCAAGGTTCAGGGTTCCAGGTTTGACGGTGCTAGGGCTAATGGTTCTTGGATTCAGGGGTTAGAGTTCAAGGGTTCAGGCTTCCAAGGTTCATGGTTCAATGGTTTAGGTTTGACGTTTTCAAGGTTTTAAGGTTCCAAGATTCTATGGTTATAGGTTCCCGGGTGCAGGGTTCATCGTTCATGGTTTCATTGTTCTAGAGTTATGGGTTTAGCATTAAGGGTTCCAAGGTTCAGGCTTCCAGGTTTTAGGTTTTAGCTTTCTAGGGTTCAAGGTTTTAAGGTTCTAGGGTTTATGGTTTATTGCAAGGTTTCCAGGGTCCAGGGTTTCAAGTTCATGTATCTAGGATTCATGGTTCAGTGTTGAGGTTTTAAGGTTCAGTGTTCATGGATTTTGGGCTCTAGGGTTAAGGGTTCCATGGTTGCATAGTTCAAGGATTAGAGTTCTAGGGTGTAGAGTTCAGAGTTCTAGGGTTTTGGGTTTTGGGTTTAGGGTTCCAAGGTTAAGGTTCAAGGGTTTAAGTTTTCCAATGTTCAGGGTCTAGGGATTATGATTTAGGGTTTAGGGTTCAGAGTTCAAGGTTTAAGGGTTCCAAGTTTCCACGGTCTAGGGTTAGGGGTTCTAGAGTTCAGGGGTTAAGCATCCAAGGTTAAGGGTTCCAACGTTCAGGGTTTAAGGTTCTAGGGTTTAGGGTTCTAGGTTCAAAGTTCTAGGGTTTGAGCATTCTAGGTGTGAGGGTTTGAGGTTTCTAGTGTGCAAGATTCAAGGTTCAAGCTTTCCAGGGTTACAGGATTCAAGGTCCAAGGTTCAAAGGTTCAGGGTTCTAGGTTCAAGGTTCAAAGGTTCAGGGTTCTAGGTTCAAGGTTCCAAGGTTTAGGGTTCCAGAGTGTTTAAGGGTTTCACATATCAAAGGTTAGGGTTACGGGTTTAAAAGTCCAAAATTAAGTGTTCATGGTTCAAAGGTCTACGATTCAGGGTTCATAGTTAAGAGTTTAATGTTTAGGTTTAAGGGATCTAGGGATTTCAGTTTTAAAGTTCAGATTTCTAGAGTTCAAGGTTAAAGGGTTCTGGGTATAGAGTTTTAAAGCTTAAGGGTTCATGATTTCAGAGATCCAAGGTCAAGGGTTTAGGGTTCTATGGTATAGGGTTAAGGGGGGTTCCATGGTTCTAGGGTTTTGGGTTTAGGATTCATGTTTTTAGGGTTAAGATTTAAAGGTTCAAGGGTTACAAGGTTCATGGAAAAGAGTTCCAGGGTGCATTCTAGGGTTGAGGGTTCCAAGGTTCTAGTGGCGAAGGTTCAGGGTTCCAAGATTCAAGTTTCCCGAGTTTATAGATCTAGGGTTTAAGGTGTCACAGTTAAAAATTTCAGAGTTAAGAGTTCAAGTGTCCCAAGTTAAGGGTTCAAGGTTCAAGGGTCTAGAGTTCAAGGTTTACAGGTCAGGTTTCCATGGTTCAAGGTTCTAGTGTTCATGGTATAGGGTCAAGAGTTCATGGTTCAAGGTTAATGGTTCTAGGGTTTTAAGGCTTTAGGTTCAGAGTTCTAGAGTTTAAGGGTCCAAGGTTCTAGGGTTAAAAGGTTTAGGGTTCAGGGTTCATAGTTCATGGTTCAAGAGTTCCAAGGTCAAGGGTTTAAGGTTTCATGGTTTCACTGTTTAAGGTTCTAGGGTTAAGGGTAAAGGGTTCCAGGGTTCAAGGGTTTAGGGTGCAAGGTACCAGGGTCCCATGGTTCAGGGTTTAAGTTTTAATGGTTCTGCTTCAGGGTTCCTAGATTCTAGGATTCAAGGTTCATAGTTTTAGTTATTTAGGGTTAAGAGTTCAGAGTTCCACATTTCATGATAAAAAATTTGGGGTTCTAGGATTCCAAGGATCAAGGGTTCAAGGCAAGGTCAAGGTTCCAGGGTTAAAGGGTTCATGGCAGGGTTCATTGTTTAGGGTTTAGTGTTCAAGGTTAAAGGTTCAAGGGTTCAGGGCTCTAGGGTTTTAGGGTTTCAAGGTTCAAAGTTCAAGGGTTCAGAGTTTTAGGGGTTAAGGATTTCAAGGGTTCATGGTTCTAGGGAGTTCCAGTATTCAGAGTTCAAGGCTTCAGAGTTCAAGATTCAAGGTTCCACGGTTCAAGGGTTATGAGGTTAAAATTTCAGTGTCAAGGGTTTAGGAATAAGCATTTGAGGGTAAGGTTGCAAGGTTACTTTGTTTCTAGGTTTTTAAATTGCAGGGTTCTAAGTTTAGGGTTCTACAGTTAAGAGCTCATATTCCAAGGTTCTAAGGTTCAAGGTTGAGGGTTCAGAGTTCCAAGGGTCAAGGGTTTAGGTGACACGCTCCAAGATGCAGAGGTGTCGGGAAGAGAGAAGTTGACAACAATCAGCCAAGAGAGAGAGGTTAGGTAGTAACAGAGGATTGGAGCAAGGAGAAATCCAAATTAATACAGGGACTTGGACTAGAAATTGGAAGACTTAGTCTTTAGGTAGTCGACTAAGTTTGGGCACATTTTCAGGGCAATGCACGTGGGAATATCAAAATGGCACGGGGATACTTTTGGGTGTACAAAACAGACACAAACAAGAAAACAGTGCAGGAGATATGGAAAGACTTCTGCACAACGTCCAATGCAGGCAATCTGGGAAGGTGGAAACTGGCAAAAACTAACTCCAATGAAAGGGGAAGAAAATGCAAGTGGTTTGAGGGAAAAGGCACGGGTAGATTCAAAGATATGAGGGATTGAAAATTGATGGACAGAATTACCCAATTTCAGGAATTCGGGTAGAAGGCAGTGGAAAAACACATGCACAACTTTGATGGGGAGGGCCTCTGGATAAAATAGAAAAACAGAAGTTTCAGGACAGGAAAGTGGAACTCATAGCCAAAAATTTAGGGCTTTTGTTGACGGGAAACAGAAAATGACACAGAGTGAACTTTTGTAGCACTAAAACCACTCGGGTAGATGACAAAGGCAGCAAACAACACTCAAACAATCACAATTGCAAACAACGTGACATGCCCAAGAGCCACCACCACCCGGAGGGCATGATAACCCGAGGCCGTGCAAGACAATTTACTAACTTGTTTGCTGATTTTGCAGGTGTGACATTTCCTTTAATGGACCTCTTAGATGATCCCTCACCCCTTGACAAATAGCTTCCCAAACATTGTTTGCATTGGGAATTTGAAGTGGAGAAGTTGACAAACAATGCCCAAAGCCTTTCTTGCCGAGACAACCTATCCGAGCCTCGGCCATGTCCAACTCCAAAATAAGGGAAAGCTGACTTCACTTTGTCCACCATGGGAGAGGACGCTGTTCAAGTGTGGTCCAAGAAGGATGCAAGTGATCATATCCATTTGTCAATGGACAAGTGATGGACCGAACCTTGCCAAAAATCCTGTTCACTTTGAGCACGGATTGGAGTCCAATAAATCAAAGGAGAGGTTGGTCCAACAATGGAGGTTTGCTAGTTCGTCACTTGGAGATTTCTTGCTTGTTTAGAGTACTTGTAAATTGTAATTATTCTAGTAGCTTGAAATGATGTATAGAGGTTGGTTCGGTTTGGATCAATTTGCTGGAAATTGGTTCGGATTGGACCAATTTATGCTCCATCATGTTGGAGCTTAAGGGAAATATTATTTCCCATGAAGTTTGAGTTTGTAAAGTCTTTTAAACGTGGTTTAGGTCTAGGGAGTGTTTGAGTTGGGAGACAAGTTGAAGGTGGGCCCCTTTTGCCCACCTACCTCCTACTTAGCCACTCATTAGTCCTAATCTTATGTTTTTAATTGCTTTTGTCTTTTGTGTAAGTTCTACGAGGTATGAATCCCTCCTCCAACATCTAATGAAGTAGAAAAGAATTTGGTAAATTTCAGAAGCTTAAAGCTCTCTCAATCCTTCCCTTTTCTCACGACAAGATTTGATTTTGGTGAGTAATATCCATAATCTTTCTTTGTCTTTGGTGTTGGTGTCTTGCCAGAGTCACTTAGCCTTTATTCCAATCTTCCTCCACACTTTTTTTGGGTCAAGGTAAGCTTTTAAATCACATAGCCAACCTTCCATTTTGTTTCTTTGGGGATTATTATTGTTCTTGTTGGTTGCTGCCGGTTCTATTTTAACCTAATTCCAGTTTGTGTCACAAAAGTATCATCCATATAAACTTATGTTTCCCGTGTGCTAATTTCCTAAAATTTGGACTGTTAGTTCTTCATTCGTTTCTTAAAATATTTGGTCTTTCATTGTGTCCCCTGTTTCCCCTATTTAGGAGTTGTGCCTTCATCTTTCCACTATCTTTCACCCGAGTACCTGAAATCCGTCCGTTCTGTCGACTGCTTTTTAAACTCTCATATCTTGTAATCTACTCGTGTTTTTTTGTCTAACAACTTGAATTCTCTCCCGATTTCATTGAAATTGATTTCAGCCAATTTTCTCATTCCCAGACTCCCCGTATTGAAAGTTGTGCAGAAGTCTTTCACTGCCTACTGTACTGGCAAGTCATGTTTTGTCGGTTTGTGCATTAGAAACTAGTCTCGTGCCATTTTAAGTTTTACACGTGTTTTCATTCTGAAAATTTTGCCAAAGTTAGCCCACTCCTTAATGTTTAATTCCCCAAAAATCTTAGCCCAAGGGCCCGTATGCATTTGGAGCTCTAGTGTGTTTACTCCCCTATTTCTGCCAGTCCTCCTTATTCTCGGCAGATTGTCTTGTCTTCCCATTTGTCCTCTTTTATCCCGACACCTCCTAACCCCGAGCGTGTCATTTGGTATCAGAGCACAGCTCTTCTTTCCCTTGTTCCTTGCTCTTAATTCGTCCAATTCCTTTTTTTTATGGCACATAAAAGTGGTGGCATGACCACTAGAAGTGGAGCAGTTTTGCAGCCTAGCCGAGACCTCCCATCAACAAGTGAACCACCTCCACCTCCAATGTCCTCCCAAGAACGTGAGTCCAATTTACATAACCAAATTGATGGCATTAACCAAAGGTTGGACGCCTTGTTACAAAGGTGGGAGACACCAAATCCTTCAAGACCACCTCCCCCGGTTACTCCCGGAAGAAGATTCGGAGGTGCTCGGACCCGATTATATGAAGTAGAAGATTCGGAGGATGAGTTTGAACCACGGGATAGACCACCTCGTGAGGATGATTTGAGGCATGTGAAGCTAAGTGTTCCTCCTTTTAATGGCTCTTGTGATGGAGATACATATTTGACTTGGGTGGATAAGGTGGATAAAGTTTTTGATTGCTATAACTATTCGGAGAAATCTAAGTTGCAACTAGTGGCTTTGGAGCTCCACGGCAATGCAAGTTTATGGTGGGATAGCTTGAGAGCCTAAAGGAGGCGTGACCGTGAGGAAGAAATAAATACTTGGAGAGCCATGAAAATGCACATGAAAATGAGATTTGTCCCTAGCCACTATAGACAAGAATTGTTTTTTCAACTCCAAAATTTGAAGCAACGAAGCCTCTCGGTCGAAGACTATTTGATGGAGTTTGAGACCTTGCGGATCCGATGTGATCTTGAGGAGCCGGAAGAACAGATTCTAGCACGATTCCTAAGGGGATTGCACAAAGATATTGAAGATGTGGTAGAATTATAAATAGTGGATTCATTGGATGACGCCATACAATTAGCCTTGTGGGTGGAAAGGCAACACAAGAAGAAGGGCAAGAAAATTGGGGTGAAATCAACCCCGGGCTACAACACACCTTACAAGCCACCTCCAAGACAAGAGAACAAGACCTTCCAACCAAAACTGTGGGCTCAAAAGAAAGATGTTCCCCCTAAACCATTTGAAGATACTAACAAGCCACGGTCAAGAGATATAAAGTTTTTCAAGTGTCTTGGATTAGGGCATATTGCTGCACAATGTCCTAATAAGAGAGTCATGGTGCTCCTTGAAACTAGTGGTGAGGTTGTTAGTGAAGATGAACCAATGGAGGGCGACAATGAACCAATGGCCGAACCTATTGAGGAGGTGTGCCGAGCGCAAGAAGGCCCCCTCCTCATGGTGATCCGAAGAACCCTCACAACCAATGGCCGACCCAAACCTAGCCAAAGAGAGAACATCTTCCATAGCCGATGTTTGATCAAGGATAAAGTGTGCTCCCTAATCATAGATGGAGGGAGTTTCACCAATGTAGCATCCACCGAGCTTGTTGAGAAGCTAGGACTTCTAACCGAGGAGCATCCACATCCTTATAGACTCTGATGGCTAAATGATGAAGGAGATCTTAAAGTGACCAAACGCACAAGAATTGAGTTCTCAATTGGGAGTTACAAGGATTATGTAATTTGTGATGTCCTACCAATGGATGCAAGCCACATTCTACTCGGGAGGCCGTGGCAATTTGATAGGTGTGCTTTGCACAATGGATTTTCAAATGAGTATTCATTCAAGTGGGAGAACCGGCACATCAAACTTGCACCCCTAGCACCCGAGGACATAGCTAAAGATGAGAGGATGAGAAGAGAGAACTCCTCCAAAAAAGTTTTGCTCATCAACAAGAAGGAGCTCACTCGGGAGTTACTTCAAGTGGAACCAATTGTGTTGATCTTGTTCCGGGAGAGGATAGAAGAAATAGGAGGAGCTCCAGAGGAAGTTTTAGCTCTCCTTGAGGAGTATGGAGATGTCTTCCCCGAGGAACTACCAAACCTACCTCCAATCTGAGGGATAGAATACCGGATTGATCTCCAACCGGGAGTGGTCCTTCCTAATCGGCCAGCATATAGAATGAACCCCGAAGAAGCTAAAGAGCTTGATGATCAAGTACAAGAGCTCTTGGAGAAAGGATACATCCGAGAGTCACTTAGTCCTTGTGCGGTGCCTACTCTCTTAGTACCAAAGAAGGATGGCTCCTCTCGGATGTGTATTGACAGCCGTGCTATCAACCACATAACTATCAAATATAGGTTTCCTATATCACGACTGGAGGACCTTTTGGATGAACTTAGTGGGGCTGCATTCTTCTCAAAGATTGATCTAAAAAGTGGCTATCACCAAATACGGATGCATGAAGGAGATGAATGGAAGACGGCCTTCAAAACCAAGTATGGCCTATATGAATGGTTAGTTATGCCATTTGGGCTATCTAATTCCCCTAGTACCTTTATGAGTTTGATGAATCATGTGCTGAAAGAATATTTGGGTAAATTTGTGATAGTTTACTTTGATGATATATTGGTTTATAGTGGAAGTTATTTGGAACACTTGGTACACCTTCGATCACTATTTGAAACACTTAGAAGAGCACAATTGTTTGGCAATTTGAAGAAATGCTCCTTTGTCCAAGAGAAGGTGCACTTCCTCGGATTCATAATTTCTAAGGAGGGAATGGAGGTAGACCAAAGCAAAATAGAAGCAATAAGGGAATGGCCAATTCCAAAATGTGTTTCAGATATTAGAAGTTTCCATGGATTGGCTTCATTTTATAGGAAGTTTATAAAGGGGTTTAGTACCATTGTGGCCCCTCTCACGGATTGCACTAAAAAGGGGAAAGAGTTTGAATGGACCCCGGCTTGCCAACAAAGTTTCAATCGGATCAAGGAGGCTCTTTGCAATGCTCCCCTCCTCATGCTCCCGGATTTCAATAAGGTGTTTGAGATTGATTGTGATGCCTCGGGACTAGGCATATGAGCTGTTCTAATGCAAGAGGGAAGACCCGTGGCTTATTTTAGTGAAAAGCTAAAAGGGGCAGCCTTGAATTACTCCACTTATGACAAGGAGATGTATGCTTTGATGAGAACAATTGAAGTGTGGTAGCACTACCTCCTCCATAAAGAGTTTATTATACATACCGACCACCAAGCTTTGAAGCATATTAGAAGCCAAGGGAAAGTCAGCAAGAGGCATGCAAAATGGGTAGAATTTCTTGAGAGGTTTCCTTATATTATCAAGTACAAGAAAGGAGAAGTAAATATGGTGGCCGATGCCCTCTCAAGAAGTATTGTATTGCTCACCGAACTCAATTCTTGAATCTTGGGGTTTGAGTGGATCAAGACTTCCTACAAAGAAGACCCCGACTTCCAACAATGGTATGAAAAGTGTTTGAACAAAGAAAGTAATGCCTATCATTTGGCGGATGGATATCTATTCAAAGGGGGA
>QAOC01021024.1:0-15835 GCA_003255005.1 Begonia fuchsioides
GTGATATGAACTTTCACCATCAACAAAATTACTGCCCTCTGGCTCCAACACAGGATCTGTGGTCTGTCCATTAAATGACGGAAGACTAATTTTCCTAAATCTCTCACAGCTAAGCCCTCCACCATTCTTGTTTTATCCATTTCTTTGTTCTTCTCCATTCATTATTCGCTCAAATTCTTGAAACTGGCGATTAACCAACTTTAACAGCTGGTTAATAGCAGTCTCATTAGTTCCCTCCTCTAGAACATTTCTTCTTCCTCTCCTCATGGTCCTTTAATCACTAATCACATCGTTAGTACTCCAAAACAAGGATTTTTCTACTTTAATGTTGTTATAACATAGAAGTATGGAAATGATACAATTATTGAGCTTTCTAGAGAACCGACTTAACCCGGTACACTAACCCTTTTGTTCCCTTATTCACTCGTGTGTGTTTTGCTCTGATACCATAATTGTAACGACCCAATTCCCGAACAGCTACTTTTTGCTTTACCTCACTTAGTTACTTACTTTACTTTACTTTACTTTACTTTACTTTACTTAGCTTACTTGCAGGCAGCCCGAGAACCGGTCCGTTACTGCTTTCTTACTTACTTACTTACTTACTTAGGTGGAACACTCATTACTTTAAATTTCTGAAAACTAACTTTAGCTGATAAAATAGTTTAAAAGGAAAACCGTCCACTTGAAAAACATACATTCTTGTAAATAACGATTTCAGTTCCACCTTTATCGAAAATACATAAACATTTAATAATTTAAAACATACAGCGGAAGAAAACAGTTCAACTTAAAATACATTCATTCCCAAAAGCTTTACAATCTATCACACAAAAATAAGGGCATACATTTAATTACATCTTCAAAATATTCATAACATTCAAAACATTTTTATAAAATATTTGTGTGTGTCATACATCACTCCCCGTCGGTCGTTGTTCAATAAACTATATCATTTGGACACTCTGTGCTCTATCTCCATGATAAGTCATTGGTACAATTTCCTCCATAAATATTCCCTACATTGCAAAGCCTAAACTATGAGACTAAAGCTCAGTAAATAGAATAACTATAAAATGCAATGCATGAGTATGCTATGCTATTAAAACAATGTACATTTTCATTCACGTTTCTTAAGTTTCATATTTTCTTTATCTTTGGAAATATTACAGGATCTCAAGAACACCTCCTCCACCTACTTCAACTTCTACTGATCGTGAGCTCACTACTTTACTACTTGAGGTGCTCAGGCCTGTAATAACCATTTACTTTACTTTACTGTTCTGATATTCAAGTTCTTAATTCATCGGAAACGAAACATAATTGGTGTCCCATACCACCAATCATATCTTGTTTACCTCAAACTACGTTGTAAAACCATGCGTGAAAATAGTTCATAGACATTTTGTAAAACTATGATGCATCACCATATGAACATGAAAACATCTCTTAAATCACATTACATAACTTGAAATTAAACATACATCACCAAATATATCATGCAACAAACATGCAGCACACATCAAACATTCATCCTAATCTTTGCAATGTAGTCCCACTTAAGGGCCAAATAATCTTAATGCTAACTTACCTTAGCAGCTAGGTTGAGTTGATCCACTCGAGTCTCCTTTTTAATCCAATCGATGGCTTAAACCTATAAATCATATACATATCAGAATTTGCATAAAGTCTTAACTTTATGATCCAACTTTGAACATCTATAACTTCCTCTATATTGATCCATAACTGATGATTAAGGTGTCAAATTGTTCCTTTGGGAGTCTACTATAACTTCTTAAAGGACACCCAATTCAGAAAACAAAGCATGTTGACTTATGTCGACAAAACAGAGGGCATTCACTGTTTGAACAGTGATTTGGGTCGAGATAAACTTTCAGGGGTCGACCCTTGTCCACAAAACAGACACGTCGTAGTTTTAAAATCAAGTTTCGGTCGACCCAAACTACAAGGGGTCGACCCAAACTCCCCCCAGTTTTCGTACACCAACTTGCGACGTCCATAACTTTTCCTACATAGCTCCGAATCGAGTGATTCCAATAGCTATAGATCACTCTAAGAGTCTTACTTTAACTCTTATGAAGGACATAAACTCTAATTCGTGCTAAAACTTGACTGAATCTCAAAAACTCTAGCTTTATACATGATTAACCGATTTCACAACAGTTAACCTAAAATCCTCCATATTTATCCACCAGTTCATCCAATACATTCATATTAACCTTACTAAACCTAAAAGAAACTTGGAGGATGTAAAATATTACCTTGAGCTTCAGCTTCTGCGAAAGTTTCAGAATTTTCCACTTCCCTTTGCTCTCTCGCTCTTTTCTCTCACGAACTTCTTTTCTTTCTCAATCTTCCTCTCCCTTATTAGACGAGAGAACTCTGATTAATTAGAAAGGGAGAAGAGGTCGTGTTGGTAGGGGAATGGCAGACCATGCCTTCTTATCTCTTAATTAAACAAAATCAATCTTCTCTTTCCATCCACCGATCGGATTTCCCCACGTTTTGGCTGACTTTTCAACTAAAAATAGAAATGTGTCGACCCCTCTTCCATTGTGTCGACCGAAAGGCTTTCCCGAGAGCAATTTGTGTCGACCGCTCGGTACTAGGATCGACCCAAAGTATCAATTGTATCGACCCTTTCTAAGTCTTGGGGTCGACCGAAACTATATATTGTGTCGACCCCTCTTCGGTCATAGGGTCGACCGAAACATACAATTGTGTCAACCCCTCCAAATTCCTGGGGTCAACCTAAAATAGACTCTTGTGTTGACCCCTCCAAATTCCTAGGGTCGACCCCACCGAATTCCTGGGGTCGACCCAAACACACAATTGTGTGGACCCCACCAAATTCCTGGGGTCGATCGGCAGTTGAAACTTTCATAACTTTTGTTATACAACTTAGATTTCTATGATTCAAACACCATTCTTTTTTTATTGAATCTAGTTTAACTTTGAGAAGACATAAACTTTAAATTATGAGTTTAATATAATCAAAAATACTAAATACCGAACCTCGTGCAAAATCCATAATTCTATAGTCCAGTTTTGCTTCACCAACTTCAAATATATATAACTTTCTCTAAGAAAGCTCAATAGAAATGATCTACCTATCGATCTTCTTATCTCGACGTCTACTAAAACTTTGTAGAAGAACACTTTGCCATTTATGCTCTTCTAAGGCACGTTATGATTGAAACACAGAAACTACTATGTTACCAACTTCCAACCCAACATATATTACCCACCATTGGGTTCTAAGATCTATAACTTTCTCTATACCTTTTCAATTCAATGTTCCAAGGTTTAGAGTTCTAGGGTTCACTCATTAGAGTTTCAAGGTTTCAAGGTTGACGGTTTGGGGTTTAGGTTCAAGGTTCAATGTTCTAGGGTTCAGGGTTCTATGGATTAAAGGTTTAAAGTTGAGCATTCTTTGTTCAGGGTTCAAGGTTTACTTTTATTATTCTAGGGTTCAAGGGTTTATGGTTCAGGGTTCATAATTCAGGTCCAGAGTTTCTGGGTTCAGGTTTCAAGGGTTCTCAGGTTGTAAGGTAATGATTTCAAGGTTTAGAGTTTACGATTCTAAGTTTCAAGGTTTCAGGGTTCATTATTCTAGGGCTTAGGTTTCTATGGTTCCAGGGTTTAAGGTTTTAAGGTTCAAGGTTCCAGGGTTCTAGATTTCTTTGGTTCCAAGGTTTAAGGTTTAGGGTTCTAAGATCCAGTGTTTAAAGGTCTAAGTTTTAATTGTTCAAGTGTCGATGGTACAAGATTAAGGGTTCAAGCGTTCAGGGTTCAGGGTTTTAGTGTGCAGGTTTCATGGTTTAGGGTTCTAGGGGTTCAGGGTTTTAGAGTTTAGGGTTCATGATTCATGATTCAAGGGTTAAAGGTATAAAGTTTCAAGGATTTTGGGTCAAGGGTCAAGGTTTAGGGTTCCAAGGTTAATGGTTCTAGTGTTTCAGGGTTAATGGTTTATAGTTAAAGAGTTTATGGTTCTAGGTTTCAATGGTTCAAGGGTTAAAGGGTTTAGGGTTTGAAGTTCATGGTTTAGTCTACAGGGTTCGGGGTCCAAGGGTTCTAGGGTTCCAGGGTTTGAGGGTTCTAGGGTTCTAGGGTTCAAAATTTAGGGTTCAGGGTTACAAGGTTCATGGTTCCACGGTTTAGTGTTAAGGATTCAAGGTTAAAAGGTTCAAGGTTGAAAGGTTATAGGGTTCTAGGGTTAGGGCTTTAAGGTTTTAATGTTCTTGTTGTAGGGTTCAAGGTTAAAGTTTTAGGGTTCTAGAGTCCATGGTTATAATTATATGGTTTAGAGTTCAAGGGTTAAAGGTAACAAGGTTCAAGGATTAGGGTTCCATGGTTCATGGTTGTGGGTTCTAGGGTTCTAGGGTTCTAGGTTTCCAAGGTTCAAGGTTCTGGTTTCCAAATTCAGGGTTCAGGGTTTTAGGGTTCCAGGGATCCAAGTTTCACAGTTCATGTGTTCCAGGGTCCAGGGAGGTTGAGGTATCAGGGTTCAAGGTTCCATGGTTCTAGGGTTCACGATTCAAGGTTCAGGGTTCTAAGGTTCAAGGTTAGGGTTTAGAGTTACAGGGTTCAAAGGTTCCACTATTCAAGATTCAGGACTCAGGTTTCCCATGTTTAAGGTTCAAGGTTGCAAGGCTCCATGGTTCAGGTTGATGGTTCAAGATTAGAGGGTTCAGTGTTCCAGGGTTCTAGGTTTCCAAGGTTTAAGGTTAAGAGTACCATAATTTAGGTTCTAGGGTTCATGGTTCCAAGGTTCAGCGGTGAGGGTTCATAGTTTTAAGGTTCATTGTTCCATGGTTACAAGGATCTAGGGTTCTAGGAATTCATGGTTCAAGGTTCAGAGTTTAGTGTTCAACGGTTCCACGGTTCTAGGGTTCAAGGTTTAAGGTTCAGGGTTCAAGCTTTAAGGTTTAGGGTTCTAGTGCTTCATGGTTAAGAGTTTAGGGTTAAAGGGTTTAGTGTTCTAGGGTTCAATAGTTTAAGGGTTTTGGGTTGAGGGTTTTGGGGTTCAAGGTTCAAGGTGTCCTAGGGTACAAGGTTGCAAGGTTCAGGGTTCTACGATTTAGGGTACCAAGGTTCAAGGTTCAAGGTTTTAGGATTCCTGGGGACCAGGGTTTAGACATCAGTGTTTCAAGGTTTGAGGGTTCAGGGTTTCGGGTTCGAAGTTCTAGGATTTCTAGGTTACGAGTTTATGGTTCAAGCATTTTGGGTTCACGGTTGAGCGTTTAGGGTTTTTGGGTTCAAGAGTTCTAGGGTTAATGGATCATGGTTCAGTGTTTAGGGTACTATGGTTCTAGTGTTCAAGTTACAAGGGGTTCTAGGTTTAAAGTTTAGGGTTCAAAATTCTAGGGTTTTGGGTTTTCTAGTTTAGGGTTCCATGATCAAGGGTTCGATGATCAAGGGTTCAGGGTTTAGAGTTTAGGTTCAAGCTTCCAAGTTTCAAGGTTTTGGGGTTCAACATTTCAGGTTTTGGGTTCCTAGTTTTACAATTCCATGGTTCCCGGGTTCAACATTTTAAGGTTCAAGGTTCTAGGGTTTATGGTTAAACGGTTTTAGGGTTCAGGATTCAATGTTTCAAGGTAAGTTCAAGGTTCAAGATTTTAGGAGTTTAAGGGTTCAGCGTTCTAGAGTTTGATGGTTCAAGGGTTCTAGGGTTGATGGATCATGGTTCATGGTTTTAGATTTAAGGTTCTAGGGTTCAAGTTTCAAGCAATTCTAGGTCAAAAGATTAGGAGGGTTTATGATTAACAGGTTGAGGGTTCATGGTTCAAAGGTTTAGGGTTTAGGGTTCAGGTTGAAGGTTTAAAGTTTTAAGGTTTTAGGGTTGAGCATTCTAATGTTTAAGGTTAGTAGTTTTAGGGTTCAAGGGTTCAACGTTTTAAGGTTCAGGCTTCATGGTTAAAGGTTTCTAGAGTTCAGGGTTCCATGGTTCCAAGTTTCAAGTGTTTTAGGGTTCAAGGTTCAAGGTTCAAGGTTCTTGAGTTTCAAGATTCAAGGTTCAACGTTCCATGGTTTAAGGATACCAGGATTCTAGAATTCTGTTGTTCATGGGTTCAAGGTTCACGATTCGAGGTTCCAGGGTTTAGGTTTAGGGTTCTAGGGTCAGGCTTAAAGGTTCATGGTTCCAGAGTTCAGCATTCCAGGGTTCAGCACTCGAGGGTTCAACGGTTTAAGGGTTCCAGGGTTAATTGATTAGGGTTTAGGGTTCATAGTTCTAAGTTTCTAGGTTTCAGGTTTCAAGGTGTTCTAGTTCCAAAGTTTAGTGTTCAGAGTTCTAGCATTCAGGGTCAACAAGTTTAGGATTCATGGATTACAGGTTCCAAGGTCAAGGGTTCATGGTTTAGGTTAAGGATTCTAAGTTTTAAGGTTTTTGGATTCACCATTACAAGATTCAGGGTTTCTACTTTTAGGCCTCCATGGTTGTAGGGTTTAGGGTTCCAAGGTTCATAGTTCACGATTCAAGGTTCAGGGTTCCATAGATTAGGGTTCTAGGGTTCATGGGTTCTAACGTTTAGGGTTCTAAGGTTTAGGGATCCATGATTTAGGTTTAGCTTCTAGGGTTCATGGTTCTAGGGTTCGGAGTTCAAATGTTCTAGTGTTCACGATTGAGGATTCAGAGCACAAGGTTCCAAGGTTCTGGGGATCAGGGTTAATTGTTATCATTTTTAAGGTAGAACGTTCAAGGATTCTAGGGTTCAAGGGTTTAGGGTTGAGAGTTCCATGATTCACGGTTCTAGGGTTTAGGGTTCCAAGGATCACATGATATGGTTCATTGTTCTTGGGTTCATGGTTCAATAGTTACAGGGTTCCCGAGTTCCATGAATTAATAGTTCAGGGTTTAGGGTTCAGGGTTCAAAGTTCAAGGTTCAGAGTTAGGGTTCCATGGTTCCGCAGTTCCAAGGTTCAAGGTTAAAGGTTTAGGGTTTAGGGTTCACAGTTCAAGGTTATAGAGTTTCAAGGTTAAAGGGTTAAAGGTACATGGTTAAGGATTCCAGGGTTAAATACTTTTAGGATTGAGGGTTCACGTGTTCCAGGGTTTAGGGTTTAAGATATTCCAGGGTTCAAGATTGAAAAGTTCAGAGTTTCAGGGTTCATGGTTTAAAGGTTCAACGTTTAGCATTCAAGTTTCAAGGTTCTAAGGTTTAGGTTTTAGGGTTTCAGGTTTTAAGGTTCTAGGGTTTAGGGTTTAAGGTTTAGGGTTCTAAGCTTTTTAGGTTACAGCTTCAGGGTTCAGGGTTCAAGGGTTTGGAAATATGTGCCAGCGCAAGCAAAGGATCATGAATCATGGCTTCCTTGAGATGCAAGAAGGATTTCTCGCATGCAACAGACCACTCCTAGTGAACTCCCTTCTTTAACAATTTAGTTAAAGGAGCAACTTTCTTTGAAAAGCCCACAACAAACCATCAATAGTAGTTTGCCAGTCTGAGGAAAGAGGGTAATTCAGTAACAGAGGTTGTGGTCCGTCATTCTTTAATGGCCCTTATCTTGTCAACGTCCATAGGAAGTCGATCTTGTTCAGTGACATAGCAGAGGAATTCAATGCTCTTTTGAGCGAAGGAGCCTTTCAACTTCTCAACAAACATTTGGTTCTCTTTGTTTTTGAAAACAAAATAAAGATGGGTCTTGTGATCTTCTAGGGTCTCAATGTACACCACAATGTCGTCGAGGTGTACTATGACAAACTTGTCAAGGTACTCATAGAACACTTTGTCCATGAGTGTGAAAAAGGTTGCCGGTGTGTTTGTCAGTCCGAACGACATTACCAAAAACTCAAAAGCTCCATATCTCATCACACATGTCATTTTAGGCTCTCGCCTTCAGCGATTCTAACCTGGTAATAGCCTGATCGTAAATCCAGTTTTGTGAAGTACTTAGCCTTATATAACTTGTCAAACTGAACTGTGATGAGCGGGATCAAATACATGTTCCAAACTTTGACTTTGTAAAGGGCCAAATAATCAATACACATGCTACCGTCTTTTTTTCTTTTGAAACAGTATGGGTGCTCCAAAAGGTGCTTTTGCAGGCCTAATGAATCCAGCCTACAGTAATTCATCTAGTGTTTCCTCAATTCAGCCAGTTCTGGCAGAGCCATTCGATATGGGGCCTTTGCGGGAGGCTTGGACCCTAGGGTCAACTTGATTTGATGGTCCATGTGTCTTCAAGGAGGTAATGTCTAGGGCAGACCTTCAGGCATAGTGTCCTTAAACTCTTCCAAGACCTCCAATACTTCTAGAGAGACCATTTCTTTCTTTCCTTGGATGGTACTTGACGAGACAAGGACATATATAGGATCGTTATTCTTTAACCCTTTCTTAAATTGCATTGCGGATATCATCTTTGTGTTTCCAGGGTTTAGTTGTTTTAGTATTACAGGGATTACTATTGGAGTATTACTTGTGATCACCAAGCATTTTGCTGACTGTGTTTTATCAAAATTTTCATCCCTAGTATAAGGTTGAAGTCATCCATTTGTGCTACGACAAAGTCTATCAAACCAAACCACAAACCAACATTCATTTGCACCCTTCTCACAATGCCTAGTACAGGCATTGCTTTTGTATTGACAGTTTTTATCTTGCGAGCATTCCTTTCTACCCTTAAGCTAAAGTGGTAAGCTTCATTCTCTGTGATGAAATTATTGATAGCTCCTTAGTCTATCATTGTGCCCTTTGTAGGCTTGTTATTGATACATGAATCAACGTAATTAGCCCTTTGTCAGGACTTTCTTTTAGTTCCTCCATTTGTTGTTGAACTGCTTACAAGAGGGTCACTATCCCAACTTCAGCAAGCTCGATCTGTTCTTCCTCAATTGCTCCCTAAGCTGGGTTGTCACTATGGATTGAAGCTTGCAAGGCTGTAATGGTTGAACGGTGTGGGCATTCAGCCACTCTATGAGGGCCTTTGCACAAGAAGCACGACATAGGCCGATTAAGAGGTCTTTGATTGTCAAAGTTTCTTGGCGCCTCATTAACTTGTCTCGGGGTCTACAATATACGACTTTGATTGAGAATGAGGCTCGAGAAGTGCTTCACATATTCCTGAATGCTAACAGTTTGCTTTAGTTCTCAAGCATTTTGCATGCATTGAACTCAACATTTTCTAGAAAGAATTGGTCTTTCAACTGCCTCTGAAATTCTTCCAATGTATCGATCACGCGTGCACCATTACAAATGTCATGATATTTTGATCTCCACCATAGCTAGCATCTCCCGACAGATTCAATGATGCTACTATCACTTTAGAGTCTTCTTGTAACAACCCTCATTTTTATTTTAGAATTTTGTGACTTTAGGATGTAAATGTTTAAGAGTTATTTCATGAATGTTGGGTAGTTATTGAGGAATTTAAGTATTGTGAATGTTAGCAATTTAGTAGGTTGAAGGTGATGAAGAAAATAAGGTTTAAGGGAGTATAAGTAATGATGTTATTCGGAAAAGTTAGAAAATCTTCTAAGTGTTTTGGAACACCTTCGGTCGACCCCAGAATTTAGGAGGGGTTGAATATTTCGGTCGACCCCAGGATTTAGAAGGGGTCGACACAATTGAATACTTTGGGTCGACCCCAGGATCAAGAAGGGGTTGACATAAAATAGTCCTTTAGTATTCTTTCGGTCGACCACAGCATTGCACGGTCGACACAATATAACCCTCCGGAATGAGTTCGGTCGACAAAACGGCCGAGCGGTCGACACATTCATACATTCGGTTGAAAAGTCAACAAAAACTTGGAGGAATCCAATTAACGGATATAAAGGAAAGATTGATTTTGTTTAATTAAGGGATAAGAAGGCATGGTCTGCCATTTCCCTCCCATCACGATTTCTTTTCCCTATCTTCTCTGAAGTTCTCACGTTGATCAAGAGAAGAGTGAGGTTGAGAAAGAAAGAGATATTGAGAGAGAAAAGAGTATGGAAACTGAAGTTCAAGGTAATTTTTCTATCCTCTAAATTTCTTTTAAGTTCAGTAAGGATAATATGAGGGTATTGGTTGAATTGATGGATAAAAAATGAAGCATTTCGTGTAGATTGTTAGAAAATGAGTTAAGTATGAACAAAGTTAGAGTTTTGGATATTCGGTCAAGAAGTAGTTGGAATTAGAGTTTGTTTTCTTCATAAGAGTTAAAGTAGACTCTTAAAGTGATTTATAGCCATTTGAATCACTCAATTCGGAGCTATGTATAAAAATTTATAGACGTCGTAAGTCGGTGTACAAAAACTAGGGAGATCTGCGGTCGACCGATTCCCGATTTTAGACACTCATGCTCTCTATTTTTGAGCATGGGTCGACCCCTCCAAGGTTGGGTCGACCGGTCCTTGATTTCCAGTGTTGCATACTCACTGTTATGTCAGCATTGATCAACACTTTATGCTACGATAGTTTTATGAACTTGGTATCTTCTAAGAAGTTATAGTAGATTCTTTAAGGAATAATTTGACACCCGTAGCATCATGAATGGATCAATATAGAGGAAGTTATGAATTTTGGAAGTTATAGTGAAAATAGTTACTTATGGTATAAAAACTTATTTGAATGGTTTGGCAATATAGGTTCTCAAGCTTCTAGTGTGCATTGCCAAGTTGAAACAAAAGACATCAGAAATCAAAGTAAGTATGTGTTGTATGCATTGGCCTATTAGAGGTCTACATTACAAAGGTTATGTATTTTTATGATGATTTTTGATTGATCATAAAATGGATGGGGTGTAATGCACAATACACCGACCTCAAGTCATTTGAGGATTGTTTGTGTGCCTTGTATTGATTGATTGATAGGTTTCTATGAGATTTCTTTATTGACATGTTATGGACAACATGCATCATGTTTTCTACGAATGACAACGAAAATGAATTTTTATGCATGAAAACTACAAATTATAATAAGTGAATCGTAGGGGGATGACGGATTGGGTGTTAGGTTGCCCATGTGGGTCTTTGATGCCTACATTCATCCCCGCAATATCTCTATTGATTCGATGAAGACATCTACGATACAGAAGATAATAAAGACGTCCTCATCAATGGCTATGGGTTCATGTTACCGTGAGCCCAATGGGGTTGTGCGGTAGGTTGTTATATCTCGTAATGATATAAGTTATGTAAAGGAGAATAAAGATCCCCTCGGCAATGGCTATGGGTCCATGTTACCATGAGCCCAATGGGGTTGTGCGGTAGGTTGTTATATCTCCTAATGATATATACGATATGTAAACCCAAAAGAGAAATCAAGTTTTGTGGATGGTCATCATATGGGGGGCGAATCCACACCACGAAAATGAAATAATTTGCATTGTTTTAAATTAAATCATTCATTATTTCATGCATGTTTTATTTGCACTACTTACTGAGCTTTAAGCTCATTAGTTAGACTTTGCAATGTAGGTGATGATTTGAATGTTGAAGAAATATCACCTGAGGATTAAATATGAAGGAGGAGGAGCGTTTTTCCCATGGAGCCTTGTCATTGTTAAGCGAGATATTGACAGGTGGAGTAAGCTCACCAAAATATATGTGTTTTGAAAACAACTTGTAAAAAGTTATTTTGAATTATAAACATGTAGTGTTTGTAAAGTTTTATATTTTTAGAATGTGGCTTATGTTTAATTACTTATAAGTGTGATTTGAAAAGTTAGCTTTCGCTTTGTAAGTATAAATATATGTATATGTTTGATAAAAGAATTTTCAATGAAAAGCTTTTAATGTTANCGATCTCTGCTTTGAGAGAATCAAACATTGCTTTAAAACTCCCAGTTAGGTGGCCAACATCCTTTCACTAACAAGAATGAGCTGCATCAATGTCTTTGATGTGGTCTATGATCCACCTATAGGTCCATATGAGCTCTCTCAAGTGCCCACACCTTTTCCCTTCTCTTGTAGGGATTCAAGGGCTTCCACACAATCCAGTAACTCCTTAATCGCTGTTGCATCAATTCTATTGTGAACAATAGCTAGTTCATCAAGGAAATCTTCTATTTCCTTCAATTGCTCCCCAGGAGTCGAATCTCATTTGGTATTTCTTACATTTCCAACATCTTTTCTTCCAACTCGAGGATTCGTTCAAGTTTTTCGAATTAGAAATTTATTTTTTCCATCGAAACTTTCTTCGGCATTCTTTCTCATATTTTGAGCCAACTAGGCTCTAATACAAACTGTCATGGTCCTACTTTCAAAATTCCATGTGGCATCCAATATCACGGTCACAATGGGTCAGCCTACGAGTGTTAAAATGGCACCGAGTTTCCACGTCGTTAGAGCGGGCTTTTTATCTAACGAGCAAACGAGCATACAAGTTTATCTGACATGAGCGTCATGAGTATAGTGTGAATAAAGAGAGTGTGTTGCAAAGAGCTTGTTCATTGATTACTAGTAAAATTACAACGTTTGGTATGGGTCTTTGTGCAATCATGCCTCTTCCCCTAAAGTGCAATCCGAGCCATATTAGCTAAAACAAGAGTAAACATGCGATGTGGCCAAAGAGTCACTTCTTACTAAAAATGGAAATAAACAAGTAAAGAAAGGAGATGAAATTAAATGTATGGACAGCCATGAGATTTCACATGAAATATAATATGAAAATGGTTATTTTTGGTTGAGCTCAAATGACCAACGAAAGAGAAAGACAAATGAAAAAAAGAGAAAGTTATGTAAATATCATTGGTAAGAAGTTTGAGTAGGTTGTCCTGCCAGGTGGACTCAAGTTTGTGGTCTCTCAACCTTTGGAATTGAGTTGGATGTCACCTTAGGTGTACTCTAGTTTGTGGTCTCTCGTTCGTTTCCAAGAAGTGACACAGAATGGAGGGGGTTTAGATTTAGGAAGTGGGAGAATCGGGTTAGGTTATATGGAAAACGATAATCCGATAATTCCAGAATCGGGACTGGAATTTGGACGGTGATAACTCGGCGATAACTCGATAATTCCATAATGGAGGGGGTTTAGATTAAGCTTGTGCTTAATGAGTTCAAAACTCTCTTGAAAATTTGGTGTCCATTCGAAATCTCTTCCCTTCTTAGTGCAATCCGTAAAAAGAGCCACAATGGAGCTAAAACCTTGAATGAATCATTGGTAAAAAGATGCTAACCCGTGGAAGCTTCGGACATCCTAGACACACCTTGGAATAGACCAATCCTGAATAGCTTCCACCTTGATTTCATCTACTTCCATTCCCTCCTTGGATATAATAAATCCCAAGAACTGAATTCTTTGTTGCACAAAGGAGCATTTCTTCAAGTTGCCAAAAAGCTTAAAATCACGGAGCTTTTTAAATAGCAATTTAAGGTGTTCTCGGTGACTATGCATGTCAAGGCTATAATTCAATATAACATCGAAATAAACCACAACAAATTTTCCCAAAAATTCTTTAAGTACGTAGTGCATAAGCCTCATAAAAGTACTAGGGGCATTAGATAGCCCAAAAGGCATTACTAACCATTCGTAGAGGCCGTACTTTGTTTGGAATGCTGGTTTCCATTCGTGTCCTTCCTTCCTGTGGATTTGGTGATATTTAACCACTCTTTAGATCAACCTTTGAAAAACAAGAAGCTCCGCTAGTTCATCTAAGATATCCTCGAGCCGAGGAATCAGAAAACGATATTTAATAGTGATTTGGTTGGTGGCTCGGCTGTCAACACACATTCGAAAACTTTCATCCTTCTTTGGGACCAATAAAGCGGGTACGAAACAAGGACTTAATGATTCCCGGATATGCCCTTTATCGAGAAGTTCTTGAACTTGTTGATGTAACTCCTTAGCCTCCTCATGATTCAACCTATAAGAAGGCCTGTTTGGAAGGATTGCTCCCGGTTGCAAATCTATTTGATGTTAGATACCCCAGAGTGGTGGTAGACCGAGTGGTAAGTCTTCCGGGAATACATCTAGACACTCCTCAAGGAGATCTCGGATCTCTTGTGGAATTTCTCCCATTTCTTCAATTCTTTCTCGGACTAATATAAGTATCATCGGATTTCCTGCCAAAATAGTTCTCAATAACTCTTTCTTATACATAAACAAATTAGTTTTGGCCAAGCTCTTTGCCTTCTCAAGTTCATCCTTGGCCACTTGATTCGGTTCAAGAGGAACTAATTTAATAGATCGTCCATCAAATTTGAATGAGTATTGATTTGTGAATCCATCATGCATAACCCTCCGATTGAATTGTCATGGTTTCCCGAGTAATACATGGCTTGCACTCTTGGGAACCACATCACGCATCACCTTATCTTTATACTTCCCAATAGAAAAATCAATGCACACTTGCTCGATAACCTTGAGGTCTTCCTTATCATTTATCCAACGCAATTTATAAGGCTTTGGATGTAAACTAGCTTTCAACTTCAATTTATCAACTAAATCCCGAGATGCTACGTTAGTGCAACTACCACCATTAATAATAAGTGAACATACCTTGTCTTCGATCAAACACCTACTATGGAAGATATTTTCTCGTTGGAGTTCCTCTTGTTGAATTTTAGTAGTAAGCACTCTTCGGATAACCATTAACAAGGGAGTTTCTTCATCTCTGATTTCCAAGTTTGGTTGATAGCTAAAACCACTTCTCAAGGCCATCCTTCAAACATAAAATCACACAAAAACAGAGGCAAAGAGGAAGGTGGGGAGGGATTTATGGCTCTGATACCAAATGACACAGAATGGAGGGGGAGATTTAGGAAGTGGCAAAATTGGGTTAGGTTATATGGAAAACGATAATCCGATAATTCCAAAATCGGGACTGGAATTTGGACGGCGATAACTCAACGATAAGATCGAGTTTCAGGCTGAAATTTTGAGTGGAACTCTGGGAAGAAGATAGGTGATAGTCCTTTCAAAATGAAGGAAATCATGTGGATGGATCGGTGGGAATACAATGGAACAGTAACGGTGGTCAGCGGTGGCCGAAAATTGACAACCGGCAAAAGAATTGAAATATCAAACGAAATCAACGATGGAAGAAGGAGCTTATGGACTTCAAGCTCACCTTATGTTCTTGAGGAAGGTTGGAGAATTTGAAACAAAAAGATAACCCCAGCTCGGAGGAGGGAACTCTTGAAGTTTCATGGTGGCTGGAGGATCGCCGGCTGCCGATTGAAATTGGAAAATGTCTTGGGAGAGGGAGAGCTAAAAGCTTCTTTAAGACGTACAAAAATGCTTTGTGCGCTCTATGTAAAGTGCATTCGAAACCTCAACCTATGGGGGAAATGAATTGGGTTGCTTGGTAGCACTTGATGAATTTCAAACTCCCGATTCCGTTGAGAGGAGAGCTTATCATCCAAAAATTATGGTAATTTCTCAACGGAATCGGGAGTTATGCAGATGGGAGTATTGGGTAGTAAAATTGGATGTAACGAAGGGATTAAAGGGGATGGTTCAAAAAATTAGACGGTAATCGAGGATGGAGAAGAGCTAATGTGGATTACACACTTACCCTAAGTCCACGGGGAAGTGGCTGAAGTCGTGTAGCACGGTCTAACTCAACCTAACTAGGAAGAGTAGCAAAAACCTTGAAGAAACTCTAAAAAATCGCCGGATATGACTCACCGGAAAAAAACATTAAGTCTTTGAGGGAGAACCGACCAAAGAGAAGAGAGGCAAAAACACTCTTTCTATTTCAAATTGCAACTAATGCTGAAAACCTAGGTAACATGATGAATTTATACCGCCCTTCTAACAAGGCCGGTGGGTCCCAAAAGCCCATGCAAAAGTTAAAACTCATGCAAAAACCCTAACCCTATGTAAGTGTTTGTGCAAAAACATAAAAAAGGTAAAATAAACTAAATGGAGAGAGAGAGAGAGAGAGAGAGAGA
>QAOC01021024.1:17937-49944 GCA_003255005.1 Begonia fuchsioides
CCCCTCCTCTCTTCTAACAAGGCCGGTGGGTCCTAAAAGCCCATGCAAAAGTTAAAACCCATGCAAAAACCCTAACCCTAGATAAGTGTTTGTGCAAAAAAGAAAAAATGTAAAATGAAATAAATGGATAGAGAGAGATCCGAGGTTCTCCCTACATCTTGGGCTCAGTTTGGTGTCCTTGCTCCATGGGCTTGACTTGTACCCGACTTGTACCCGGTTCGATCTTCTCTTGATAAGTGTTTTTACAACCCTCATTTTTATTTTAGAATCTTGTGACTTTAAGATGGAAGTGTTTAAGATTTGTTTTATGAATGTTGGGTAAATATTGAAGAATTAAAGTATTGTTGATTTTAGCAAATTAGGTTGAAGTTAAAGAAGAGAATATAGGTCAACCGGTCAACCGCTATGAACAGCGGTCGACACCTTGAGTTAAGCGGTCCACCCCAGGATCGAGGAGGGGTCGACACAATTGAACACTTTCGGTCGACCCCAGGATCGAGGAGGGGTCGACACAATTGAACACTTTCAGTCGACCCCAGAATCAAGGAGGGGTCGACACAATTGACCACTTTTGGTCGACCCTAGCATCGTGGAGGGGTCGACACAATTGAATACTTTCAGTCGACCCCAAGATCAAATGGTCGACACAAATAACCCTCGGGAATTCCTTCGGTCGACACCATAGACCAGCGGTCGACACTTTCCCGATTCAAGTTGAAAAGTCAACAAAACTTGGAAAAAAAATCCTGATGGATGGACGTGAGAGAAACATTAATTTTTGTTTAATTAAGGAGACAAGAAGGCATGGTCTGCAATTTCCCTACTAGCACGACTCCTTCTCCCTATTTTACTTTAGGTTCTCATGTCTTGATCAAGAGGAGAGTGAGATTGAGAAAGAAAAAGATATTGTGGGAGAAAAGAGTAAGGAAACTGAAGTTCAAGGTAATCTTTCTATCCTCTGAGTTTTTTTAGGTTCAGTAAGGATAATATGATGGTATTGCTTGAGTTGGTGGATAAATATGAAGGATTTCATGTAGATTGTTAGAAAATCAGTTAATTAGGCACAAAGTTATAGTTTTGGAGATTCGGTCAAATTTTAGCATGAATTTGAGTTTATATCCTTCATAAGAGTTAAATTAGACTCTTAGAAAGATCTATAGCCATTTGAATCACTCAATGTGGAGCTTTGTAGACAAAGTTATGGATGTTGTAAGTTTGCAGACGAAAACTGTGAGAGGAATTCAGACGACCGTTTTGTAAGTTAGGTCGTCTGTTTTGTACCGGTCAACCGGTTCCTAATTTTTATTCTCTGTTTATGAACAGCGGTCGACACCTTGAGTTAAGCGGTCGACCGATTCCCAATTTTAAAAATGCATGCTCTCTGTTTTGTCAGCATGGGTCGACCCCTCCAAGGTTGGGTCGACCGGTCCTTGGTTTCCAGAGATGCATGCTCATTGTTAAGTCAATATTGATCAACACTTTATGCTACGTTAGTTTTGGGAATTTGGTGTCTTCTAAGAAGTTATAGTAGACTCTTAAAGGAATAATTTGACACCCGTAGCATCACGAATTGATCAATATAGAGGAAGTTATAATTGATCAAAGTTGGGATATGTAACGTCCGGTTTTTCCTTTGCTTAATTAATTTTTTTTTACACATGTACCTACTTTAAACAATTTACAGTAAAACTTATCAATTTGAAATTCTTGAGATAAAATACAGCGGAAGACTTTTATTTAACTTCATCAAAACCAATTTTATTCGTAATAAGTAACCAAAACATACTTGTACTTTAACATTAAGACCAAGTTATTACAAAATAGTTGTAAAATAAACATAATATTATACATTAGTTATCAACAAAATCTTTCCATTTACATGAGCCACCCACCGGTCAAAATCGCATTAACAGCCACAATCTCCAGCAATGGACGTACTTTACCACCTCAAGCATATATCCCTACATTACAAAGCTTAGCTAATGAGCCTAACGCTCAGTAAGTTAATCCATAATACTAAAACAATTATGAGACCTTCATGCCTATGCTGCTTTATGAAAACAATGCAATTTCGCTATCGTTCATTTCATTTCTTTACTTTCACTTAACAGTCCAGTTAATGTGGGTAATACCGTCTAGGGGAGAGTATGCACCATTTGCTCCAACCTCTCGGGACAGCCAAACTCAACCCCGCCCAACATGTAACTATTTACGTACATTTCATTTATTTCATTTCTTTCATTATTTGATCGTTGAAGGTACCACGGGAGAGAGTAGACACCATTAGGCCTCCCTCGAGGAAGTCTAACTCGAACTCCTCCTTTAACGACCCATTGCATATTATCATGAAAATCATGCATGTAAATCATTTTCGTATTTTTCTTAAAACCATGATGCATGAACAATTAAAATGCATGAACATGTAAACATGCATATGCTGCTTTATAAAAACAATGCAGTTTCAGTATCGTTCATTTCTTTTCTTTTCTCTCACTTAACAGTCCAACTAATGTGGGTAATACCGTCTAGGGGAGAGTAGGCACCATTTGGTCCAACCTCTCAGGACAGCCAAACTCAACCCCGCCCAACATGTAACTATTTACGGACATTTCATTCATTTCATTTCTTTCATTATTTGATCGTTGAAGGTACCACGAGAGAGAGTAGACACCATTTGGCCTCCCTTGAGGCCGTCTAACTCGAGCTCCTCCTTCAACGACCCGTTGCATATTATCATGAAAATCATGCATGTGAATCATTTTTGTATTTTTCTTAAAACCATAATGCATGAACAATTAACATGCATGAACATGTAAACATGCAATAAAATGTACAATTCAAACATTGCAAGCATTCTAAACATGCATCTTTATTCTAACACAAATAATCAATCAATCATCAAACAAGGCACACAAACATATCCTCAAATAAATTGAGGTCGATGTATTGTGCATTACACCCCAAACAATCCAGTATATTTCAAAATCATAAATCCTAATCTTTGTAATGTTGTCCCCTTAGGGCCAATCACATGCAACATTAACTTACCTAGGTCCTTAGCTTTATTGAAAAACTTGATCAATATGTTGCTGCACTTGAAAACCTAAAAACCAAGTAACACAATTCATTAACTTCAAACAACCATAAATTCTTCGATAATGATCCATTTGTGATGCTATAGGTGTCAAATTATTCCTTAAAGAGTCTACTATAACTTCTTAGAAGACACCAATTTCAGAAAACTAACGCAGCATTAAGTATTGAGACATATTAGTGAGCATACTTCTCTGGAAATATGGACCGGTCGACCAAACTTATTAGGGGTCGACCCATGTTGACAAAACAGAGACGTCACATTTTTAAATCTAGAATCGGTCGACCCAAACTCTCCCCAGTTTCCATACACTGACTTACGACATCCATAAGATTTTATACATAGCTCTTAATTGAGTGATTTTAATGGCTATAAATCACTCTAAGAGTTTACTTTAACTCTTATGAAGGAAACAAACTCTAATTCCTACTACTTCTCGACTGAATCTCCAGAACTCTAACTTTGTCCATACTTAACTCATTTTCTAACAATCTACATGAAATCCTTCATTTTTATCCATCAATTCAAATACTACTATCGTGTTATCCTTAATGAACTTAGAAGAACTTAAGAGGATAAAAAATATTACCTTGAATTTCAGTTTCCACGAGAGCCTTAGAGTTTCCTACCAAATGCTCCAAACGGATATCTCACTTTCTCACTGTTTTTCTCTCACAGAACTTCTTTTCTTTCTCAATCTCCCTCTCCCATATCAAGACGTGAGAACTCTCAGTAAATAGATAGGGAGAAGAAGGTCGTGCTGGTAGGAAATGGTGGACTGTGCCTTCTTATCTCTTCATTAAACAAAATCAATCTTTCCTTTATGTCCACCAATCGGATTCCTCAAAGTTTTGGCTGACTTTTCAACGGCATGTATGAATGTGTCGACCTCTTGTCCAATTGCGTCAACCCAATCTATTCTCTAGAGTCATTTTTGTTAACCGCTTGTCTTTTATGTCGACCGAAAGTGTTTCCCGAGAGCGACTTGTGTCGACCAAAAGTTTCAATTGTGTCGACCCCTCTTTGATCTTGTGGTCGACCGAAAGTATTGTGTCGACCGCCTTCAATCACTGGGTCGACCGAAAGGTCATGTTGTGTCAACCCCTCTTCAATCTTGGGGTCGACCAAACTATTCATTGTGTCGACCCCTCTTCGATCCTGGGGTCGACCGAAAGTTCCAATTGTGTCGACCCTTCCTAAATTCCGGGGTCGACCGAAACTTAGTTGAAGGTAGTCCTTAGTATATTTAACCAACATTCATCCAATAAAAAGAATCTCTCTTAAGGTCATAAATTCTAAAATAAAAATGAGGGTTGTGATAGGATAAAAGTTATGAATTTATGCAATAAAACAGGTCATGCTACATGAATTCTCATCCTTAAATGATCTGTATGTTTAGGTCCTCAATTGGATTAAAAGAGGCTCAAGTGGATTGATTCAAGATAGCTGCTAAAGTAAGTTAGTATTAAGATTGTTTGGCCCTTAAGTGAGACTACATTGCAAAGATTAAGATTAATGTTTGATGTGCATTGTATGTTTGTTTTCATGACATGTTTGATGATATACTTATTTTCATGATATGTTTGATGTGATTTAAGTAATGTTTCATAATCACATAGTCATGCATCATAGTTTTACAAAATGTCAACGAAATGATTTCATACATTGTTTTACAACGTAGTTGGAGGTAAACGAGATATGATTGGTTGTATGAGACTCTAATTATGTTTCGTCTCCAATGAATTAAGAACTTGAATATCAGAACAGTAAAGTAAATGGTTATTACAGGCCTGAGCACTCCAAGTAGTAAGTGGGCCCAAGATCAGTAGAAGTTGAAGTAGGTGGAGGGAGTGTTCTTGAGATCTTGTAATATTTCCAAAGATAAAGAAGATATGAAACCTAAGAAACGTGAATGAAATTGTGCATTGTATTTTATAGTTATGCTACTTAGTGAGCTTTAGGCTCATAGTTTAGGCTTTGCAATGTAGGGAATGTAATGGAAGAATGGGTGCAAGTGACTGACCAAGGAGTTAGAGTAGAGGAGTTTCCAAATGATATAGTTTATTGAGTGGCTACCGGTGGGGAGTGATGCATGACACACACACACAGTTATATTATAAAATATTTTGAATGTTTTGAAGATGTAATTAAAATGTATACTCTTATTTTGGTGTGATGGATTACTAATGTTTTGAAAATGAATGTATTTTAAGTTGAAGTAATTGTCTTCCGCTGTAGTTTGAAGTTATTAAATGCTTATGTATTTTATTTAAAGGTGGAATTAAAATGTATGTTTTTATTATTCGACAGTTTTCCTTGTAAACTATTTTAGAAACTAAAGATAGTTTTTTTTTTCAGAAATTCAAGTAACAAGTTTTCCACCAACATAAGTAAGTAAGTAAGTAAGTAAGAAATCCCATAACGAACCGGTTCTCGGGTTGCCAGAAAGTAAGAAAGTAAAACGAGTAAGTAAGATGAGTAAGCAAGCGGCGTCCTGGGAATCGGGTCGTTACATTGCATGTCCTTCAAACGTTATCCAATTCCACCAACAAACCACATACAATGTAACAACCCCAATTATTATTTTAGAATCTTGTGACCTTCAGATTGAAGTGTTAAAGACTCTTTTTATTGGATGAATGTTGGTTAAATTTTGAGGTATTAAGGTATTGTGATATTAGTAAATTAGTAGATCGAAGGTGATGAAGGAAATTAGTGATTTCCGATCGACCTCTATGGATTAGCGGTCGACACTTTGTTTACCGGTCGACCCCAAGATTTAGGAGGGGTCGACGCAATTGGAACTTTTGGTCGACCCCAGGATCGAGGAGGGGTCGACACAATGAATACTTTCGGTCGACCCCAGGATTGAGGAGGGGTCGACACAATTGTGTACTTTAGGTCGACCCCAGGATTTAGGAATGGTCGACACAATTCAATACTTTAGGTCAAGAACTTCCTTCGATCGACACAACGGACGAGCGGTCGACAATTTCCTGATTTAAGTTAAAAATCAACAAAAACTTGGAGAAATCCTGATGGATGGACGTGAGAGAAACATCGATTTTTGTTTAATTAAGAAGACAAGAAGGCATGGTCTGCCATTTCCCTACCAAGAACGATTTCTTCTCCCTATTTTACTTTAAGTTCTCACGTCTTGATAAGGGAGAGTGAGATTGAGAAAGAAAAGAAGTTCTGTGAGAGAAAATAGTGAGAAAGTGGGATATCTCAAGAGAGGTGAGGTAGGAAACTCTAAAGCTTTCGTGGAGACTGAAGTTCAAGGTAATTTTTCTATCCTCTTAAGTTCTTCTAAGTTCAGTAATGATAAAATGATGGTATTGGTTGGGTTGGTGGATAAATATGAATGATTTCATGTTAATTGCTGTGAAATCGGTTAATTATGCACAAAGTTAGAGTTTTGGAGATTCTGTCAAATTGTAGCGCGAATTTGAGTTTTTGTCCTTCATAATAGTTAGAGTAATTTATAACCGTTTGAATCACTCAATTTAAACTTGTGTATGAATAGTTATGGACGTCGAAAGTCAGTGTATGGAAATTGGGGAGAGCTGCGGTCGACCCCTTATAGGTTAGGGTCGACTGATTCTCGATTTAAAAATGCAGGCTCTCTATTTTGTCAACATGGGTCGACCCCTTATAGGTTGGGTCGACCGGTCCTTGATTTCCATTGTTGCATACTCACTATTATGTCAACATTGATCGATACTTTATGCTACGTTAGTTTTCTGAATTTTGTGTCTTCTAAGAAGTTACAGTAGACTCTTTAAGGAATAATTTGACACTCGTAGCATCACAAATGGATCAATATAGAGGAAGTTATAGTTCTTCAAAGTTAGAATATTAAGTTGTAACTTTATGCCATAAAACAAGTCATGTTACTCGATTTCTCATCCTTAAATGATCTGTAGGTTTAGGTCCTCAATTGGATTAAAATAGGCTCAAGTGGATTGATTCAAGATAGCTGCTAAGGTAAGTTAGTAGTAAGATTGTTTGGCCCTTAAGTGGGACTGCATTGCAAAGATTAGGATGTATGTTTGATGTGTGATGTGTGCTTAGTTTTCATGTTATGTTTGATGTGATTTAAGTAATGTTTCATAGTCACATGGTCATGCATCATAGTTTTACAAAATGTCAACGAAATGATTTCATGCATTGTTTTTAAGAACATGAAAAGCCGAAAATGTAAATGACCGGTGGAACCACGAGGTGGTGAGCTCGGTCGCGAGGGCTGGGTGGAATCACGAGGTGGAGAGCTGGATCAATAAGCAAGAGTAATGCAATATAAAAATGTAAATGACCGGTGGAACCACGAGGTGGAGAGCTCGGTTGCGAGGGCTAGGTGGAACCACGAGGTGGAGAGCTGGATCGATAAGCAAGAATAACGCAATAAAGAAAGAAATGGAAATGTGCATTGTTTTATCAACAGCATAGCATACTCATGAATTGCATTTTATAGTTATGCTATTTACTGAGCCTTAGCCTCATAGTTTAGGCTTTGCAATGTAGGGAATGTAATGGAGTAAAGGGTGCAAGTGACTGACCAAGGAGTTAGAGCAGAAGAGTGTCCAAATGATACAGTTTATTGAGTGATGACCGACGGGAAGTGATGCATGACACACACAAGTTATATTACAAACTGTTTTGAATGTTTTGAAGATGTAATTAAAATGTATACCCTTATTTTGGTGTGATGGATTACCAATGTTTTAAAAAATGAATGTATTTTAAGTTGAAGTAATTGTCTTTGGCTGCAGTTTTAAGTTATTAAATGCTTATGTATTTTATTTAAAGGTGAAACTGAAATCGTTATTTACGAAGAAATATATGCTTTTCAATTTAATGGTTTTTCCTTGTTAATTATTTATAAACTAAAGATAGTCTTTAAAAATTAAAGTAACAAGTTTTCCACCAATGTACGAAAATAATGTAAGTAAGTAAGAATTCAGTAACGGACCGGTTCTCGGGTCGCCACCNTAAAACCCATGCAAAAACCCTAACCCTAGATAAGTGTTTGTGCAAAAAAGAAAAAATGTAAAATGAAATAAATGGATAGAGAGAGATCCGAGGTTCTCCCTACATCTTGGGCTCAGTTTGGTGTCCTTGCTCCATGGGCTTGTCTTTAAAGTAACAAGTTTTCCACCAATGTACGAAAATAATGTAAGTAAGTAAGAATTCAGTAACGGACCGGTTCTCGGGTCGCCACCGAGTAAGAAAGTAAAGTGAGTAAGTAAGAAACAACAGCTAGCGGCGGCTCGGGAATTAGGTCGTTTCATACAAGCCCCTGGTAGGTTGAGGCAACGTACAAATCATTTTTATATTTTTTGAAATTTTGCACGTCCTATGAATCTGTTCAAATTCCCCCAACCAATCTAATTCAAGCCTCCATCGGCTTTGAGTTGTCAACTGAAAGTTTCAAGTAGCGCACAAAGAGTTTATGTACACCTTAAGAAAATTTCTCATGTCGTCTTGACCTCCTTAAATGTAACCAACTGACCAAGTTCAAGCATCCTGAAAGTTTGAGCTGCCGAGCAAATGTTTTGGGTGAGCAAGCATGCATTGTACCAAAATTTCAGGTGTCATGTGAACCTACTCAAATTCCACCAATAAGCCCAATCTAAGCCTCCTTCTAGGTTGAGGGGCTGAACAAATGTTTCTGTCAACACACAAAATTTTTTGTATGTCATACAAAAATTTCGTGCACCCTCCAAACTTGCTCCACGACCCAATTTAAGCCCCCACTAGGTTGACGTGCCTCGTG
This sequence comes from Begonia fuchsioides, assembly GCA_003255005.1. Taxonomy (NCBI): domain Eukaryota; kingdom Viridiplantae; phylum Streptophyta; class Magnoliopsida; order Cucurbitales; family Begoniaceae; genus Begonia; species Begonia fuchsioides. The sequence goes on from QAOC01021024.1 coordinate 26,808, forward strand.
AACGTTTATGGCAGCACACAAAGTATTTTTGTAAGTCGTAAGAAAATTTTACGCGTCTTTTAACCTTCTCAAATGCCACCTACTTACCCAATTTAAGCTCCTTAGTAGGTTTAGGTGTTGAACGAATTACAACTAACACATGAAGTGTTTTCGTGCATCGTACTAAATTTTTGCGCATTGTCCAAACTCGCTCAAATGCCACTAAAGAAACATATTTTAAGGCTACGTGATAAGAACCTTGGGTATATTAAAACTAAGGCCCTTTAACCATTCAAAGAAAGATACCTTGATCGCTTTTGAATCAAGTACAAGGAATTTGAACCCCAAATGAACCTTGAGGGTAAAACCAAATTTATCGTATAAAAAACATGTTGGTAAGAACCAAAGCTAAAAAAATGATATATCAAGAATCAAGTTATAAAAGATCAAGTTCTTCGCAAAGAACCAAAGTGGAAATTCTCTCTAAATACTAAAGGTGACTAATCATAAGAGTTGTCATTGATTATAATATTTTGGATGACGTTAAATAGTCTACACATTTTCCTAAACTAAAAGTAAAGTATTAAGGAAATATACAGTAAGTAAGAAACAAAAAAAAATATTAGGAAACCTAAACAAAATAGAAAAATAGCAACTAGAAAATTAAAATATGAAAAAACACAATAATTTTAAGAAATTATTGTGTGGGGCTCATGCTGGATTTTGATGCAATTCTATCTTGGTAATTTGAATATTTAAATGTGTGAATATTGTTAAAAATATATGATCATGCCTATTTCTAAAAGATCTCGAAGTCGGCCCATTACATTTGGGAGCTTATGCTTTACTTTATAGGCATCCCACATCATATTATTCTCTTCTTCTTCAAAGAGATTAGTCCTCAAATCTTCGAGATCATACACAAAGAAATTTAAAACAACAAACAGGTTAAAAGTATTATGAAATAAAAATCTTTAGCACAAATAGTTTGTTCTTCCACCTTGTCCTATGTCAAACATATGAATAACATCTTTGTTGACATCGTCCACTTTTTCTTCATAGGCTTCAAAGTGTTTTCGATCAAGTTTGAAGATCAACTTTTTTCTTGTACCTCTTGGACTATTTCATCATTTGTAAAATTATTTGTTTTCTTGAGTTTCAGCTTCAAATTAGTTCCATAACCTCTCTGATTATGTACTCTTTGATTCTTTGATTGGTTGTTCTTCACTCAAGTATTTTTTTCGAAATATTTTTCTCCCAATACTCATAGTGTAATAAAACGAAATTAAAATAACAAAGTACGCTGCTTTTGTAAAAGATTTGGCTTTTGGCAAGAAAGTACAAAAACTTTCTTCCTTTCAAAATTTTTTTCTCTTTTTAATAAGAAAAGTAAAATTGGAAGAAAAAACTACAGAAAGTGAAAAGAATTACAGAAATTAAAATATAAACTTGAAACTAGGAGTGAAAGGCTTTCATTCCAAACGTTGAGAACCATGGATATATTAAACACGAGACCCTTCAACTAAAAAGATTCTTGGATTGCCTTTTAATGAAGTACAAGGCACTTGTCTCCAATCAAACTTTTTGGGCATAAATTAAGTTTCAAAAAAGGAGCTCGAGGAAGACCAAAATTTTTTGTAAGAACCCTTTCTTTTTCTTCAATCCTCTATTTGGGCTCTAATTTTTATCTTTCTAGGTAGCCAATGTTATTGTAAGTTGTATAAATTTTGTGTGTCACGTGAACCTGCTCAAATGCAACCAAGCAACCCAATCATGGTATGTGGTTGATTGAGGTGCCGAACGAAAGTTTTGTTTGTCATTTGAGCCGGCTTAGATGCAACCAACTGACTCGATTCAAGACACTCACTAGGTTAACATGCCAAACAAATCTTATGCAAAGCGCACCAAAGATTTTTGTAAAGTTCAGAAAATATCACGCGTTGTCTGAACTTTCTCTAGTGCCACCAACCGACCAAATATGAAAACTTGATAGGTTGAGATACGAAATGAATGTTTTAAGCACTTGACAAAATGTTATTTATGCCAAACAAAAATTTTTGCTATGTTAAAAACTAGTCAAATGAAAGAAAAGAACCCAACTTAATTTCGCTTATAGGTTGAAGTATCGAACAAAATCTTCAGGAGGGACAAAAAGTATTTTGACTGTTGTACAAAAACTTTATACATCCTCCAAACCTGATCAAATTCCATAAAACGAGCCAATTAAGGCCCGGTAGATTGAGGTGCTTAATGAATATTTTAGGCACCACATGAAAATTTTACATATGTCAGACCAAAATTTCATGCATCCTCCATACCTGCTAAAATGCCTCAAAGTGACCCGATTCAAGCCAACGATAGATCGATGTACGAACTAACATTTTGGGCACCACATAAAGCATTTTGTACATTGTATGAAAGATTGTGCTCGTTATCTAAACTTCGTTCACATGCCATAGGATGCCTTGAATAGAACCATACCTCAAGGAGTCATCACCCTAGCCCGAGCCAAGAAGTTTTCTAATCAATTTGCTCTTTTTGTAGAAAATGATAAGCACGGAATACCATGGAGGGAAGTGCAAAGGCAAGGCAAGGGAGGAGGGGGAACCGGGTACAAGTCGGGTCTAGGTTGGGTTGAGATCAGGTTTAGGTTGGGGGCCCATGGAGCATGGCGCAAACCCAATCAAAATTCTCTCTCTCTAGTTTTATTATATGCCTTTTTAATTTTTCAAAAACAATTATTTAGGGTTTTATGGGTTTGACGTGGATTTCTATGGGTTTGGTATGGGTTTGGAGTAGGTTTTCTCTTTTACATGGGTTTTTGCTTTTGAGGGTGTTTGAATGTCAGCTGGTTGGAGGGGGAAGCAATGTTGGGGACCACTCTTCCTTGGTTCCCCCCAAATCGAGAAAATGTTGGGTTTTCCTTTCCACCTTTTCTTTTTGTGCATGCACCAAATCGGGTAAAGCTCTTGGATGCCATTCGATTAGGCTGCTCCTCTCTAATGTGAGAGAGGTTAAAACCCTCTCATCACCAAGCATTGTAATCAGTTTATTCATCACTTCCCACTCTTCCATTTTTCTCTCGTTTTGGCTAACTTGTTAATTTAAGGCATGATGACTCGAAGTGGAGCCAACCATAACCCTAATCGAGACCATATGCCAAGACAAAACCCACCTCCGATGACCCCTAAATTGGATGTTTCAGAGTCTAGGATACAAGGACAACTAGATGAGATTCACAAGAAGTTTGAGATGGTATTCCAAAGTTTGGAGGCAGCCTTTCCTCCAATGAGGCCCCCTCCAACCCTTGCTCCAAGGAGAAGACCTAGGAATGGCATGACGAGACCTCGACATCAAGCAACCAAAGACTCCGATGAAGAGTTCAGTTACAATGACCAACACAACTATGAAGATGAGATGAGGAATATCAAGGTAACCATTCCACCCTTTAATGGATCTTGAAATGGTGATGTGTTCCTTGATTGGGTTAAAAAAGTAAATAAAGTTTTTGACTGTTATAACTACTTGGAACGAATGAAGTTACAATTGGTTTCTTTGGAGTTAACCGGTTATGTTAGTTTATGGTGGGATAGTTTGAAGGCCCAAAGGAGGCATGATGGTGAGGATGATATTCCTACTTGGAGGGCCATGAAACTCTTCATGGGAATGAGGTTTGTGCCGAGCCACTACAAACAAGAACTCTTCCTCCATCTCCAAACATTGAAGCAAGGAAATCTATCGGTGGAGGAGTATTTGACCGAATTTGAAACCCTTAGGATTCAGTGTTACCTATATGAACCCGAGCAACAAATCATTGCAAGGTTCTTATGAGGTTTAAACAAGGAGATTGGAGAAATAGTGGAACTACAACCGATTGATACCATGGATGCGGTCATTAAATGACACCGAATGGAGGGGGATTAGTTTTAGGAAGTGGGAGAATCGGATTAGGTTAAATGGAAAAACGATAATCCGATAATTCAAGAATCGGGACTGGATTTTGGACGGCGATAACTCAACGATGCAATCTAGTTTAGGGCTGAAATTTTGAGTGGAACTCTGGAAAGAAGATAGGTGATAGTCCTCCAAAAATTAAGGAAATCACGTGGATGGATCGGTCGGAATGTAATGGAACAGTAACAGCGTTTTTGGTGGTGGCCGGAAATCTGCCGGCGGAAAGAACTAAAACCAAACGAAAAATATTAATGGAAGGAAGAGCTTGTGACCTTCAACTTCACCCTAAATTCCTTGAAGAAGTCTGGAGTATTGAAGCACCAAGAAATCTCCAACTCGGAGGGAGGATTCCTTTGAGTCATAAGATTCGATGTCTTTCACCACAACACCTTTCTTTCGACGGCTAAACAATTCAACAATCCGGTTTGTACTATACCACCGGATAACTAAATCAACATGAGATTCATTATCCCAATTATAAACCATAGTGTTCCCATAATAATCAGCAATGTATTCTTCCAAGTATTCATGGGATCTAATATGCATAAGTACTGTAAAATCTTTGGAGCTATTAGTTAGCAAAAAAAAGGAACTACTAACCAATCGTGGCGGGTGCACGCCTATTGTGATTTCCGAAAGTAATCATTCTTTCCATGCACGGTGTTTTCTCTATTCACTCCTTTAGGGCACTAAGACTTCACACTATCACCACATGTTAGAAGGATGAGAAGTTGTAAACCATTTAACCACCAAAAGAAGTTGATAACCCAAATTCATCCATGTGTTTCTTCCCAAAGTAAACGTTCATCCCAAGATAAAAATAATATCCAAAACATAAGAAAGGTTGAAAACTTTTCCATCTTAAAATAGAGAATAAACCACGCACTTGTATACTTCTCCTTGTTCTCAATGACATGATCAACCATAATCTTATTCCAAGGAACCAAAACAGTTTTAAAGGCCGTTGTACCAACTTCAAGATCACGAGTATTTAGTATCTCATCACACCAAGCTTTTGTATCCAATGACCATGGTTCATGTAGACAAAATGTATCAAAATTCAAAAAGCATCTAAAATCATCATGTGTAATTCCAAATAAGTTGTCCCTCATTAATTTCTCAATTTTGCAACTAAGCGAAGCAAGTTCATAATTTTGCAAGAAAAGTTCCTTAGCTCCAAAATTTGCATGCTCCAAATAAGTTGTCCACTATCTATCCAGCCAATCTCATGAAGATAATTAAGCACTTGGTTAAATGGATCATACCTTTTGGCCACAACCTTGTTCGGTTTGACCATTTCATCCTCTCGGTCTACTTGGATACAATGGTATTCCATTACAAGCTTTTCAAAATCATTTGTCCATTCCATGCAAGGATGAGAGGTTGCTATAAATATTGGATCTACATACCCGAAGGGTTGGTTCACGGTCGTTCGAGACATAGGGTGGGCGATCCCGGCTTGTTGGGGCTCTATCTTTATTGAGGTTCCCTCTTCAATACTTGCTGCCAACAGAAGATCCACAATCTTTTCTTCTTGGTTAGGCTTGTGATGGGGCTCCAAGATAGTACAAGTTTTTTTAGATTCCATGGAGGAGTGATTATCCTCAATACCGACAATTTCTTCCACTTGTTCGACTTCTTTTTCAACAACCGGTTTAACTTCTTCTTCTTTCTTTTGAGGCATAAACAAATTGGTTTTGGCCACGCTCTCCTTCTTAATAAGTTCATCCTTGGCCACTTGAGCCGGTTCAAGAGGAACTAATTTGAATGATCGTCCGTTGAATTTGAAGGAATATTGATTTGAAAAACCATCATGCATAACTCTCTGATCGAATTGCGATGGTCTCCCGAGTAATAAGTGGCTTGCACTCATGGGAACCACATCACACATCACCTTATCTTTGTAACTTCCAATAGAGAAATAAATGCATACTTGCTCGGTAACCTTGAGGTCTTCCTCATCATTGATCCAACGTAATTTATAAGGCCTCGGATGCAAACTAGTTTTCAACTTAAGTTTATCAACTAAATCCCGAGATGCTTCGTTAGTGCAACTACCACCATCAATAATAAGTGAGCATACCTTTTCTTGGATCAAACACCTACTATGAAAGATGTTCTCTTGTTGGAGTTCCTCTTCTCGAGCTTGAGTACTAAGCACTCTTCAGATAACTAATGACAGATGTGTTTCTTCAACACCGGGTTCCAATTTTGGTTGATGGCTGGAACCACTTCTCAAGGCCATTCTTCAATCTTAAAATCACATAAAAACAGATGTAAAGAGGAAGGTGGGGATGGAATTATGGCTCTGATACCAAATGATATGGAATGGAGGGGGATTAGATTTAGGAAGTGGGAGAATCAGATTAGGTTAAATGGAAAAATGATAATCCGATAATTCCAGAATCGGGACTGGATTTTGGATGGAGATAACTCGACGATGAAGGAAATAGGTGATAGTCCTCCAAAAATGAAGGAAATCGCGTGGATGGATCGGTCCGAATGTAATGGAACAGTAACGGCATTTTTGGTGGTGGCCGAAAATCTGCCGGTGGAAAGAACTAAAACCAAACGAAAAATATTGATGGAAGGAAAATCTTGTGACCTTCAATCTCACCCTAAAGTCCTTGAAGAAGGCTGGAGTATTGAAGCACCAAGAAATCTCCAGCTCGGAGGGAAGATTCCTTTGAGATAACCTACGGTGGTCAGAGGTGCGCCGGCTGCCGGTTTGAAGTTGGAAATGCCCGTGAGAGGGAGATGCTCAAAGCAACTTTAATTCAAATTCCAAATTATCCTTACAATCAAGCAATGGGGGAGGTTTTATCTGCTGAGAAGAGTGGGAAAAAAGGAGGGAAAATTGAGGGCATGCAACATGCATGCTGGAAATGAAAATAAAGGAGGGAAAATTGGACTAATGAGAATGCAAGAATGTGATGGCCACGTGATCTTGCACCCCTTCAGCCAATTTGCCCTTCTTTGTTGGCCCAAAATACCCCTATTTCAGCAAATAATCCCTCATGCAAAACCCCATGCAAAAGCATGCAAAATAACTAAAATGTATCTAGCCGAGAAACCCTGTAACGTAAAAATTAACATAAAATTATACTAAAAAATGCAATAAAATTCCTTCACTCCATTGAAGTGTTGATGAGTTGAGTCGTGGGACATTTGGTCACGTTTGCATGTGACTTTAACTCACCATGCAACGTGAACTTCAACCGGGTTCAGGTTCGGGTTCGGGCTTGATTCCGGAGCTCTCGGTTTTTGGTTGTAAATGTAACAACCCTCATTTTATTTTAGAATTTTGTGACTTTAAGATGGAAATGTTTAAGATTTGTTTTATGAATGTTAGCTAAATACTAAAGTATTAAGGTATTATGGATATTAGTAATTTAGTAGGTTGAAGGTGATGAAGAAAATAATGTTTGAGGAGTATAAGTAATGATGTTATTTTGAAAGGTTAGAAAATCTTCTAAGTGTTTTGGAACACTTTCGATCGACCCCAGGATTTAGAAAGGGTCGACACAATATAACCTTTCTGTCGACCCCAGGATTGAGAAGGGGTCGACACAATATAACCTTTCGGTCGACCCAAGGATTGACGAGGGGTCGACACAATATGACCTTTCGGTCGACCCCAAGATCGAAGAGGGGTCGACACAATAGAACCCTTTGGAGTACTTTGGGTCGACCCCAGGCTTGAGGAGGGGTCGACACAATGGAATACTTTCGGTCAACCCCAGGATCAGGAAGGGGTCGACACAAAATAGTATTTTAGTATACTTTTGGTCGACATCGTGGACGAACGGTCGACACAAATAACGCTCGGGAATTCTTTCGGTCGACACAATGGACGAGCAGTCGACACTTCCCCTAACTTAAGTTGAAAAGTCAGCAAAAACGTAGGGAAATCCGATTGATGGACGTAAAAGAAAGGGTTGATTTTGTTTAATTAAGAGATAAGAAGGCATGGTCTGCAATTTCCCTCCCATAACGATTTCTTTTCCCTATCTTCTCTGAAGTTCTCACGTTGATCAAGAGAAGAGTGAGGTTGAGAAAGAAACATATATTGAGAGAGAAAAGAGTAAGGAAACTGAAGTTCAAGGTAATTATCTATCCTCTGAGTTTCTTTTAAGTTCAGTAAGGATAATATGATGGTATTGGTTGAATTGATGGATAAAAACGAAGGATTTCATGTAGATTGTTAGAAAATTAGTTAAGTATAAACAAAGTTAGAGTTCTGGAAATTCGGTCCAGAAGTAGTAAGAATTAGAGTTTATTTCCTTCATAAGAGTTAAAGTAGACTCTTAGAGTGATTTATATCCATTAGAATCACTCAATTTAAAGCTATTTATAAAAAGTTATGGACGTCGCAAGTCAGTGTACAGAAACTGGGGAGAGCTGCGGTCGACCCCTTATAGGTTGTGTCGACCGGTTCTTGATTTAGAAAACACACGCTCTCTGTTTTGTCAACATTGGTCAACCCCTTGTAGGTTGGGTTAACCGTTCCTTGATTTTCAGAAAAGCATGCTCACTAGAATTTCCCGACACATTATGCTACGTTAGTTTTATGAATTTGGTGTCTTCTAAGAAGTTATAGCAGACTCTTTAAAGAAAATTTGACACCCGTAGCATCACAAATGGATCATTATCGAAGAAGTTATGGTTGTTTGAAGTTAATGAATTATGTTACTTGCGTTTTAGGTTTTCAAGTGCAGCAACTTATTGATCAAGTTTTTCAATAAAGCTAAGGACCTAGGGAAGTTAATGTTGCATGTGATTGGCCCTAAGGGGACTACATTACAAAGATTAGGATTTATGATTTTGAAATATACTGGATTGTTTGGGGTATAATGCACAATACACCTACCTTAATTTATTTGAGGATATGTTTGTGTGCCTTGTTTGATGATTGATTGATTATTGGTGTTAGAATAAAGATGCATGTTTAGAATGCTTGCAATGTTTGAATTGTACATTTTATTGCATGTTTACATGTTCATGCATTTTAATTGTTCATGCATCATGGTTTTAGAAAAGAAAATACGAAAATGATTTACATGCATGATTTTCATGATAATATGCAACAGGTTGTTGAGGGAGGAGCTCGAGTTAGACTGCCTCGAGGGAGGCCAAATGGTGTCTACTCTCTCTCGTTGTACCTTCAACGATCAAATAATGAAAGAAATGAAATGAACGAAATGTACGTAAATAGTTACATGTTGGGCGGGGTTGAGTTTGACTGTCCCAAGAGGTTGGACCAAATGGTGCCTACTCTTCCCTAGACGGTATTCCCACATTAATTGGACTGTTAAGTGAAAGAAAAGAACAGAAATGAACGAAATGTACGTAAATAGTTACATGTTGGGCGGGGTTGAGTTTGGCTATCCCAAGAGGCTGGACCAAATGGTGCCTACTCTCCCCTAGATGGTATTACCCACATTTACTGGACTGTTAAGTGAAAGAAAAGAAACAAAATGAACGATACTGAACTACATTGTTTTTATAAAGCAGCATATGCATAAAGGTTTCATAAATGTTTTATGATTATGGATTAACTTACTGAGCGTTAAGCTCATTAGATAAGCTTTGTAATGTAGGTGATGAAATAAATATTGTGGATTCTACTTACTGCTGATAGATGCTCGAGGTAGTGAAGTGTGTCCATTGCTGAAGATTGTGGCTGTTAGTGCGATTTTGACCGTCGGGTGGCTCATGTACAGTAGAAAACTAATGTATAATATTATCTTTAGTTTATAACTATTTTGTAATAAATTGGTCTTAATGTTAAGGTACAAGTATGTTTTGGGTTACTTATTACGAATATAATTGATTTTGATGAAGTCAAATAAAAGTCTTCCATTGTATTTTATCTCAAGGATTTCAAATTGATAAGTTTTACCGTAAATGATTTAAAGTAGGTACATGTGTAAAAAAAATTTAATTAAGCAAAGGAAAAATCGGACGTTACAGTAAGTCCACATTTTCTCCATGCCAATTAATCATGTGTTTTGGCCTTGTTTGATCCTCTAAAGTTGGCTTAGAAATGTATAGTTCATCAATTAATTTTCCTGCAAAATTAACAAATATGTTAGAAAATTCCCGAGCTCGGGCTCGGGTGATTGCTCCATTCGGTATGCCAATCTGTGGCATGTCATTCAACTTTCCATGAAAGTGGAGAGGCAAGTAAAGAGGAAAGGAAACGGGGTGGTTAACCGATTTGCTCCCAAAACTGCCCCTCCTTACAAGCCATTTTCTAAGGTTGAGGAAAAGCCCCATTATGTAAAGCCTTGGTCCCAAAAGAAAGAAGGTGAGAGGAAACCTTATGATTAGAGCAATTGGCCTCTAGCAAGGGTGATCAAATGCTTCAAGTGTCTTGGCTTAGGCCATATTGCTTCTCAATTCCCAAACAAGAGGGTCATGATTCTTAGGGAGGACACCAATGAAGTGGTGAGCGAGGACGAAGTGCTTGAAGAAGCTAGTGAGGAGCAAGAACCCAAGGATGAGATTTTTCATGCTCAAGAGGGACACCTTTTGATGGTGATTCGAAGAGTTCTATCCTCCCAAGTTTGAAGTGAGGATTTTCAAAGAGAGAACATATTCCATAGTAGGTTCCTTATTCAAGGAAAGGTATGCTCTCTTATCATAGATGGTGGGAGTTATACCAATGTGGCATCTCGGGATCTTATGGAAAAGTTGGGGCTCAAGACTATGTTGCACCTAAACCCTTACAAGTTGAGATGGTAGAACGACAAAGAAGACATCAAGGTGACCATACAAGATAACTTAGAGTTTTCAATTGGTGGATACAAGGATAAAGTGCTTTGTGATGTGGTGCCGATGAGTGCAAGCCACATTTTGTTGGGATGGCCGTGGCAATATGATCGGTGGGTAATTCATGACGGTTACACCAGCCATATTATTTCAAGTTCAAAGGGAGAGCAATCAAGCTAGCTCCTCTTAGCCCGGACCAAGTTGCTAAGGATGAGACCGCAAGGAAGGTATGACTAAATTCAACTTTTTCATGTTTAAGAAAGAGTTGTTGAGGTCTATTTTGGAAGGAGGGCCGATTGTGATGTTGATGTTCCTGGAGAGGATGGAGGAAATCTAAGAGGTTCCTAAGGAGGTCCGAGTACTTCTAGAGGAGTTCCAAGACGTTTTTCTTGAGGAGTTTCCACAAGGGTTTCCACCCCTTAGAGGAGCCAAGGAGCTTCAAAGACAAGTGCAAGAACTCCTAGACAAGGGCTACATTCGGGAATCCTTTAGTCCTTGTGCCATGCCAGCCCTATTGGTCCCAAAGAAAGATTGTAGTTTCTGGATGTGTGGATAGCCAATCCATCAATCAAGTATCGTTTCCAATTCCTAGACTCGAAGACATGTTGGATGAGCTTAGTTGGGCATCTTATTTCTCCAAGGTTTATTTGAAGAGTGGCTGTCATCAAATCCGAATGAAGGAGGGAGACGAATGGAAGATGGCTTTCAAGACCAAGTATGGTCTCTTTAAAAGGTTAGTAATGCCTTTCGAGCTATCTAATGGCCCTAGTACGTTTATGATACTTATGCATTTAGTGCTAAAAGATTTCTTGGAAAAGTTTATAGTTGTTTACTTTGATGATATCTTTATATATAGTTTAGATTTTCTTACTCATCGTGGACATCTTAGATTGCTATTTGAAACTCTCTAAGCCACTAGATTTGTAACGACCCGATTCCCATGCCGCCACTTTCTGCCTTAATTTACTTGCTTACTTACTTTACTTTACTTTACTTTGCTTACTCGCGGGCAGCCCGAGAACCGGTCCGTTACTACACTTACTTACTTACTTACATTACTTTGGTGGAACACTCGTTTACTTTAATTTAAAAAGAAACTATTACCTTTAGTTCATAAAACAATTTATAAGAAAAATCGTAAATGATAAAATCATACATTCTAATTCCACCCTTATCATATAAAAAATACATGATCATTTCATAACTTAAACTTACAGCGGAAAACTATAGTTCAAAATACATTCACTCTAAAATACTTTAAAATCCATCACACGAAAATAAGGGTATACATATCATTACATCTTCAAAATGTTAAAAACTTTCAAAACACTTTATATTCTAACTGTGTGTATCGTACATCACTCCCCGTCGGTCATCGCTCAATAAACCGTATCATTTGAACACCCCTCTACTCTAACTTGTTGATCAGTCATTGACTCACTTTCCTCCATTATATTCCCTACATTGCAAAGCCTAAACTATGAGCCTAAAGCTCAGTAAATAGCATAACTATAAAATGCAATGCATGAGTATGCTATGTCGTTAAAACAATGCACATTTTCATTCACGTATCTTAGGTTTCATGTCTTCCTTACTGCGTTATTCTTACTTATTGATCTGGCTCCGCACCTCGTGGTTCCACCCAGCCCTCGAGACCGAGCTCTCCACCTCGTGGTTCCACCAATCATTTACATGTTCGGTTTATCGATCCGGCTCCGCACCTCGTGGTTCCACCCAGTCCTCGAGACCGAGCTCTCCACCTCGTGGTTCCACCGGTCGTTTACTTTACTGATTCTTATGTTCAAGTTCTTAATTCGTCGGAGACGAAACATAATCAGCGTCCCATACCACCAATCATATCTCGTTTACCTCCAACTACGTTGTAAAACCATGCATGAAAATAGTTCGTAGACATTTTGTAAAACTATGATGCATGACCATAAAAACATGAAAACATCTCTGAAATAATATCACATAACATGAAAATAAGCATACATCACCAAACATATCATGCAAACAAACATGCAGCACACATCAAACAATCATCCTAATCTTTGCAATGTAGTCCCACTTAAGGGCCAAATAATCTTAATGCTAACTTACCTTAGCAGCTAGGTTGAGTTGATCCACTTGAGTCTCCTTCTTAATCCAATCGATGGCTTAAACCTATTAATCATATGCGGATCAGAATTTGCATAAAGTCTTAACTTTATGTTCCAACTTTGAACATCTATAACTTCCTCTATATTGATCCATTATTGACGATTAAGATGTCAAATTGTTCCTTAAAGAGTCTACTATAACTTCTTAGAAGACACCAAATTCAGAAAACTAACGTATGTTGACTTACGTGGACAAAATAGAAGGCATTCACTGTTTGAACAGTGATTAGGTCGACATAAACCTATATGTGTCGACATAACTTAGCATAATATGTCGACTGCTTATTCATGCGGTCGACCGAATCATTTACAGAGAGTTATTTTGTGTCGACCGGTTGATAATATGTCGACCGGTGCTCTCCCAGTTTCCATCTACTAACTTGTAACATTCATAACTTTGTCTACAAAGATCCAATTTGAGTGATTCAAACGGCTATGAATTGCTCTAAAAGCCTACTTTAACTCTTATGAAGGTTATAAACTCAAATTCGTTCGAAAATATGACCGAATCTCAAAAACCCTAACCTTGCATACAATCAACTGATTTTCTAACATTCTACTTGAAATCCTCTATTTTTATCCATCAATCCAACCAACATCATCCTTTTATCATTATTGAACCTACAAGAACTTTAAAGGATATGAAAATACCTTGAGCTTCAGCCTCCACGAAATATCAAAGCTCTTCACTTCACTTCTCTTGAAGCATTCACTTTCTCACTCTTTTTTCCTCACAAAACTCTTTCTCTATCTCAATCTCACCCTCCTTTGATTTAGAGCACGAAACCTAGGGAGAAAGAGGTGGAGGAAGATCGTGGCTGGGAGGGAAAATGCCAGCCAAGACCCACTTAAAGCTCTTTATCAATTAAAATCAATATTCCTTTTGTGTCCACCAATCAGAATTCTGCTGATTTTGCTGACTTTTCAACTTATGTCGACATAAGTTCAACTTATGTCGACATAATGAATTCCCGAAAGTTATTCTATGTCGACCGCTCTTCTATTGTGTCGACCGAAAGTATTCCCGAGGGTTATTTGTGTCGACCGCACGTCTATTGTGTCGACCGGACTATAAAACTTTTATAACTTTTGTTATACAATTTATATTTCTATAATTCAAACGCCATTATTTTTCTTATTAAATCTAGTTCAACTTTGTAGAAGAGATAAACTTCAAATTCTGAGTTTAACATAATCAAAAGTACGAAGTACCAAACATCGTTCAAAATCCATAATTCTATAGTCCGGTTTTGCTTCACCGACTTCAAATAAACATAACTTTCTCTTAGAAAGTTTAATAAGAATGATCTACCTATAAATTTTCTTATCTTGACGTCTACTACAACTTTGTAGAGGAATACTTTGCCATTTATGCTCTTATAAGGCATGTTATGATTGAAACACAGAAACTACTCCATGTAATCACCATAAAACCTCAGAATTAGGTAAACACCAAAATTGTTTCCAATTCATCTCCATATTCATCTTTTCTTAGTACATCTCATTCCTTAAACATAAAACATTAAATTCATAAATTCTTAACATAAAATGAGGGTCGTTACATTCTACCCTCCTTAATAAAAATTTTGTCCTCAAAATTTAGACCTTAAACACTTCTGGATATTTTTCCTTCATTTCTTGTTCTCTTTCCCAGGTGGCTTCCTCCTTTATCTTAGTATCCAGTATTCTTATTACCTGCTCCTCTATTTGTTGTAGGCAATCCGACTACAAAATGCTAAGTAACCAAAATATTTCCTACATTTTTCTTTATTATTTCATTCAAAGTTACTGCCCCTTCTTCTTCGTAACCTTTTAATCATCCCCTTCAATCCCAATTGCATTAAATAAATCAACTCTCTATTCCTCCTTCTTTTAATTTCATTGACACATCTCGTCATATCTCATTATCAAATCTCAACTACTCTATCTATACAAACTCTTCATCTCTTTTCAATCTAATACCAATCCTTCTTTTCATTCATTAATCACTCATCATTCAAACACAACTCTCATTCTATTACTTTCTAAGTCATTCAATTGTATTAAATTATTGATTAATTTTCATCCGTCTACATTTGTACCACACTCTTTTCTTATATTCAGGTTGGCATAATCATAATGTTATTTACTTCAACCACTTAATTAGGATCCACATGAATTCTCTTGACATCAATATGAGAACTACCTTGTATAATCCTTGCATAGTTTATGGAAATTCCCAATTTGTATGCTGCTTTTTCAATCTCAGTTATAATTGAGACATGTCCTATAGCTTTTGGGACGAGTCTTCCTCAACCAAACTTGAGTCCTGTCTAAGCTAGCATAGCCCTCATCTTGGTCTCGTGACACTCAAATCCTTTTCCTAATCATGTATATTGATCTCTGAGTTGTTGTAACATATTTGGATCATATAGTTTGCTTCTCTAGTGTTATCTAATATGGGGTAATTTACACTCCTCATCATTCTTCACCTTATAAAGGTTGTACTAATTGTAGCTTAGTAGTAATGAGTGTAAGTAAACTTCACTAAGGGCAATGACTTGCTCTACGACACTTTAAAACTTCAACACTCATGCTTTCACCGTGTCAGCTAAATTTGGGTTGCCCTTTTTATTCGAATACCGGTTCGGGGATGAACCGCCGTTCATATTTCTAAACTTTTCTCATGGTCTTTCCAAAACAATGGATACTTAGATCCCGACTAATCTTACCATCCTTTTAGATGTGCATCTCCACATACTTGTCCAAAATATTTGAAACATTTAACTTGTTACGTCCATAAAGCTACTGGTGCATTTGTTACTCTAACGGATATCTTCCAAAAACTCATAATGTTTATATTCTTCATGAATGTCATTTTGAAATATCGTCCATTTTCATCGAACAAGTTATCGATCTCTAATGACATACACTTATCCCTTATTGTTAGCCTACTTAATTTCCCAGTCCTTGAATTTGTTCTTGGTTGTTACTTTCTCACTTAGGAATAGTTTCTCACTAGACGCTCTATTTTCTTTGCATTTAAATAAATCATCATGTGCCAACAACACATTTTCCAAAATGTCTCCTTTAAGTCTATGGCATAACTTGGCTTGAGGAGAACCTTAAGATTACTTTTTGCCTTACTTCCTTTGAGTTTATTCTCACTTGATCCTTTTCGTTCTTCTCAGTGTCTGTCATTCTTTACTTGATCGAGGTATTATCGGTTCAAAGAATTTCTCATCAAAGATTTCTTATACCTCATAAACCACATCTAAAGTCTCCAAGATTCGGCCACCACATTAGCATGATTAACGTTCTTGGTACTAGCTACTTTAACTTTTCTATAAGTTTCCAACTTTACACCTTGAATATACTAGTACACTTTAAGTTTTTCCCTTACTCACTTAAGTGTGGGGCAAATTTTAATAAACCTCATAACGTCTTCTAGATATATTTGTCCCTTACCTCCTTGTCTAGGTCTTTTCAAAACCCTTACATTCAATCTTCTAGATTTATGAGACTGCCCTTACTTGATACTCTAGGCATATTTAATTACTTTCTGTCTTTCTCATTTTTAAATCTTGTTTCCCTTGTCGAATCAATAGCAAGAACGTCTTTGTCACTGGGGTATAAATCGTGGTAGTTTCTTGAAGTCTCATACTCACGAGACATATATCCTATAATTAGTAACTCTTACTTCTTATTCGTGAGTATACTTACTTCCAACTAATCTATTAACATCTCCCTATTTATGTGAATCATAACCCTCCGTTGATTGTAACCAATCCATGTTTTTTACGATTTTGTTCATGCATGGATACATGACGACTATAAAGTTCTTTGTGAAACTTCAATTTTTTTTTTTCTTCCATAGTCATGCTCACTTGAGACATGAGAATATTGATAATCGTCTAAATGAGATATTATGTAATCTTGGGGCATCTTACCTACCACTTCACAGGGTCATCCAAAACATCTTCAAATCGGCCATCTTACTTTATTGAAATCCTTGCTCTGCCCAAATCATTGAGATCCCAAAATATAATTCCTAGTTTACGTTGGATGCCTCTCCATTATACCACCCTTTTTCCTTGACTTGCGTATGACCCCGTTATGTCTTGTCTCTCCACAATTGTGTCCGTAATTATAGGTTCCCTATACTCGTTCTCACTATGTTCAGGACCATAACCCATTTCAGTATGCAAGTGAGTCATTTTATTTAAGCTCCCTAGAGCATATTCATGAGCATGATTTGTTGTTCTTCCTCGTTTAGAGTAAAGAAAATCTTCATGCTCATTCCTAGGACTAAGAACAATTCGTTGAGAATGATTAGCACTCCTATTTCTTTCATCAGAATCTAATGGCCTTTGTAACACCCGACTTTTCCAAGTACTGTAAGTTCTATCAATGTTGAATGATGAACAAAGTTATCTGATTTTAAAGGAGATAAGTTCTTTCAATGAGTTTAAGTCCTTCTAATGAAATTAAGTAGATTCGTTGATGAAACTATAGAAACAAGAATTTCTTGATTTGAAGGTTCGTAGAGAAAGTTATGAGTTTCGGAAACTTACAGATTGGTAACAACAACCGGGTTAAAGATCGATAATGAGATAGTTTCGGTTTTCCCATTTTATCATGCAACCAATGAGCTTAATTGACAAAGTGGTATTCTAAGAAATTTTTGAAGACATCAAAAGGAGAATATTGATAGGTTGAACAACTCAATAGGAGTTTTGGTGAAAACGTTATGCATTTTAGAAGTTGATGAAAGAAAACTGAACTAAGGAAATGTGAACTTTTGGACGATGTTTTGTATTTCGTACATTTGATAATCTTAAACTTACAATTTGAAGTTTATGTCTTCTACAAAGTTCAACAAGACTAAATAAGGAATAGAATTACGTTTGAATCATAAAAATCAGAGTTTTGTAGAAAATGTTATGAAACTTTTAAGTTGCGGTTGACACCTCATGCTTGAAAGCCACCTCATGCTAACCTTTCAACTTCCACAATGAGACAAAACCGATTAAGTGCCTTGTAATGCTCTGAAGTTCTTCATTCAGCCACGAAAGTTACCTCTTCCCTCTCCTGTTTTCTCTCAAATTTCAGAGTAAACTTAGGGTTTCTAAGAAAGAAGTGAAAACCGATCAATCTGGAACATGGTTTAACCCTCAACCCTTTGGAGGAAAGTGTTCCTCTCTTCAATTCGGATCTTTTGAGGTAAGAATCATTCAAACCACTCTTTTAATGATTAAATTTAGTTTGAAATAAGTTATGAAGGTTGAATTGGACGTTTTATAGATTAAATGCATTAATTAGTCAAGACAAGTTCATGCATAAACATTTTCGGTGCATTCTGCCCGATTTTAAAGAGGTGAGTGATACGAGATTNTGATGAGCGTGGTATGGAACACTCTCATCATTCATGCATGAATTGTACATAAAGGTTAAGAAACAAATCCGTGAGGGGATGGCGATACGTAACGCCCGAACGGACAGAAATTAAGAAATGCTATGAAACACCTCCGTGAGGGGATGGCGATACGTAACGCCCAAGCGGACAAGTGTTATGAAACGGATCTGTGAGGGGATGGCGATACGTAACGCCCAAACGGATAAAAGTTAAGAAAATGTCAATGAAATGTTAAGAAATAAATGAATATGCATGTTTTATGAAAAGTTCATGATCATGTTAGGCATGTAGGATCACCTGATTTCTTACTGAGCTTTAGGCTCATTGTTTAAGCTTTGTGATGTAGGTGATGAAGAAGAAGTTGAGGGTGATAACCCTCCATGTTTAATGTAGAATTTTCAGATCGGGATGAAGGCATTCCACGCTGAAGGTTTGAATCGTTAAGTGTCGACCCGTGGGAGATGTATGAAAACGAACAAGTACATGTTTTGAAAAGTTTATATATGTGTAAATAAAACGTTTTAAGTACTTAGTTTTGCTGAATACAATGTTATGTAAGAAATGTTTTGCAATGTATGTTGTATAACTTAATATTATTGACCACTACGATTTACGTTTTAAGTACATAGTTTAAGTTTTGTATGCATTTTATGAAGTAAAGTAAGTGACCAAATATTACATATGATTTTCCTCTTAAGATTACTATTTTATTACTTACGTAAGGAGGATGTGACAATTATGGTATCAGAGCCCACCGGGTTTTAAAATCGGTTCTGTAGACTGCTTAACGATCCAAGCTTTTGCATGGAGATGCTCTATCCTCGGTAAGAATTGTATGAAAAGATTGAATTGATTGTTTTATTCATATATGCTTTGTTTTCTTGATGACAAGATTAGTAAAACATGCCGAGAACTGCACGAGCATCGGGTGAAGGGACAAGTCACGATAATGAGAACGTAATTGACAAGCTGGTAAGTCTGGTGGATCGCCAGTCTCAATATTTGGAGGAATACCGTACGCGAGAAACTCATGGAGGCGACAGAAGGAGTGGTGCAAGTGAATTAAGTTGTGAACGGTTCAACCGCCTCCATCCTCCAACGTTTAATGGACAATTGGCTGACCCAGCTGTGGCCGAGGAATGGATCCGAAAGATAGAGGATTTATTTGAGTATGCTAAGATCGAAGGAAGGGACAGAATCATATGTGCAACATTTATGCTTGAAAATGATGCTCGGTTTTGGTGGGATACAATTAAAGCTTCCCCGGATGTACGTGAAATGACATGGAATGATTTCAAGGAAGTATTCAATAACAAATACTTCAGCCAGACGGTCAGAACCGCGAAGATGGTGGAATTTGTACAACTCTGCCAAACTGGGACAGTTGAGGAGTACATTAGGCGGTTTGAAACCTTTTCCCGGTTTGCCCCGCATATGGTGACAACCAATAACTTGAAGGTGCATCAGTTCAAGCAAGGCCTAAACTTGGAAATATATCGAGGAGTAATTACTGCCAGTAATCCCAGTACAACGTATACCAGTGTTGTAGCTAAGGCACTTGAAATGGAGGAAGTTGAGTCGAAGTTTCAGAAACGCAGGGAAACCCAACAACGGTTTGCTAGGTCGTCTCCACAACAGCAACAAGGAAAGAACTGGCAGGGTCAAAGAGGTACAAAACGACCCAATAATGGACAACCAGATATCGAGAAAGGAAAAAGAGTACAAGGACCTCCTCAGAACAATGAGTGTTCTAAGTGCGGAAGAAGGCATTATGGGAAATGCATGATTGGCACCGGGCAATGCTTTAGATGCAAAGAAATGGGTCATTTTGCTAGAGACTGCCCTCAGGCAAAGAAGGAGCAACCAAAGGCTAACCCACGAGTTTATGCAATGATTGAACCAGAGGATGAGCTTCCAGCAGTTGTATCAGGTACACTTTTAATTAATGGTGTGCCTGCATATGCATTAATAGATTCGGGTGCCACACATTCATTTGTTTCTGTTGCATTTGTGATTAAGTTAAGTGATTTACCGGTGATAGCTGAACATTTCTTTGATGTGATGTTACCTTCCGGTGAAAGATTGCACCTTAATTGTGTCTTGCCTAAGTGTGTGGTGGCTGTTAAGGGACGGGACTTAGAAATAGACTTTATAGTCATGGAAACGAATGGATATGAGGTTATACTCGGTATGGATTGGCTATTACGGCATTTCGCCACTATTAATTGTCAGACTCGAATAGTGGAATTCAAGCCACCGAACGAAGAAGCCTATTTTCTCTAGGCAATCAAGAAAGCTGAAAGGATGCCGATTGTAGCAAGTATTGAAGCTCGACGGTTGTTAAATATGGGATGTGATGTGTACCTAGCAAGTATAGTGGATGTACAAAGGCAACCCAAGAAGGAGCTCGAGGAAATTCTTGTGATCCAGAATTTTCCCGAGGTCTTTTTGGATGATCTTCCAGGATTACCCCCGGATCGGGAGATAGAGTTTGTAATTGATACGTATCCGGGAGCTGAGCCGGCATTTAAGAACCCATATCGGATGGCCCCGGCCGAACTTAAGGAATTGAAGATACAATTGGAGGAATTAGTCAATAAGAGTTTTGTTCGCCCAAGTTTTTCTCCATGGGGCGCTCCGGTATTGTTTGTCAAGAAAAAGGACGGATCACTGAGAATGTGCATTGACTATCGGGAGTTGAACAAACTCACAATAAAGAATAAGTACCCATTGCCAAGGATTGACGATCTATTTGATCAGTTGACGGGTGCCAGGGTATTCTCGAAGATTGATTTAAGATCGGGGTATTATCAGTTAAAGATTAAAGAAGAAGATATCCTGAAGACGGCATTCAGGACAAGATATGGGCATTATGAGTTTCTGGTGATGTCTTTTGGATTGACAAATGCTCGGGCGGCTTTCATGGACATGATGAATCGAATATTCAAGGATTTCTTGGATAAATTCGTCATTGTGTTCATTGATGACATTTTGGTTTATTCCAAAACGGAAGAAGAGCATGTAGAGCATTTAAGGATGGTTCTTTCTAAGTTAAAGAAGCATAGACTGTACGCCAAGTTTTCTAAGTGCGAATTTTGGCTTGATCGGGTTAATTTCCTTGGTCATGTCATATCCAAGGAAGGAATTGCAGTAGATCCAGCAAAAGTGCAAGCCGTTATGGAATGGTCGCAACCGAAAAATGTCGGGGAAGTGCGAAGTTTCCTTGGGTTAGCCGGATATTATAGGAGATTTATTGAAGGGTTTTCCAAGCTTGCAACTCCTTTAACCCGCTTGACGAGAAAGAATGTAAAGTTTTGGTGGGCCGATGATTGTGAGAAGAGCTTTCAAAAGTTGAAACAAAAGTTAATATCGGCACCAATTTTAACCCTCCCGACTGAAGATGGGAATTATAGCATTTATTGCGACGCATCCAAGATCGGATTAGGGTGTGTCCTTATGCAAGACGGAAAGGTAATTGCTTATGCCTCGAGACAATTAAAGAATTACGAGCAGAATTACCCTACACACGATTTGGAGTTAGCTGCGGTGGTGTTTGCTCTAAAGGTTTGGAGGCATTATCTTTATGGTCAAACGTGTGAAATTTATTCCGACCATAAGAGCTTAAAATACCTGTTCTCTCAAAAGGAACTCAACATGAGACAAAGAAGGTGGCTCGAGTATGTAAAGGACTATGATTTCGAGATCAAATATCATCCGGGAAAAGCCAATGTTGTGGCCGATGCCCTTAGTAGAAAGTCATCAACAATGCCGGTGCAACTACAAAAGGAGGTTGTGGCATTTTTTCTTGAAGTGATAGAAGATTTGTCTTCCACCCTCATGGCTTTAACCGTCAAGCCCACCTTGTTAGAGAGGATAAAAGAAACTCAACGGGAAGATTCACTATGTAAGAAGCATATAGAGGGTAATGGACAACGTTACCCTGAGTTACATCAAACCGAGGATGGCACATTGAAGTACAAGAACCGATGGTATGTGCCATCTAACTCAAATTTAAGAGGAGACATATTAGTAGAAGCTCACTCTTCCGCATTTTCAATGCATCCGGGAAGCACGAAAATGTATCAGGATTTAAAAAGCACTATTGGTGGACTGGCATGAAAGGAGATGTAATCAATCACGTTCAACTATGTCTTGTGTGTCAACAAGTGAAGGCTGAACACCAAAAGCCAGCTGGTACGTTACATAATTTATCGATTCCGGAATGGAAGTGGGAGCATATTGCTATGGATTTTGTAATTGGACTACCTACAACGACTAAAGGACATGACACCATTTGGGCTGTCGTAGATAGGCTTACGAAGTCAGCACACTTTTTGCCAATCAAGCTAAGTTCGACAATTGACAAGTATGCCAAACTTTACATTCAAGAAGTTGTGAGATTACATGGAGTTCCTATATCTATTGTATCGGATAGAGATCCAAAATTTACCTCTAAATTTTGGAAGAGCTTGCAAAAAGCTATGGGAACTAAATTGACGTTGAGCACAGCATTTCATCCCCAAACCGATGGCCAGACGGAAAGGACTATTCAGATTCTCGAAGATATGTTAAGGGCATGCGTTATGGAGTTTCAAGTGACGTGGAATAAATTATTACCTTTGATCGAGTTTACATACAATAATAACTTTCAGTCCACAATTGGGATGGCGCCTTACGAAGCATTATATGGCCGGAAATGCAGATCTCCTTTGTATTGGGATGAAGTTGGAGAAACTCAGTTCTTCGGCCCTGAGATTTTACAACAAACCAAGGATCAAGTAGAAGTAATCCGAGAAAGGATCAAAATAGCTCAGAGCCGACAGAAGAGCTATCCTGATACAAGAAGAAGGGAGTTGGAATTCGAAGAAGGAGA
>QAOC01021034.1:0-100543 GCA_003255005.1 Begonia fuchsioides
TAGCTGCAAATTTATTCCCTAAGATTAGCAGTAAAATTGGAGTTTATTTCAAGAATGAAGCTTTGCTCTTCAACTGTTCATAATCTTCTAATCCATTTCTTTCTCTGAAAACGAAATTGTTCTTGGATTTTTTATTTTTTCATATGTTTTGCAGGTCATATACTCAAAAAACTATCCTTATAAATTTATTTTGATAGCGTTATGAAATATAAATAATTAAATTATATTCAACCCATAGAGTTAAATGTTAACGTTGTTGGTATTAAGTTTGAACTTTGACAAACCCGCACGGGCATAGCTCAGTGGTTGATGGATGGTAGATTGAGAACAAAACGTCTAAGTTCGACGTCTGCGCTGTCCTAGTGTGGGAGTTGTTACCCCCAATGTGATTAACCCCCTCACATGCTTTCGGGCAGGGGTGTGGGAGCTTGGAGGTGAGAGATTTCGATTTTTGGAAACAAAGTTTGAACTTTGACAAATTCATAAGCTCTACATGCGAAGAATGTTGATGGAAAAATAAAAAACAAACCCGAAAAACTATAAATAGAGAAAAATTATAACACACAATGAAAAAGTAATGAAAAAATCAAAATAACATAAATTTTTAGATTCAACCATCAATATTTTAAAAAACACAAATCATCATATAAATAAGAGTGTCAGAAAAATATAAATAATTAAATAATAATAATAAATCCAAAAGTTTCAAAAGGATGGAAAGATTTTTCTTGCTGATTTTCATGCTTTTCTTCGTCTTCCACCAAACATGTATAACCACTCCAAATTTCTTCGTGTGATGTCGCAAATTTTGATTTATTCAATGGTTGCAGACAAAGCATAATGTTTTTGAGCAGTGCATGAACCTTTAGATTCCGCCATTACTGCTCAATTCAAATCAAGCAAATGAACGAAGAATGGGAAATGAATGTGGGAGTTGAACGCCCATTATGGCCGTGGTCCAGCGTATTAGTTCATCGATCCTCCCAGAAGCCGAACCAGACGAGAAACTCGTTCTATGCACTGTTTGATTTCGATTGGTTCAAGGGTTTAAGAGCGAGAATTCTCGTATGTCGGGCGCGGGCTATGCTTATCTATTTATGTCTCGTCGTATTGTGAGAGTTTTTGGAGATTTTTTATTAAATGGGGTTATGGTTTTTTGCTCTTTAACGGGGAAGATGATGATGAAATGGGCGAACAGATTTGCATGCAGGGAATGGGTCATTGATCCTAAGTTGAAATCTACATCCTTTGACCATAACTCATCGGTTTTCTTGGTCGTAGAGACCGCCATTAATGTTCTTCTGCGTGAGCTATGATGAAAATTAAAAACCCTCTCTCTCTCTCTCTCCAGCTTTTTCAAACACTGACTGGAAGAACGCCATTAATTCCGCTCTTACTTTCATAAAAAGGAAGTTTGAAAAGGTTAAAATTCAGAGGCTTTTAGTTGGAGGGTTTACGACATGAACAGTGATTTTAGGCCAAAGTAATTGATGATGTGAAATTAAAAATGAAAAAAGATTAAAAAGTTTGGCCGGTTTAGGTGAAGCTTTTTCAAAAAGATAACTTCAATCAAGGAGTAAACAGATTATCTGAGCAAAGATGACGGAGAATTGATGAAGGGCTCCAAGTCTCCAACGACTATTAATGCCTAATTCTACGTACCAAAATCACTAGGTATGATTAAAATTAGATAGAAATTATTAGTTTTAATTTATTTATTTTTTTAAAAAACTGTAATTTATAGTTTGATTCTTATTTTTAAAAGAAATAAATCTTGAAATAGAAACTGGAACTATGAGTAATAAAAAGATCTAAAATCGAGTAAAACTCGACTTAAATTCTAATAAACCTATATAAATAGCATTTAACCCATCCATGAATAATAATATCATAATTCGGTGTTACCCATAATTCTATTTAACCCTAAGCAAAAATTTCAATATAGGTTATTTCAATTATAAATTCATATAAGATTAAATTAAAAAACTCGATATATATTTTGATTGAGTTATTTTTTTATTTGACACACTAAAGTATAAATCTTGATTAAATCAATTAAATTTAAACAAATACAATAAAATTATATAATTATTTATTTTATTTATTTTCATAATCATACATGTTACATGTTGAATAAGAAGTTAAAATAAAAATAATCTTCTAATTGCTTGTTCCGATTTTACAAATAAATATTTTTCTTTTTTACTGCATTTATTTTTTAAATGACTTTTTTATGTAATTCTAACATCGTGTTTTCTTCGGCCACGTATAATTAAGTATTTTTTTAAGAAAAAGGTTAAACTGCATGGGTAGTTTATGTATACTTAGAAAAGGCAAATTTTTAATCAACCATTATTTACCGACATAAATTGCATTTTACTTGAACAAATTATTATTTTACACGTCAAATATATTTAACATATAAATTAAGAGTTAATCGATAAATATAGATATTTACCGAGGAGGCACAACTTATGAGAATTACANCTAAAACACACCATATACAATCAGATTCACAAATTTCACAACTCCCCGATCTGGTGCGTCGATTCTACAAACTACAAACACGAGATCGCAAAAACACTGGTTCGAAAGCATCCACAAATGTACTAGTTGTCATAAAATCATCATAAAGCGTCTACACATGATCTTCTACCCAGTCCAAAACCTAACTTAGAACCATAGCTTTAACATGAGCGGCGCATGTTAGTCTCTGTTTTGGAACTTATTGGCGGCCATTGGAGCTGCACATAAAATCAAAACCTCTGGAAATCAGAACTCGTTTGGACATTTATGCAGATTCTTTATCTACCCATTGAAAGTATTTCATCAGGCATTAATAAAAAAACCAGACCAAAACAGGTGGCATTGCTTGAATGAGATAATTACCAAGGCCAATGGCGTCGGAGCTCTTCATAATCCTCAGCCTCTTACATG
The DNA here is from genome assembly GCA_003255005.1 of Begonia fuchsioides. Classification (NCBI taxonomy): domain Eukaryota; kingdom Viridiplantae; phylum Streptophyta; class Magnoliopsida; order Cucurbitales; family Begoniaceae; genus Begonia; species Begonia fuchsioides. The sequence goes on from QAOC01021034.1 coordinate 2,938, forward strand.
ATTCGATGAACATTCTGATCGACAATTATCGAATGATTAGAACCCAAAACAGTTTTTTTTTAGAAAAAAATTTGTTTAAAGTTAATTGACGAATTGAGAAATTCAAGGACTTCTACTAAGTTTAACTCAAACCGAAGAAACCATTCATATCCCCAACAACAGTTCCAGTTCACTTTCAAATATCGATCCAAGATAATCGAGAATATTATTTGATCTTACCACTCGTAATAAACCAAGCCCTTCGAACATAACACATAAAAAGTATGGATGACAAACAACTTGAAGCCTTGGACCGTTCCGATTTCTAGTCTATAAATGCTCAGAAGAAACAAGAAAAAAGCGGAAAAATTAGAAGTAGAACTTACTCCCATGGCACATCACCAACAAGCATCCAATCACTATCCTTATCCTCATACGTTAGAACGTATTCCGACCCATGAAGAAGGTCTTTTATCTTGCTCTCACTCATCATTTCCCTGCCCAGACCTCCATGAGACCCACATTGACCTGCCACCCATTGACGAAAACAATAACTCGAACCAAGAAATCGAGGATTCTTACACTTCAAAGGCTAACATATTAGATATTAGATGAATTTATTTGACATAATCATAGAGTGGAAAGAACTTAGAATCTCGACATCGAATTGGAAAGCTCACCGATTGTAAAACAGCTAAACATCTTCTCAAGAGCAGAAGACAACCCTTGGTATGTAGAATAGTTTCTCAAATCTACCTTCCTAAGATAAGGAGCACCATCCATGCAGACTTTAACAAAAAGTGCCCCAACTGCTGCTTTTCCATCAACTTCATTGCTGTTCTTTGTAGCTGTAGTCAAGGAGTTCTTCCTGAATGCTCTTATAGGTGGCCACCCCACAACTTGGGCCCTGTGAAAACGATGATTATAAACCAATCTCAAGGTTGATCGAGGCAAAAAGAAAGCATAAAATTTAAAACATCTCAAATAATTCGAAATTTTATTCAATGATCTTCCTAATTACAAGATGACCATCTTATATAGAACTATCTTAAATGGAAACCGAATAGTTAATAAAAAGATAACATCTGACTAACCAAATCTTTTACTCCGTATTAAAAATTGGAAAGAATGGTTGTTTCCACAACATCAGAAAAACTGTTTAGATTTCTCACAATTAAGGCGATCATTAATTCAATAGAATATCCTTACAGACAGATTTTATCCCACTTACTTGGTAGCAGGTGCAGTGATATTGGTCATAGTAGTCACATTTTGGTTCGGTCCATCCTCATTGGCATTATTAGAGCCTTCTTGTACTTTACTATGCAAAATAATCTCTTTCACAATCCCCCTATGCCCCCCGAGGCTGTCGAGAATTGAGCCCGATTTAAGTCCTAAGTTGGAATTCGGCCTCGGAGATAGCATTACATTATCCTCGGTATGAGCATGATATTTTTCCTACAATAACCACACCGCAGATTTACAAACTCGAGACTGAAACTTAAAAATTCTAGTTTGAAGAATCACCTGAGAGAACCCATCCATGGCAGCAGAAAACCCTCTTTTATTGCCTAAAAGAGAAGGGTAGTGGCCGTCGTTTCCCGGATGCAACGGGAAGAGGGGCTTCTCATTGGGTGGATTAGAGCTACGCAAGTTAAAGTCTTGATCTCTCGGCCGAGACTGAGATCCGGGAAGACCTAGCCTGAGCTCTGTAGCCTTAAGATTAAGAACAGTTTTATTAACATCAGAACCAGTTGTGATGATAGAGCTGTCCACTGCAGAACAATCGGATAATCCCAGATAGTTATGCTCTTTGAGTCCTGGGCCAATGCTCGCATTTTCTTCCCCCACGCCAAGCAGCGGTGGAGTCATGAGAATTCAATTTTTTTCAACCTTGCAAATGATTAGGACAAAAAAAACATCATATTACTCCACAAAAAAAAAAATTGCAGCTATTCAAGAGTTCCATCTGGGCTTGCTAGAAACAAATGAGCCTCAAAATCAAAATATAAAAAAAGCACAGGTCAATTTGGTTGGTTTAGTCATTAACGTGCCAGCATTTCATTGCTCCAAACTTTTATCTTTGCTTGGATAAATGCTCTATTTCTTCTCAACAATATGATATGTGGGGAAGATCAAAGCGCAATAGATCCATGGATTAATTGAGTACTTGACGAAGCTAAAAGGTGTATATTCAAATCAGAACATTACGAGATTCAAGATCTATGCTATTATTCATCCAAGATGAGTTGATTTTCAACCCCGAAAATAAACAAATCTTCGAAGAAATAACCAATTCAGAAATTAAAAAGGGGTCTTTCGAACTCTGTACAGAGTAGATACAGATTATTTTAAAATGCATGGAACAAACACCAAGTTTACGATCAAATGTGAAAGAAACCCACTAAACTAACCAATAAATTCACACCAAAAAAGATGGGAAGAGTAAAAAAGAAGAAAGCGAAGCAGAGATTCATACTTGCAATCAACCGAATGGAAATAGAGTGTAAACGAAAAACTAAATCATTGCTTTTAAGTGTATTTTCTCAACATTTACATCATTGCTTTTAAGTGTATTTTTCTCAACATTTACACCAACACCCAAACTAAACAAGAAAACAACATAAACACATTACCTTCTTTGCCTTCGATTTTCTCAACAATTAAACAGGAAGAGTAATCAAATTCAAGACCAAGCAAGAGCGTCTAGAAAATAATAATCTTTCTTCTTCGTGACATCTTACACCAAAAAAAAACCAGAATTTGAGATGTTTGAAACATGCAATGGTTTACCTGAATAAATCAGCCAGTAGAGCACAGAAGAAGGGTAGGATTGATAGCGGTTTTAGGTTGTAGCAGTAGCAGGAGAGAGCGAGAGAGAGAGAGAGAGACTAAGGACCCTCCATTTTACACAAAGTAACAAAAGCTTTCTTCGCGCTGTTGGGAGGCTATTGGCATTAAAATAAGCCTTCAAGAAAAGAAATTGCAGATAAAAGGCCGAACACACTCCGTGTCCCCCTAATATTACTCTTTTCTTTCACTTTTCCTCTAAACTCTTCCTAAAGCTCTGAACTTTCCTTCATATTTGATTAACCAGAAACATCACAGGGGTTTGAACAAATCAAACATCATCGGGATTGATCAAAAAGTTAGCCAATCTCGCCAAAATGACTCCCAAAACCAGAGAATGAAGTTGAAACTGCATTATCATCAAATTTCATTTTAATTAATTTATTGTAATCCATGGTGCTGCATGTATTTCTTTGAGAAATTAAAAGGGTGACAAAAAAGAAAAATAGAATTTAAAAATGAAGAAGATAAACTAGGAAAAGGATAGAGGGGAGGTGGAGTTGGTGTGGGGCAGAGAGAGCACGTGCATTTATACTGTATTTTGATGGCTAACTTATCAGCACTCGATTCCCACAGTGGCAATCTTGTCATTGCGTACACATCCCGTCAATCAGAAACTCAGACACGTCATTATCCTTGTCCCCCATACGGTGTCGTTTTCTACAACTTAAGTCTCGTACAGAAGAAAATTGAAAGAATAAGCTGAACCACCGAACTCGGCACATTCTTCAATCCCCAAAATGCCCCCGCCAAGCACCAAGAGCTCAATACTCACCTTCTAAGTTCTAAGTGGGCCCCCTCCGTTTACTTTCGCATGCTTGAACACCATATCACACGTGCGTCTCTCCCCATCAACACCGAACCTAAATGATTTCATATCATACATGATAAAATGTCAAATTTTGGGTATTATTGTAATAAAAAATGCGGATTATTTTTGCATTGATTTAAAAGGTTTGTGGCAAACGGCTTTGGGAATGACAATCCAACAAGTTTCTACGTACAGTATTTGAATAAAATTATGCAAATTTCGATTAAAAAATGATTGATAACATATTTATACATCCTAATAACTTTACAAATGGTATTACAATGTCTCTCGGACGATAAATATGGTTGACAAAGACTAGGATTGTAACTATTAAGGGTGGTACGGTTCAGATCAGGCCACTTTCAAGGTGAATCATAGATGAAATCGTGAAATACATGCAGATTCCGACTTGTCTCGTGCGGATTATATATTAAAAATTAAATAAAAAATATATATTTTTATTATATTTAAATTTAAATAATTTAATTGAGTTTTAAATCAAATTTTAAATTTATATTGGACTACATTTGATTTTATAATATGTTTTATCTGATTTTCGATTAGTTTTTTATTTACGATCGAGTTCTTGATTTCATATTTTTTAAAAATAAAAATAAATAATTAATTCAAAATCAACTATTTCAGTTCGAACCACGTTCCGGTCTGATTTTGTCAACTCTTGCAAATCAAACGAGACATTGAGTGTCAAAATTTACATAGTTCAATATTGAAGATTAGGAGTTCACTTCATTGATTGAGTCATGGGAGTAATGAAAAAACAAATATCCGCAATATCGTCTATAAATTAGACGATATTATTTTTAAAGACTAAAATTTCATAATATGATTGACGTTGTATTAGTCTGGGATTACTAATTGATCAAATAAATTAATAAAGTCTTAGCTGATGATAATAGAGTGCGAGGGGACATAAAAAAGCAGAGGAAAGGCTATCTATGTATGATGTTAGCGGGGGACAAGAAAGCGGACTTTTTATTTTCTCTTGCCGGCTTCTGACAGCTCCGTCTTAATCTACCTACTTTTTAATCCCACGCGGTATTTTCTATCTCTCACAACACTATCCAAACACAAGCTTCTCCTTCTTCTCTGAAGCCATAGATATAATGCCGTGTTTTAGACTCGCCAAGATGCGCGTATATAAGTTCCGGTGTTTTAAGGCACATAATGAGCTGAGTTTATTATTAACATCATTATCTGACACCCGCCGCTTGCACGCGTCGCGTGTCGTCACGCAGCAATTTGGGCCATTTATCGATATGGGCTTTTTTGGTGGATTTAAGCAAAAGCCTCAATCAGATTATATATTTAGAATAAATAGCAAATTACCTCCTAAGCTAGAAGAGAAATTACAAGCTTATCTTATACTTTAAAAATCATTAATAAACATTTTTAACTTTATTATAACTACAACAAACACCCTATCATAATATTTTTTGTTAATTTAAGATATCCATCAACTTATATAGTTGATTTTAATTACTTGTTCAAAAATAAAAATTGCAAGAATAAATTTATAATGTTTATTTAATTCATTCAATCTAATAAAATAAAAAAATTCACAAATTTATGATTTTTAAACATTTTTATTACCATTTAATAATGAAAATGTGTTAACTAAATGAAAATAATATTTTTGAAATTAGCAAAAATTACGATGACAGAATGTAGGTTGCTGTTATGTTAAAGTTCATAATGATTTGATGATAATTTTTAAAATTATAATCATTTTCATTGTTTAGGGTGTATGTTATTTAATGTATATACTATTGAGGGGATTTAGGAAACAATTATTATTTTTTGAATACTCATTTATTTAATTACGAGTATGAGACATTGGAAAAAGGAATCTCGAGATTTCCGAAATGTTTGAAGTACTAATCTGCCTCTACTTGCAACGTTCGTCTTCCTTCTTTATTTCTTCAGGATCTGCCATTGTTCCTTGCTTGGATTCCTAGCGCCACGCCATTAATGCTCATCAAAGCTTTCCTTTTTAACGAAAAACAGAACAAAGGGAGGCCTTTTCACTACCTTGAAACAAGAAGCTTGCATTGCAAAGTCATCGAATGAGCTAATAACGCACTCTTTTATCAATAAACCAGGCTTTCCTTGGCAACGAATCTCGATCCAAGTTTCGCCATTTCTTTCTTCCACCTCCACTTGTAAAGCCATGGCTGATGAATATACTATGATCACATGTAATATCTTGAAACTTTCTCTGAAGAATGATCGAGATTTCATGGAGTTTATGTACCTTTTGAGAAGTTTTAACCGAGGATTCGTCTAATTTGACGTCCGTACGAGGACCCTCCGACTCAAGAAGCTGATTTTCATTTCACCAAGTATGGCAGTCCCGGAGAGTGCTTCGAACTTAGAATGTTGAACAAAATCACATAAGTTTTGCTATTGTTGGGAATTGAGATTCATAGTACAGAGGAATCACGAAGTTCAATAATATTATTAATAATAATTAAATAATATTATAATATTATTAATAATTAAATGTAATAAAAATATTATTAATAATTAAATGTAATAAAAATATTATTTTTATGCTATATTAAAAATTAGAATTAATGAAAAGTATTTTCAATTAAAATTAGTTTAGATTTGAAAAATATTTTCAATGTTAAAAAAATTATGAAATAAAATTCAATTTTAATTTTAAAAGTTAGTTTTTGATTTTATAATCTATTTTAACATTTAAAATATTTACAAAATTTATATGTAGTTTAAAATTTAAATTAAATTATTTTATAATATATTTTAACATTTAAAATATTTTTGACATCTAAAACTAACTTTCAAAATTCAAATTAAATTTGATTTCGTAAATTATTTTAATATTAAAATATTTTTAAAATCTAAACTAACTTTCAAAAATTGAAATTTAATTTAAATTCGTAATATATTTTAATATTTAAAATATTTTCAAAATTTATTTCTTGATCAAAATTTAAAATATAAATTTAATAAACTTATTTTAACATTTGAAATAGTTATAAATCTATTTTACATTAAGTTTAAATTTGAATTTGTAACCTCATTTTAATGTTTAAAATAAATAACAGATATTCAATCAATCATTGAATCAATAGAACTGACTTAAATAATTTTTTTTGAAAAATAATTTTAAAAACAACTTTGTAAGTTTTTTAAATTAATTAAATAACTAATTATTCAATCATTTCATTTTATAAAAAAACAAACTTATTGTTAAGTATATTAATAATTAATTCATAATTTGACTTTACTACTCAAACTGCATTATATACCCATCATCGATACATAGCAGGAGCTGCATTATATACCCATCATCAATACATAGCAGGATTATGGATCCATCCCCCCAAGGAACGGACATGATAATTTTTCATCATCAAATATTTAATTTTGTTTGTTCATTTTTCTATTATTCGAATAATGATTATAGGTGCCAAAAGACCGATGAATCTATAGTTTTACGCTTCAATAATTTTTATTAATTAATATAAAATATTCATATTAATTACATAGTTATTAAATCTAAAGTAGTTCTACTAAATACTTAGAATTGTACTTTTAGAGACTATAGAGTATATATTTATACAAAGATAATGTTAATTGATATAGTCACTACATATGTATTACTCTCTATTTAGATTCGTAATAAAGTTATATTATTACTCTCAGACACTCTCGTATTACATCTTTAACTTTCAATACTATTAGTTCTTAATTGTATAATTAAATCATGATAATTATGAATCATACGCTAATTATTTGATCTCTGAACATACAAACAAGATAATCTAATATAATAGATTTTATTGTATCAGTTTAAGTCATTCACAAAATACAAGATTCGAAAATTTTATTCTATACAAAACTGGATCGAGTAATTTAAAAAATAAATCAAAATAAAGTAAGAGTATTTAAAACTATACACTCTCAGTTAGATAAATTATGTTTATGACTATTAACACTTTGAAGATTACATATTTTAAATATAAGTCATAAACTTATTTTGATTATTATTTTTATATTTTATCCTTACATATATATCATATATGTCAATATAAAGTTTTCATAAATAATCAATGAATTGTTATAAATTCTATAAAAGCATAATATAATATGCAAAATAAAATAATAATCATTATCAATTTATTTAATTATTTTAATACATTTACTTGTCGATTCCATACCGGAAACAATTAGATGAGCCAATAAAAAGAGAAAAGGTCATCTGTTTATGTAGGAATGTCGTCCTCCCAAAATTCTCTTCGCATAGAGATTGAAACTTTATTCAATTCCATCATTTCTCTCTCTCAGACGAGACAAAGCTTGTGTTCTTTCAATGAACTGGATCGTGCCACATAATATATAGGAAAATCATTTAAGAAATATTGATATTGCTCTAAGAAATATTAATCATGTTCTTAGATGGCTCTGCATAGACATTATTATCATGGAATATAGTACGACTAGGTAACGTATAAATTTAGAAATATTCTTCCCATTTTTTGTTATTTTATGAAATTTACTTCAAACGACGACGTCTTGGCGAATGACTGTATTTGTCCACTTAAGTTCACCTACGCTTATCAACATATAACCCTACATAAAAAAGTCATTAAATTAGACACAAAATATTATAAATTTACATAGAGAATAACAAAATACCCTCTTGCATGCAAGATCGGATGATTAGAAAGAAACTCACAAGCCGCTGTTTTTAATCACCTTCACGGCTTCACCATGTGCTCTCTCTCTCTCTCTCCAAGAAAACAAAGAATAACAGCCCACAATATCAATGAAAGTATCGAAGGAAACCACCATTTTCTCTCTCCCACAGGCTTCGTCTGCTAGCCTTTGTTCCCAGGCTGTGCATTGAAACGACAACAGAAGAAAGGACTTTGTACCGTTTCAGTTTACTGATTTCAAGACCCAAATATGCCTAGCCCCACATGTCGTCCCCTGCTGGTTTTCACTTTCAGCCATGATTTTTTTAGCTTTAAACGTAAAACTCTTCGATGACTGTCGCTAAAACGATCGCCGACAGCCTGAGCCACCGTTGAAACAATTGCCGGCAGTCTGTGAGACCGTCGATGAAAGAAAGAACGGAAAAACTGAAAAAGAAGATGTTTTTTAGGTTGTTATGAAGATGCCACTTTTCAGGTTTCACTATCTTTTTCCCCGTTTATGCGATTCGGGCTTTACCTTCTTCTTTGAGGTATTTACTCGAACAGGTGGCGGGCATGGTGGAAGGCGGACGGAGACTGAAGTGGACTTTGACTACCTAGAATACGAAGCCATCTCTTTGACTTCTCCTCCTTCCCACTCATATTTTATTTATTAACAGTTAAATAATAATTTATCAATATAATACACAGCATATTATTTGATGTTTACTCATTAATATATATTTTATTTCATTTTATTTTAACCGAAGCGACCCTGCCAAGTGCCAAGAAATAAAGATTAGCCAAAACGCACATGCCCTTTAGGAAAAGAATATGCTTTTGATTGAGTTGAGTTGAGTACCACCGAACTCGACGCTTATTTTTTTACAAAATATTATTTTCTTGAATATGGTAATAAATCTCTACATGGTAAATTCGTTTTCAATAAATTAAAATTGAGTCGTCATTTTTAGCCATTTGTGATAATTTGTTTATTATAAATAATTAAGTATTAAACATTTTATCAATTAAAAATAATAAAAAATTAAGAAAAATTCAAAATTTCTGAGATTATGCGTGTTCGCTTTCAAGGGTTCCCCACTAATTCCTTCTTAATCACACTAAGATGTGGGTCCCACACCTCCACAAAACGCAGCGGACTTGCGTCTCCTCTCCTTGCCCTTATTCTCTCTCATTGACGCTCATCTTCTCCTCTTACGAAACCCTAGAGCAATTTTCCTAATCGTCTCTGTTTCTCTGATCCCCCTTTCACACCTCTCCCAGATTTCTCCAATGGAGAATTATTCTTACTCGTCGTACCCCGATTCGCGAGATTCCTCCCCTCGTTCTCGAGAAATCGACACCGAGAACCCCGCTTGGGACGAACCTCAGCCCAATTCTACCGCCACGGTGACCGGAAACAGTAACAGAGGCCATGTAAGTGATAAGGTCAAATTTATGTGCAGCTATGGCGGAAAGATCCAACCCAGGGCACATGATAATCAGCTCGCGTACATCGGTGGGGAAACTAAGATTCTAGCGGTTGATCGGGGAATCAATTTCTGTGCCATTTCTTCCAAGCTATCCTCTCTATCTGATTCTAGTGTTTGTTTTAAGTACCAACTTCCTGGAGAAGACCTCGATGCGTTGATATCTGTTACTAATGATGAGGATTTAGATCACATGATGTCAGAATACGACCGCTTGTATCGGGCATCTGTAAAGCCGGCGAGGCTCCGGCTGTTTCTTTTCCCGTTGAATTCATCGGCGCCGACAAGTTTTGGATCGAATGATTCCAAAACGGAACGTCAGTGGTTTGTCGATGCGTTGAATTCCGTGCAGATCCAGCCCGCCGGAGGTTCTTCTCTCCCTACCGCTCCGGCGAATCCCGAAGCCAATCCGGATTTTCTGTTCGGGTTAGATAAAGGATATCCGCCATTACCGGCTTCAAAATTGGCGGAATCCTCGCCTGCACATGGTGTTCCAGAGTCTACGACGAAGGACGTCACAGCTGGATCGGATTGTGGGTCGGAGGACCGGCATGTAATTGGCGATCCGGTGATGTCTCCCTCGGAAATCCAACTACAGATCCAGGAATTACAGAGGTTGCAGATTGCTAGCCAAGAGCAAGCTTTAAATCAACGAAAAAGCGACGAGGTTTCTTGGGCCTACCCAAGTGATTATTACAGTCAGAAAATTCCAGAAAAAGTCGTGGCTTCGCCTATTTCTGCTCAACCCCCACTTCCAATGCCTATCCCAACACCATATTTCCAAGATCGCCACATACACACCGGCGTGTATCCAATGGCGGCAGGGCCTACCCCCACGGGATCTGAACAGCCAATTTATTTGATTCCAACGGCGGCTGGGCTATACCAGGCTCAGACAATTAGACCAATTCCGGCACCTGTTGGCCAAGCTTATTACGGCATGCAAAGAGTTATACCAGACGTATACAATGCGGTTCCTCAACATGCTTCATACCAGCAACCGAAGGTCGGTGGTTACACAACTGAAGGCATACAAATGGTGCAGCCAAAGGTTGCCATGGCTGAGCCTGGTTATGCTCAGGTTGGATATGACACGGCTGGAAGACAGGTGTTCTATACAGCAGCATCCACAGGTGTTGTGCCATCATACCAGGCAATGGCGCCAGTGCAGCCTACGGTTGATGGGAGACCAGGTGTCAGCAATTTGACTCAGGAAGCTAAGGTTGTTTCTAAGGTTCCTCAGAGCTCTGGCATTTGATCGAAAGAATAAAATATGTGTGTTTTATCTATGTTTCATGTTCATTTTCTTTAAGACCGCATAATAGTTGTTTTTATGATACTGGGTTTTGAGTTTTATTTTGCTCTTTATAGATAGAATTCTTTTTTTTTTTATGGTGTTGGATTAAATGGTTGTACATTATTTGTAAGAGTGAGTTTGATGGTTCCCTGATTTGGTTATTGAAATGTGGATACTTGAAATCGAGGACAGAGAAACATGGAATCAGTTTTATTTGGCGTAGTTCGTTGGTTTCGGTCTGAACAATGTTTTGTTAATTTGAAGCATAATTGCAACCTGTGTCTACAGCCTTTCTCTGCATTTTTTTGCTTCCACAGCTCTCAGTGCAATTGCCTTTGAAGCCGATTTTCTTGGGCAATTCTTAAGATTGAGCAATGTGGAGAGTAATCTTCCATCAGGAACTTGTAAAAATTCAACAGCTGTATTGAATTTGGCCTGTGAATTCTTCCTCTCATTGCTATTCTAGTCTGCTTCTTTGACATTTTTTGTACGGATTAGGTCCCAAACTCCCATGATCTCGAAACATAATCTGTGCTGCCCACTCTCAGTTTTGACATAAAAAAGGAAATCATACTAACATCTATCCACGTGTCTGCGATGGGAATGGAGTTTGATACTTGGCTCATGGCTGGCAATAGATGTTTGGCGTATGGACTATGGACTCATCCAAGGAAGAAAAAGAAAATCAAACGTGACGTGTTGACAAATTAGAAATTTGTGGAAGAAATAAATGATTTTGTGGGAAATAAATACTAAAACAGCTTGATTTTGGAAGTGTTTTTGTCGACGTTTAGTATTGTAGTAAAGATGACGTTTGGAACAAGAAAAGACAGGTCAATTAATGGTTATAGTCTCTAATGGGAGAACAAATTACATACAAAAAGTAAACGTAGAAAACCCTTCTGAATTTATCATTTTTGTAGAAGTTGAAGCCAAGCGATTCTATTATTTCACTTAAGAAATGGATTCTTTTTTGTCGTAAAATGCTTGCTCAAATTGGTCTGAATGTCATCCGATGTTTACTTTTTGGTGAAGTTTGAGTCTTAATGTACATTTCCTTTTTTTTGGAGCGAATATTTGGATAGAAATTGAAAGCATCTTCCTCTTGTCAACACTTGAGCGCGTTCTTCGTGCTTTTATGGGAGAGAGAGAGAGAGTAAAGTGGGTTGTGGGAAGCTGAAGAAAAATTGAAGGGAGAAATGGTGGTGAGGAAAGTGGGGAAGTATGAGGTGGGGAGGACGATCGGAGAGGGAACGTTTGCTAAGGTTAAGTTCGCTCAGAATACGGAGACTGGCGAAAGTGTCGCCATGAAAGTTCTCGACCGGAGCACCATCATCAAGCACAAGATGGCCGACCAGGTTCTTCGATCATTTTCTCTCTTTTTTTTTTTCTCAAATTTGATACTGTTCTTACGAACCCAGATCAAATCGGTCTATCGTGGTTCGAAATTTGAACTTCGTTCGAAACACAGAACACTAATTGATTAATTGAAGGCTAAAATGCTAAAAAATTGCTACTGAGGTTTGATGCTAGCTATGGCGAGCTCTTGGAGTACCGAGATTGATCAAATTACTCTTTAGCTTCAATTTTATTATCTTTTAAGTTTGGATGATCTGATATACTGATAGTATTAGTGTTCTCTTAGCTCTTCTAATGCTCGCAGATAAAAAAGGAGATATCGATTATGAAGCTTGTCAGACACCCTTACGTTGTTCGTCTTCACGAGGCATGGAACTAATTTTTTGTTCAGATATTCATTCTTCAATTTCTTGATTCCCATCTTCTAATGCTCAAATGATCGTACATAGGTTCTTGCTAGCCGCACGAAAATATATATAATCTTAGAGTTCATTACAGGCGGTGAACTATTTGATAAAATAGTAAGTTCCACATTGATAATCGTTTTGCAAATTGGGATTAGTTTCTTGAGTAAAATAACGCTCGGTTCGATGCAGATTCATAAAGGGCGTCTTAGTGAAGCTGAGTCGAGGAGATTCTTCCAACAACTTATTGATGGTGTCGATTATTGCCACAGCAAGGGAGTATATCACAGAGATTTGAAGGTTCAACTGTCCTTCGATTGAAATCTTATTTCTTTTTTTTTTGAATTCGAGAAATTTGATCTAACTTTCGTTTTTTTTAAGCAGCCTGAAAATCTTCTTCTTGATTCCCAAGGTAATTTGAAGATTTCAGACTTTGGTCTTAGTGCATTGCCTGAAGAAGTAAGATTCTCCATTAACCTTTTTCTATTTTGTGCATACATTTATGAGCTACTGAAGACGGATTGAAAATTTGTTTTTGGTTTTTATCTATTTTTTTCCCTACAGGGAGTTAGCTTACTTCGAACAACTTGTGGAACTCCGAATTATGTTGCTCCAGAGGTGCTCGGTCACAAAGGTTATGATGGTACTAAGGCAGACATTTGGTCCTGTGGGGTAATTCTTTATGTACTGATGGCTGGATATCTTCCATTTGATGAGCTTGATCTCACCACGCTATATAGTAAGGCATGAACTCTTACAATTATCCTCATTGTACAATGTTATTTCATTAGAGTATTTTTTTAGAAATTCTAAAAGGTTTATGGTATTTTTTGAAAGAAAAAACTAGGTTTTCTTCTACGATAGTGGTACATAGTTTGAAATCCAACGCAGCAATTAAAAAAAGGAATGAAAGGAGATGCTTGAATTTACATAGAAAAACCATTTTGAAAAGATAAATCTCGAAGCAAAGACAAATATTCATTACGAATATTGAATTGCTTTGCAACTCAAGCTAATATCCGCATTTGATTTGAGCCATCATGAATCCATTACCTATCTCAATTGATAACATTTGATCAAAGTCTTATGGGGTGCTGGATTTTATTGTAGACAGTTTTACTTTTCGTTTCCATCATGATTAAAGGTATCAATTCCATAAACACTTGGTTGTTTACTTCTTTCTGCAGGTTGAAAATGCTGATTTTTCATGTCCATCCTGGTTTCCCATCGGAGCGAAATCTTTAATACGTAGAATTTTGGATCCAAATCCTGAAACTGTAAGTATGGATTCCAGTACTAGTCTTTTCTCTCCAAGATCATCTCTCCCATTACTTAATTTCATAAATGTGGAAGATTACAAATGTGAATCAAGAAAAAATGGGTTGGTGTCTGATGCACAACTCAAGCCATTTAAAATATACAAATAACATCATTATTTGGTGTATTTTAATTGTATATCTGCCTTCTATCTTGATGATATGGTTTTTAATTCCTCCTGGTAAGTAGTTTTCCAATTTTTGCAGCGAATCTCAATTGATCAGATCAGGGAGGATGAATGGTATAAGAAGGGATATGAACCTGTCAGACTTTTTGAATACGAAGACGTAAATCTGGACGATGTAAATGCCGTTTTTGACGATCCCGAGGTTAGTATTTTAGCATTCTTCTTTTAGTTCCAATTATAGTTTATCTCTAGTCATTATTGAAGCTTCCTTCTACATCGTACGCAAGGAACAACGGCCGGAAGATGGAGAATTAGGCAGTGAGGACCGGGGACCTCTTAATCTTAATGCATTTGACTTAATAATTTTATCTCAAGGGTTAAATCTTGCAACCCTGTTTGACCGTGGTCAGGTATTATGATGGATTTCTCGATTTTTTCATAAACCTCGATGAATGGTTATGTTTCTACTCTTATAAATTCAAATTATTTATGCGTTCAACAGGACTCGATAAAGTATCAGACTCGCTTTGTCTCTCAGAAGCCTGCAAATGTGATATTATCGACCATGGAAGTTGTAGCTCAAGCGATGGGTTTCAAGACGCACATCCGAAATTACAAGGTAATTCCTTTTCCAATATATCAAAATGTATTTTCTTATATTTTCAATTGAAATTCTGGTAAATTACAGATGAGAGTTGAAGGGTTATCATCGAGTAAAACGTCTCAATTCTCGGTTATTCTCGAGGTATGTTTCTATGACTTAACCAATTGAGTTTCACCTTCTCACTTCTCGGGACAAATTTGATCGGTAAATTTTTGGATTGAAGATTTTTGAAATTGCGCCTACTTTCATCATGGTAGACATTCAAAGAGTCGCCGGAGAGGCTAGTGAGTACCTCAAGGTAGGTTGGCTCGAGTTCGATCTATCCTAAAAGATCAGACCGCCTTATCGCTATAAATTTCCTCGTTTTGTGTTCGATTTATTTGAGAAGGTTGTTGTTGTCTTTGGTTGCAGTTCTTCAATAATTTTTGTGGTAATCTCGAGGATATCATATGGAAACCGCCAAATGAGACGAGCAAAACAAGGACACCGAGAACAAAGACCAAAAAACATTGACGTTAATTTTTATCCGAGGAATTTGTTGGTCGTAGGAGAATCGAAGATGCATTTTCCGGTTAGTTAAACCAATTTTCTAAGTCCTGCCTATCAGGTGCATGAAAAGGAAGAGTTTGTTTGGGATGGATGGATGTGACGAAACAAATGAACTCTGTTTGTGTTGTAAATGGTTTGTGTATTTGCTGTGTTCGAAGGTTGTTCTTCATAACTTCTGAATAGGTTGGTCCCATCTTGGTCGGGTCAGTTTTAAGTTGACATGAACCAATTGCTTTTTTGTTTGAAAGACAGAATAAAAAAACCGACTTGAAGTAACAAATAAATTGCAATCTCTCAATCCATTTAGTTAAATACAAAATCTGGGAGAAAGATGAGCCATTAGTTCAAGCCCCAACATATTTGTTTCACCTAAAAGAAATATAAGATCCAAGAACATAAAAATCTTCAGCATTGGTAACTGTAAAAACTATTTCTCAGAAATGATGATGGAACAAAATTGATTTAGGATTGAACTACTCCTAGGAAGCATCCTGCGAACTAACTAAAAAGGCAATTGAAAATACACGAATCTATGGCTTAACTATAACCTGTTCTGCAACACTCTTCCTAACCACACCTCTAGAACACAAATCATTCAGTAACTTCAAAGCTTCCTCTACAAAACCTTGATATGCAATACCTTCAACAAGAATAGTGTATGTTCCTTCAGTGGGTTTGCATCCTCTAGCTACCATGTAAGTCAAAAAGTCAATGGCTCGACTGGTCTGCCGAGCTTTACACAGACCGAGCATGATAAAGTTGTAGATAATCGCATTTGGCCGGACACCCATTCCTTCGAGTTCATGGAAAAAGTTGATTGCTTTATTGACTTTTCCTTCCCGGCTAAGCCCTCCTACGAGAGATGAGTAAGTGATTAGATCCGGTTTTAGACCTTTGCCTCTCATCTCGTTGAGAAGCTTTAAAGCATGCTCGGTTTTCCCCGTCTTCGCAAGTCCATCAATCACAGTGTTGTAAGTTATCAATACCGGAGAGCAATCTTTGCTGTTTAGCTGATTTAGCAACTCGACAGCAACATCGACCTGTCCGTTTTTGCATAAAGCAGTGAGTAAAGTGTTGTAGGTGACAATATCAGGATAACAGCCCCTAGATACCATTATATCTAAATACTCAATTGCACGGTCGATCTTCTTCTCTTTGCAAAACCCATGAAGCAAAGGATTATACGTCAATGAATTCGGGGTGGATCCGTATTTTGGCATCTTTTCCAAAATATCGATAGCTCGACCGAGCAAACCTTCTCGGCATAAATAATGAATCAATATGTTGAAAGTAACGACACTCGGAGAACATCCTTTTCGTACCATTTCAGCTAGTAGTATCTCTGCATCGGACCACCTCCCCGTACTACACAAGCTTCGTAAGATAATATTATGTGTAATCACATTTGGTTGGCATCCGTACAAGGGCATGTTATTTAAGAACTTTATAGCTTCATCTAATCTCCCTTCTTTACAAATTCCATTGACTAGAACATTGAAAGTGACAACATCAGGTCTGCACCCTTTGTTCTTCATCTCATCAAATAGCTTCATGGCCTGCACAACCCCACTTTCTTTGCACATTGCTTCGATCAATATTGTATATGTAATTACATCAGGACAGCAGTCCTTCTCCAATTGCCTATCAAGAACCTCCATGGCTTCCTTTAGCTTTCCATTACCACACAAAGATCGCAAAATTGTATTGTACGTAACAATATCTGCAGAAACACTCATTCGGTCCAAAACCAGCAACGCGTTATCGATCTCCCCGCACTTGCAATGCCCACCAATCAATACATTATATGTTACCACATCAGGAACTGCCCCTGAGCCTTCCAAAATTTCCAATACCCGGGCTGCTTTTAGTGTCCTATTAATCTTACAAAATCCACGAATTAAATTTGTACAACAGATAATATCTGGATTGCTTCCTCGATATACCATGCTCTCAAGAAACTTAAAAGCTTGTTCAAATTCGCCATTTCTAACCAGTTTTCTGAGTTGATTATTGCTGTTGAACTCCTTGGAACTTTGTGATCTGTTTATGGGAGTTGACTGGAAGTCGGAGCTACTTGTCTTGGCAGTCATTTTTTTCCCTACATGTTGTATTTTAGCAGTGGGATCAACCCCTTCGATCCTTGAAGGCACAAAAGCACTTTCTAGCTTGTGCTTCTGAGGCTCCTCGATTTTTCTGATTTCGATACTATCAATACGACGTGTGTCTCCTCCAACACAGAATCTAATAAACCTAGGGCTAAAATCAATCCCATTTCTATCTCTACTTCTAAAAAAACTATATCTATTGCTCTGAGGGTGAAGAAAACAACGCCCATCAGGGCAATGTTTCGTTGGCACAGTTGTATTCATAACTGCTTTCAGCCGATCTAGTAAAACTCAAAAGTGCTCGAAAATGGATGTTAGCTAAATAAAACACACATTAGATGATCTTCACGTCATTCTACAGAGGTTTCGGCTCGCAAATGGCAGCAATAAAAACTCGAACTATGGTTCGAGAGATGACGAAATCAGACTGAGGAAGATTAATCAGTATCTGCAAAGAAAAAGGACTGCGAGCGCCGTAGAGCAAAAGGACAGTGACGAACCGCGCCGGCTGATTTCTTATAGAGCTTTGTGTTTTCCGCCGAACTCTGAGCCCGACGAGCTGAAGAAAATCGAACGATGGTCAGTGGAACTTAGGATTAAGGCAGGCTTCTTCAAGGGAGGGAGCGGACCACGGAGCGCTGGGTTAGGCTTACCAAATGAAATGGGCCTAATTGGATTCTGGCTCGACCCATGTCCACTTTAAAATACAAATAACAAAAGTACTAAAGTTCACGAATAATATTTAGATAGGGTCATATGCTTCCGGTTCGGTCCGGTTTTCATTTTAAAATAAAACTGAAATCGATAACTACGATTCCTAATTTTAAACCATAATAATGAAATATTGTGCAATTTAAATTTGATATTTGTTATATTTCATGCCTTTTAAAAATAAAAAATATTTTTTATTATATTATGATCTAATTTTGAGTAATCAAACAAATTTAGTATTATTTAGTTTGAATTAAATTTTAAGATTTGAAGATTTATATTTTTATATCAAAATTGAATTATGAATCATAATTTATTAAAAATTATATCAAAAATCAGATTACAATTACAATTCTGCCAGCCCCTTAGTTGGGAGGCCTTTATTCTAGGACACGACAATACAATAATTTCACCAACTCCATTGCGCCTAGCGAGAGAAATTGATGTTGCCCGCACGAGCATAATTCAGTTGACTCAAGAATAATAGATTTAGATCAAGAACCACGATTATAAATTTGCGTCATCACAGTGTGAGAGTTTAGTCCTTTAACGTTGATGTTACTCCTTGTGGTATTAGGTAAATGTTTCTTATTTTTAGTCTGCTGAGTCATCGTAATTAACTTTTTTACATGTTATCGGGTTTAAATGTGAGAGACTTAGAGTCTAGAGATTTCAGAATTTTTTGAGATTAAGAGATCTTACCGTTGCTGACTAAAGGACGGTACAACTGCCAAGTGTCTAAATAATAGTTCTGATGACGTGGCTTGAGCTTTTATTATATTCTCCACATGGGGAAAATTGATGTGAGACGAGGATCTATAAGATCGACACGTCGCCTGCGAAGGCGATTGGACACTGCCTTTGTACTTTTTCTAGAGTTATTCGAGGGGGAGTGAAATTTAAGAGAGTGCAATGCGTGTCGAATAATAATTCGATAATAAAAACACGTCGATAGCACCTATTTTTCGGAGCTTCCTTGCGTGACCGGACTCTGCGACTTGCTTTTGACCTGGCAGGGCAGAAATAAGACGCGTGTTTCTGATGTTTCAATCGACCAGTAAATCAATTCTACGATTATAGTTCTAATACCTAATTATTCGACTAATTAACCACCATTAAGAATTATTAAGACAATTAACTGAGTCAACACGACCACGTTTTCAATGGCCAATTTAAGCAGTAATTCGGATTCGTATTTTGTAAGCCTTTAGAATACGTGAATATTTAAAAGACTTTCAAAAAACGGAACCTTTTTTTAAAAATAAATAATGGAGTTCGATGGGTCATGATCTGAAGACTATTAGTCGAGTAGCTATGGTGCCAGCTGGCAACCATGGGGCGAAAAGACTTTAAAGGCCTTAAAAGTTCACAATATTTACATAAAGAATACAAGCTGTTTAACCGCTCAACGCTGAATCGTTGCTGGCTAATATAAATAGGATCCCAATACCGTTTCGTTCCATTTTCTTTTCTTTTCCTTTCCATACACGAGAGTCTCAGGCAGGTGAGTTTATTGTCTCCTGCCATGAAGCACATCGTCGATCTGCGACTCCAGGTTTCCTATTATTATTTCATTTTTCTCTTCGATTCAGCATCGGTTCTTTGCATCTGCATTGACCTTCGCTTTTGGATTTTCGTTTCGTGTCCGATCTAACTCCTGTTCGACCTTCGTCTTTGTCTGTGCACGTTCTTGCTTTCTCCGCTCCTCCTCTACTAACTTGAGCTCAGTTTTTTAGAGAACGCGATTCTTCAATGCGAGTTTATTCGGAGAAAGAGATATCGCACCTTGTATTCGGATTCATTTCCATGGCGATGAAACTGCACGAATAAAAACTTCAAAATCTGTGGAACTTATTCAAAAGAGTCACGACACGTTGTGAGTTCTAATGTTTTATGCTAGTTCAGAAAAAGAAGTTTGACTGTCTGCAATCGAACGGTATGCAAATCTTATGGTATCAAGTTTGTGATCGGTACAAAATTATTTTCTTATCCATTTTAACATTAGGAGTTACTGTAGATTGTATGTTGCAATGAAGAGGAGCCTTGCGGTGAAGGAATGATACGCGACTACTGATATCTGGTACTTATCAAGATTTTCTCCGTCTACTTGTTTTTTTTTTACCGTAGCCACTAGTTTACTTTAACATAATTGTCTGGCGTTTTCTGCTTTCATCTTTATTGTTGCTGCCACGATATTTTCCTGAGATCCATACCTTTATTCGACCTCAAATTTCCAATGTCATTAGTTTTTTATACTATCCGCATATGGTCTTTAACAGGAATACATTATGTACACATTATAAAGTCAGTCTTAGCTATTCAATTATCAATGTGTTTTTTATCTACTATCTGATAAAGTTGCATAAAATCTCGTCGAAATTCTTTTATGATTTTATGATCTACCTTTACTATGATTACTACAGCAAAATTTGTAGTATAAGGGAGTTTCTACTTTAGAAGGATAAATGCACGTCAATTTTTCTTTAACTTCTGGAAGAGAAATTCACTAAAACGATAAGTAGTTTAAAATTCTAGCATATTTTAATTCAAACTAATTGGTTTACAGCTGATGGAAGTGATATTTATTAGAGAAGTGGGATAGATCAGGTGGCGAGGATTTCTGTCTTTTTATTGTAATAAAGATGTCTTCCATTAAGGTAGACCTTTTGTTAGTAGTGGATAATATTGTTGCATAAAACTAATAGGGAGTGGAATTGAAATGGATCAATACTTCTTGTACTGAGAAATAGATTATGTGATCGATGTACCACAGTGTTGTTTAACCTATAGACAATTCCAAGTTCTAGAGCAACAGAATTAGTTTGTTTCACCCATAGTTGATGCCATGAAATGGAAGGGATGCACATTTCATATGATAATAGTTCGAGAGCAAGTTCTTTAGGAGGTTTAAGAAACGAGATTGTTGCTACAAACTTTTAAGTTTTGTTGGTTTTTTTAATACCAATAGTTAACCTTACTTCCCTTTCCTTAGTTTTCTAGAATCAGTCTAATCTCATCCAAATGTGATTTGGTTTTCTCTTTATGAAACGCAAACACTATCCAAATGTGATAGTGTGATAATTGCTAAAGGCAAGAACAGATTATTTTCTTGTTAGATAGTACAAAAGAATTTGGGTTGGAAATTAGAAGGGAATTGAGCCTCAAGTTGCTCATTATGGTGGATTCATCAATATATTTTTTTGGTTTCCCTCTTCACTATATATCTAGGCTCCTATCAATTTAGTGTTAGAGCAATTTTTTGAATCAATGCAATGAGCATTAATAATGTTCATCTTTGAAGAACAATGATAAATCGATGAAATAGAAAATAAAGAATTCCATGGTTCGGTGCTTAACCATTCCAATGGCCACAAACTTGCCTAGAAATGAGCATTAATAGTGTTCACTCTAGAATTTAATCGATGGACATCCAAGAGATAATCCCACAATAGAAGATTTGTCGCCAACTGCCAAACCAACATCGCTTATCGGTAACACTGGAGTATCTTCAATGGAGTGCTTGAGCTTTCCATATCGGTACTTTTGTGAATTTATTTTCGCATGTGACCTACAATTTGTAGCATGTGAAGAGTCTTGTCCCACTCTTTGAACAACTCAACCTTTTGCACGAATAGAGACATAGAATCTTTTCTTCAGAATAGTAGACCTTGTCGATACTTTGCCTCACAATAGCCGCCACTTGCAGTAGCTCTTGCTCCTTTGACAGAGACACTAATCTTATTCTTAATAATTCAATATTAAAAAAAATTCAAACTGGATGACCGATTTCAACTAAAATCTCCAATCTAATTTCCTCCTTCAGAATAGAGATTTTCAAAGTATGGATTAATATTTGACCAAATCTTCTGAATTCTAGTGAATGCCCGTAACAGAGGGTATCCTACTATTTTTTTTTTGTCCTTCCAAGCCAAAAAGAACTTTGTTTCTCATTGTTTTTTTTTCTTTTTTCCACTGTCTCAAAATACATGGTACCTTAGTATAGTATTCTTAGAATTAAACTCTTCAATTCTTTCAAGGTCGTATTATGGTTTGCCTTCCTTCTCCCTTTACTATTGTGTTGGATAAACATTTTCCTTCATCGATAGAAAGTTTGACGAATGACCGATTAGTTGTTTGATGGAACTCTTCGTTTCTGTGATTGAGCCATACTTTTTTACACTTGCGTGAGCATTACTTTCAATCTTTCTAGGATCGCCCATCAACTATGGTTTTAGATTGCAATGGCATTGATACCATTTATGGACATTAACGTACCCACCTCTAAAGAACGAGAATCAAATGTTAAAACAAAACATAAAGGATTTCATGATGCAATCATTAACTAATTCTAAACTTTTGGTGACCACAGGTTTACCTAGAAATGGGAAACACTCTAGGAAAATTTTCCATGTTCAATATAACATCCAAAGATATTGAATACAGCCCTAATAACCTCATAAAACAACCATAAAAATATACATAAATTATCTTCCTAAAAATAATTGCTAAAACATGTGCTCACAACTATGCCCACAAAATATATGTACAACTAGTTGGATATTCCAAAAGTGAAGATTTGTACACATTTATGGAAACTCTTGAAGTGGGGAAGAAGTATGGATGCAAAGATTGACAATTTTTTTGAGAGTTTGAATTACGATTAACTATAATATTGACAATTAGTATAATTGAATGTTATTGATAAAAAAAAAACCAAAGGTTTATAAAATACAAACAAGTTATGACACTACATGTGAAATCCTTAAATGAAATGACTTTGAAAAAGAAATTGAACAATCATTTCAGGGAATATGTCCAAACCTAAAATAGCCTTGTAATATTTGATACTTGAAGTCATCAGGGTGGAGTCGAAGCACAGGGTGGAGTCGAAGCACGGGAGAGTATATACAAAGATTTTACTTTTTGTGTGAAATTTATGGAAGTGCTTCTTATGAGTGTAACCACTATCGAGGTCAATTAATAAGATTAGAGCATACCATGTTGAGACCATGAGAATTCACCGTTGGTGTGATAATTGCTAATGGCAAGAATATAAATTTTTCTAGTTAGATGGTCCGAAAGAATTTGGGTAGGAAATTAGGAGGGTTCAACTCTAGAATTGCTCATCGTGGTATGTTTATCCACATATTTTTAGGTTTTTCCTCTTCACTATATTTAGAATCCTTTCAATTTGATGTTGGAGATCTTTCTTGGGACAATGACAACCAAGTATACTTACAACTTGGATATTCTAAAAGAGAGAAGATGGGGGAGCAAGTATTCAGATTAATGGAAGCTCTTGAAGTGGGAAAGGACTATGGATGTAGCTATGGACGAACTGTCTTATAGTTTTAGTTTGAAATAAGATTAACTATAATATTCACAATTAAAATAATTAAATGTGATTAAAATGGTAGAAACCATATGTTTGTAACTTTGGGCAGAGCTGCAACATTAGATAATCATTATATGAAACGACATTGAGAAATCATTTGAGGGTATATTTCCAAACCTAAAATTGGTATAATATTTGATACCTTAGGTCATCAATTGGTGATGGAAGCAAAGCTACGAGAGGGTAAGATATTTACCTTTGTACGATTTATGGACGGGCTTCTTGTGAGTATAAGTTATCATCGGTAGAAGTCCAAATCATTTGAGATAGCAACTAGACATACCAAGATATGATTACTTTGGAATCAAGTAAATTGAATTTGATGATAAAAAGTTGTGCATCTATAAATTTAACATAAAATACTAAAAAATAATCAACTTTGGACTTTGAGTAAGAATTAATCAACTTAATATTCAAAATTAAAAGTATCACATAGTGAAGGAACTCAGCATAATTTATGGTGGGTAGAAGTACAAATCATTTTGAGATAACAACTAAACATACAATGATATGATTTGACTTTGGAAACAAGTAAATTGAATTTGATAATAAAAAAGTTATGTACTTACAAGTTTAACATAATGTACCAAAAAAATAATCACCTTGGGACTTTGAGAACTACAAGGTATAATGCAAAAAACGTACCAAATAAATTTATCATTATTACTATAAAATTTTAAGCCAACAAGAGTAAGAACTGAGCAACTTAATATTCAAATTTAAAAATCTCTCATGGTGAAAGAATTGAGTTAAAGATGCATATGTAGGTAAAAATTCATTGCAATGCAAAAGGAAAGCACACTTTTGAGAGGAATTGTTCATTTTATTTTTATTAATAAATTATCAACTCCATAATAATAATTCTATTATTATTATTTTATAAATTCTAATTCAATTTCAATTTCAAGTGATTATATTGGATACTACAGACGAAATTGAGAAGAGTGAAGCTAGTCAAATGAACTCTTTAGGAGGGATTGTTCATTTTATTTTTATAAGTAAATTATTGACTTCATTCTAATTATTCTATTAATTTCATTATATAAATTCTAATTATTTTGATTACAAGTGATTATATTGGATACTAGGGTTAAAATCGATGGGTGTGAAGCTAGCCATATGAACTCTTTGGGGTTGAAATTGAGGAGTGCGAAGCTAGTCATATGAACTCTTTTAGATATGATTTAACTCGTCAATGAGTACATAAAGTGACCAACTAGATAAGGTTGTGTATCAGTTAAATTACTAACTAATTATGTGATTAACTTCAAATTAGATTGTACTTGAAGTTGATTAATTATGTTAATCTTGATGTCTAACTTAAGATTAATCGAAACATTAATCAGTCTAAACTCATTATTAGAAATATATAATTTAAGTGAAATGCTAGGTTTTAATGTCTCGAGTTCTTATTGGTGTAATAAATATTATGAATAATTATTATAATTATTATACATTAAATACTTTTTAATTAGAGCAATTAAAAATAGATACATCAGAAGGTAGTTAAGAAAATATTCTAACAAGGTAAATCTGACATTACTCATAATTAAGCAGGGTTAATTTGTAATTATATACAAATGGAAGACTAAATATTTCATTTGAAAAGATATGGATGGAAATGACGGCATAAAATTGAATTGGAATTTGGTTTGATGATAAAAGTTTAAACCATGAAAAATGAACATTATAGTTTTTAATAAATTATAAATTGTTGGTTTAGATATATTAAAGAGATTTAGATATGACAAACAAGTTGGATTGGCAATAAAATAGAAGGTTGGGCATGAATGAGGACTTTTGGTTGTCTAAATGGACGTATATAAGAGTAAAAATGTCTCGTGTAAATATATGAAATTCAATACAGACACTTGAAAGAGTAAGTTTAGAAAAATGTTTTGGGATCGAGCTTTTGTTATTGAAAGGCCAACGCCTTAAAAAGAAAAAAAATGTTAAGAAAATAGTCTTGTCTCATTAGTAAGCTTCAGTTATTCAAGACATATGCACATGATTGAAGAATGTGTCCGAAACTTAAAAATTTGGATTTAGATTTTTATTTGTCAAATGTTAAATTAGTAATTTTGACATGACTTGGTATATGATCAGAGAATGTAGATAAAATGTATAACCATAATTAATACAAGACTTGTCAAATAACAAAAACAATGTTTGTATGTTTAATATCATGTGCATTTAAAGAGTTCCTTCGGTAGGATGGCCCCTTTAGGCTTTCATGTTATGTTGATGAGCTTCATGCTGGGCTTAGCATAGTGAAAATCTTAGAAAAGCATTGCTTGGGCTTGAGGACGAGGCTACTTGTCAATGTAAGGCCCTAAACAAGTTTTTTCTGGGTCAACGTAACGCAGAGCTTGATCCTAGTAAATGGTTATTTAAGTAATTTAATATGCACCTCTAGTTTCAATTGCAACTTTTTAATTTGGAATGATAACACTTGCCGACATCGTACTGTATCATATCTAGGTTGTTGTGTCCAAATCCCAATTTATGCAACCATATAGGGGCATTTTATTTAATTTGAAGAGAAAAGTATGCTCGGAACATGAAGATGAGCTATTGTAAGGGGATGTTCAATGTAAGACCTTAAATAGGTTGAACTTTATGCACCTGAAGTTGGTCCTGGTTTGTAATAATAAAATAATTTAGCAAGTGTCCCTACTAAGTTGAAACTTTGGCAGAATAGTCATGCTTGCTTACATGGTAGTATTGTTTAAATGTACGGTATCAACCAAAGTAAAACTTGGTCTGAGCTTAGTTCCGATTTTATGTCTTGTAATTTTTTGGCCATTGACTGGTCGATGAGCTTGAAAGTCCCTTCGTTGACACTGAGTTGGAGCTCATAAAACAAATTGTTATTGACACCAGGTGGCCAGTTATGTAGCATACGTTTTCTAAGCTAGCCATTTACAAGTTGTTAACAAAGTTTGTTCAATTCTAATTTTATCCATATTTCTTGACAAGCTAAACCAAAGAGACATTTTGAGTTATAAGTAATTTGGAAGTATGATATTGGCAATGTTATGTTTTTTTCTAATTTTAGTCCTACTCTGATTTTTTTTGTGGTAGTGGCAAATATTCTTCTTAAAGAGAATAATTTATAATCTAATCATGGTTTTGTCAAGCAGTATTGTTGGGATTAAGACCCATATATTGTAGAGCTATGCTGAACAAATTATTTGAATCATTTCATTACAGTTGTATGATATAATGAGCAGAAAAAACAACAATTTTATAGGTTGTCAATTTTAGTTACCATTCGTCCCTTTTGTATGATTGAACTCATCCTATTAGGTTGAAAAAGAAATAACAACACAGAGAAGTAGGCCCATTTCTTATGAATTGGATAAAAAAGATATTACCCTCAATACCTTGGTTTTACCATCTAATTTCAGTTCCTTTTAAAATATTCACTCATTAGTAATTGGTTGGAAAAATATTTATTATGGATTTAAGGAGGTATTAAACTTTCATCTGTTCTCATCATGCTGCTTCTGAATTTTGTAGTTGTTCAGTTGTTTATGGAGTTTTGGGGTTTACAAACTTATAACGAGTCACTTCTTTTGTGGATCTTTTTCTTCCTATCTTGGATTAGGCAGATTTTAAGCTCAAACTTAAATCTCAAAAGAATTGAGACTTATCTACTGATCTTGTCCAACTTTATGTAGTTGAGGACTTATTGCGGATGGTTCTCTTGGTTGTCATACAGATAGCTATGCGTAGTTAATATACCTACCAAGGTAATCCTACAATTTAATTATTTTTTGTCAGTTCAGTTGGATTACAAATTCACGGTCTAGATGTCTAATGATTGAAGCTTCTGGATTCTAACAAACTATTTCAAGTAGACCTAATGAATCTTTGTTTCAATCGTTTCTGATGGGAAGTTTTTCTTGTGAAATATCATTCTGTGCATGTTGAGATAGACAGCAGTTATTAAATCTAATTTTCTTTGGCGTATGACAAACAAAATACAGTTGAAGTTTTGATATCTCGTCTGGGGAATTGTTATTTGTTTAAATCTTTTCTGCTCTTTAATTTTATTTCAAGACTCTCGAAGTTGCTTGATATTGATTAGAAGACCAGCTTTTGAATTTTTAAGATATAGCTAGTGCATATCTGATAACAAATATGGATCATTGACTGTCGCAGAACTAAGTACATTGTTTATCAGTGTCAGTGATCGTATGATACGCAAAGTCAGAGAATTGAAATATAAAATATAAGGAAAAAACAATCCCCTTTTTCTGGTGTTTAGAAACAGAAATTGATTTGAAATATTAAATTATCTGGTTTGCTTTCTTTTACTTCATTTTGTACACTTCCATTATACTTGATTCTGAATTAATACTCCATTAGTAACAGTCATGAAAGTGCTGTATATTACTAATAGAAGGATGAAAGCGTAACCTTGTCTCTTTTATTGGTGAAACCTTGTCTCTTTTATTGGTGACAGCATCCAACATATCTTTCGATTGGTTTCTCCGTTAAGGTAGTTGTAGTCTGCACCAGGCATCATCAAATAAGCAAGGTTCCAATGACATTGAAGGTAATATATTTTTACAAATGAAATAAATAAAAATATACCCCAATGTTGGTGCTTCGTTATCTTCTTGTTGTGGTGGATAAAGATGGAGATGGATATCAGCATGTGAGTTCCCAGTGAAATCCAGATTATTTGTGTGAAAGGTTTCTCTATTAGCTCCACTTCTATCTCCTGATCCATAGATCTGACACAGATAACTTGATTATTAAAAAATATTAAAAAAATGGTTCTATTCAGATAATTTATAGTTTGTAGAATTTAAGCCTAAATCTTCAAATAAATGTCCATGTTTATACTCAAATAGTCAAATTAGTTTTACCTTCTCATAAAGTTCCACATTTTCTTGGTGAATTAGATTTCCCTGTAAAAGAGTAGATTGGCCCATGAATAAAAATAATAATCGAACTAGAAGCTACTTGCAGTGGTATCCTGGTTTTAACCTTGTCAGTTAGCTCTTGTATTTCGTCCTTTAGGATTTGATCCTACACATGAGAAACGAGGTGTGAGGATAATGATGTTTTAGATTGTTAAGAAAAAATATGTTACACCTTTTTCATGCGGACTCCTCGAAGACTACTTTCCAGTTGGTTCTCCAGACTTTGTAGATCTTTGACACTCAAACCAGATAGCTCTTCCCCCATAATCTGCCTGTCATTATTGAAGTTTTATTTTGCTTATTTTTTTCATGTCATGCAGTATAGGTAAAAATTCAAAATAAATCCCAGAAATTATTGTTTGCATGTCATCAGTGGCTACTTAATGGTATTCGAAAATTGTTTGCTAGTGTTGGGCGTTGTTGCTATGATAATATTAGTTTGCAATCAGGTCATCGTTAAAAAAAGCTATACAAACAGAGCCAAAGTTTGCAATTTTTACTTCCTATAACGTCTGAGTTATGCGGAAAAAATTGTATTTTCTCACAATATCCATAAATTATTCCATTTATAGATATAGAAAGCATCCTTTAGGTGCATATAATTTTTTTTTAAATTCTGGCAGTTCTATCATAATTTTTCTTTTGTTAGAAATTCTAGCTACTCTATGGGATTCCTAATCAATTAGAAGAAGGATTTTTTTTTGTTACAGAACTAAATGCTAAATTATAAGACCACCTCATAAAGGATTTTCGATGAACAGAAATATGGATTCATGATTTTCTTGAGTGATCAATAGTTAACTGAGCATTACTTGGTTTGAGGTTTCCTAGCAATACGGTGGCGACATGATATGCTAACTTTGTTTAAGTTCACATACTTAAATTGTATTAAAATTAGAGTTTGAGACAATAGTTTGCTGGATAATGAGTCTACAAGAGTTCTCAATACAAAATACTGGTGAAATATAGTCATCACATTTAATAGATGAGAAAAATAGTCATGCTTATATCAGATACAAGAGATTTTATAATCTTCATACATTCACGTTAATTTAGGGGGCTTTTATACTTTTAATATAATCCCTAATTGATGTTGTAATTACTTGACTGATTTAAAATGTGCATCTTTAAATATATTTATCTGGTTTTATCTCATGTTAGATTAAACTTGAGATACTGGTTCTTCATTCTTCTCTCCAGTCTCCACCCTAGCATGCATCACATGGAGTAGGTTATCCATGTTGGTGTTGTTTTCACATGATTGAAACCAGGTTTCAATTTAAGGAATTGTTTTTACTACTACTAGAGGATATTGTCCTTCTTGTAACTAAAAATCACTAGGATACATTAACACTCCTGCCATTCTTCCCTGTTGTCAGTTTTCCTTTTCAAATTACAGTAGTGTGCAAAGAGGAAATAGTACCTGTGGTTTTCTTGCAAATTATTTAGTTGCTGCCAGAACAAGCTCGCTTCCTTTTGCCATAACTGACAGGTGAACAGCAACATGATTATAATTTTAAAAAGACAAGAAATTTTGAAATTGTGATAGTAAGTGCTTCCTTACATAGTGTTGATAGAGGAAGCTAAGCTCCCGATAAAATATTTATACACAAATTGAAATATAAATAATAAAATTTATTCTTACAAACACTAATTCTTAAAGAAAATATGTCTAATTAAGAAAATATCTGTCTCACTTAACACTCTCAAGTTAGAGTATAAATTTCAACAATGTCAAACTTTTTATATAGATAATTCATCATGCAATTAAGTATTTTAAATTAAGTCAACCAAGACCTAATTTTAAACAACTTCATCACTACAACGCATCAACACAGATCTTCAAAAAGAGAACTATGATGCTAGAGTTTTCTTGTAGTTCTTTCATAGCTCTGTCACATACCAAAATGAAGATAGGAAGAATAAAATAATAAAGTGTTTCACACTTTTACTAACGAGATAGAATTTCGAACGTAAATAATATACAAAATTACAACAACAAAAAGACCCAAAAGTGCAATCTAGTGACTTTCTAAACTAGTCAACAATCTCATTTCTTTTCTAAATCAACTCAAGATATCCTTAACGAGGGAGGACAAAAATAACAAAGAACTTGCTGTGAATTCACCAAGCAAAATTGAATGGTGACAAAAAAAATTGCCAAATAGAAATGCACCAATCGCCAAAAAAAGGAGACACGAGGAATGACGAAGAATGGCTATTTGAGATGTGAGAAACAACAACAAAGAAGAAACGATGACATTGATAGAACAATGACAAAATAGATGCTCGAAAAAGTGACTACACTTTGGTGAACAGACAGATACGAGTCCGTAAGGCTCTAATTCAGAGTTTTTTATGTGCCAGTTATTGTTTTGAGACCAACCATGGATAACTATGAGTGGAAGTTTGAAATAAAGGATTCAAACGAAAATGCATAGGGCGGGCACCGTGAATGTGGGTGGTGCGGAGGGTGAGTGCCACGAGGATGCACTCTCTTTGCATCGTGCCTCCTAGAGTTTGCTTAGTAAAGCAAACTAATATTCTTGTGAAATTATTGTTCCTTATAGAAGTGACTTTGATACCAAGTTAGAAATATGAAAGAATAGAAAATATTTGAAAAAAATTAAATATAAATAAGAAAATTATTCTTAAAGAACCTATTAACTATGCAAATTAATTCTTAAAAAAACTAATACATACAGAAATCAATTCCTAATTCAACAGAAAATATCAATCTTTTTTTCTTCATAAGTATCTATAGGAACATTTGATTGAAATTTTAGACAACATATTTTTTTCTTAGCCATAATATAAAAAGGAGAAATTCTTGGAAGGAAGATCTTGAGAAAAAAATTGTCAGTGCATCACATAATATAATTGAAGGGAGATAAGTATAGTCTAACTCAAGGGAGATATATGTATCAAAATGTCCTTGTTAGGTTTAGTTTCCCCTTGAATTTTTCAAAAAGGACAAACACCATGAGATAAGTGACATGAAAAGATTTCTTCCCTAGATTTGACTGCTCATATTTAACTTTCCCTCAATATGGATCCATAATCCATTTGAACACTTGAAAATTTCATGTACAACTCATTTTTTTCCAAATGAGGATATAAAAAAAGTTCTTGAAATAACAAAAAGTAATTTAGATAGAGGGAGAAGAAGTGTATCTAATTTCCATGTCAAAAGTAATGTTCTGGTGAAAATGTTTCTCTAGATTTTATTGCAGATACATATTTTATCTTTATAAGGATCCAGACGAAAAAGTCATACTAGAGAAGAAAAATCTCAAGGAAAAAGTTTGGCATAGGTGATATGGCCATCCTTTGCTTTAGTAATATTCGTCCTTGAGAGAAAGAAGAGGATGTACATTTTCTCTGAGTAATTTTATCTCCCATCAAAAGGTCAGATGCCAAAAGATGTGATTGTCTTGCTTTGAAGATAGATGCATTAAAGTAATTTTTATTACATGGCATTTGATAATTGCCTAAACAGTGGGAACATAATGAAATATCATCAATTCATATATATCAAACTCAGGCTTCATCCCCAACTTAAAAGCAATGTGTTCCTAGAAAGATAAAAACTAAGAAGAATGGTTCCAAAGACTATTAAATGGGGCCTCCTTGATTGTTTTTCTTAAGAGTCATAGAATCATTTCTGGTCTGAAGTCAGTGTACGAGCAACAAGAAATGAATCTCCAAAGATATCCAAAGTCTCTCCAAAGGGAATCATATTCGTTCTAAACCTTCAAGTTGTCGATTCCTAGGCAGAATTGGGGTTGATGGAGAACTCACATTAGTACCTTATTTATTTTTCTGACCAAAAAAGTTTCTTCTTTCACCATCTTGACAAACACTAAAAGTTTGAAAAGAGAAAGATTGATGATCAATAGCTTGTTTGGTATTTTGTTGCCTCGGTGTTGATGTTCATCCTTAGAAATGAGTGTATTGTTTTGCCAGAGCAATTAGGAATTGATAACATGGTAGGGAGTCTATATCAGGATGTAAAATCTTCAGTTTTGAATATGATTATGTCGTCTTTCCCTTTAAGTTAAAGGGTTCCCATGTATGGGTGGCTAGACGTCTATGGAGAAGGGAGTCTAGACATTCTGTATACATTCTAATAATACCAATTTTGTATATATTCTCTCCAGAGGATCTATTTGAATTCTCCTTAGAATTTCTGATACCAAATGATAGGACCCCTGCCTTAGAATTCAAACAACCAAAAAAACAAACTAGAATGAACAAAAAGATAAAACGCAATTTAACAATTAGATTACGAAAATAAGAAATGCAAGAAATTTGAGGGGCTTGATCCATCCTAACCACGTTAATGGCGGCTCACAGCCCCGAAAGAAATTTTACCATAAATTTTTCCTCCTTTCCATAATCACCAACTATTCCTATTTATAGACAAACCTAATACCCTAATATCCATTGAACTTTATTATAATCTAATATCATAATACTCATATAAATTGGGTCTTATCATTATCTTCATATAGTATGGTTTTCTTAGTAAGAGTGATAACTTCTATAAGTATCACTGTTCCACTTTGAGTGCTGCTAATTCTTTGGACAATTAGCAAACATGTTGTGGACAGTGGCAAATTTGATCAACTGGTCCCCGAACTGTTGATTTTACAGCATTCAAATCATCTATTTGATCTATTTCTTATAATGTGCTTAATATTTTAATTGGGGTGGAGGGATTTCATGCATAGTGCCTTGTTTTCAATTAGATATCCCGCAAAAGTAAGTCACATAGATTATGTTAATCTAAATTCATCAAAGTATGACATCTTCGAGACTGAAGATGATAAACGTAACAGACTCCAATTCTTATGCTCTCTTTGTAGACTCCTATATTTTTGCAACACCTCCATCCGAAGATGTGTCAAATGAAACAACAGAATTGACAATGTGAAAGCAGTAAATTTCATAAGAAATAGGACAAGCAATTTTGTTTTGGTCATTTTAGAAAAGAAACTCAGAGATGGCCTGCATGTTTTATATTCTTAGTAGTTCCCAAATTCCACATTAAATAGAAGATTGAAAGCTGATCAAATGAATTAGTTGAGAAAATAAATGAACACTATGTAACTTCTTGAAAACCGGATTAAGAAGCATAGTAGTTAAGGGTGCTGAACAATTACCTTGACCTCAGATGTCGGGCTGCCAAGCTGGTGATCTTCATCTCTGGTCTTGTTGTATCTGTCAGTAACAGATTTCATGCTGATACAAGCATATTAAAACTGTGTCAAATAGTTTTGGATTTCTATAACCGCTTCATTAACCTGCTTTATAAGTTTATAAAATGTTGATGCCATGGGGGTTTTATTCAATAATCTGTTGGGAGAAATGAGATCTTGTAGACTATATAACAAAGTAAAACACATATTGTCATCATGTTCCATGCTAACATCCATTCTGATAAGTTCTCAAAATATAAAATCCGAAGTTCGCTTAGAACTTTGGTTTTTTCAGGTGTGTTACATCTATCTACTACAACCAACATATTTGACACTAACAATAGATTCTAATTCAATACCAAATAAGAAAAATCGCCGTAATGAATACATTCAACAAAGAGACAAAATTACATAAAATAAAGAAATAACACGATAGATAACCAATGCTTTACCTATCAACGATATCAACTCCACTCTAAATGAGAAACGACTGACCCCCTAATTAGCCCTAACCTAACTATCCCTATTTATAATTCCTCCTCATGTTCAATTGCCAAAATATCCTTCTTAATTTAATATTACTTTTTTAATGATAACCACCATATCATACTAGTGTTCTTGGTTTGGTGACTAGTTACTTATGGTGTGAAGGAAAACCTTTGTAAGTATTACTAGTGTACATGGACTCCACTCTAAAAGAGATAAACAACTGACATCCTGATGAAACCTGGCCCTAACTATAATTCCTCCTATTGTTCAAATGACTAAAATACCCTTTTTAAATTAGTATCACTTTTTTAATCATAACTCTAGATTATTGGAATGAGTCCATCACCATGCTGGTTTAGTTACTAGTGCTCTTGGGTTGGAGAGTAAGTACTTAAGGTTCGAAAGAAAACCTTTGTAAATATTACTACTTTTAGTACTCTTATACAAAATAACATCAATAACTCCTTTTCTTCCATTCATAGTGAAAAATTGTTGTCATATATCAAGTAAAAAAATTAGTGTTGTTCGTGGACAAACATGTTATTTTTCAAACTAATATATAAATACGCGAGTTCAACGAAAATGAAATAATAAAGAATAAAGTTCAATTTCGATTGTGAATGTCATCCAAACAAGTAGTAACTTTAACATTTTTGACCTTATAAACTTTGACCACATAAGTCTTAAATTTACTTTAAGTAACTAACAAAATGGCCGATCCCTTTCTTCCCCCCTCCTTAGTTTTCTTCTCTCACCAACACCACCTCCTCCCCCTGAATGGAAAAAACCAAGTGTAATCTAAATCATAATTTTTAAAGTAATTTTACATATTAAGTTTCAAATAATATTTTTATCAAAAGTAAGGAAACATGGAATGACCTCGATTAGATAAAATGACGCATAAAATAAAAAATAGAAAGTCATGCCTTTTTAAGCACCAATTTGAAAATAACCACGAATCACTCGTTCGAAAAACCCAAACAAGTAGGATAACAATTCATCAATATCCATAATCATAATACTAACTCCATTGTTCTCCCCCTACCTTCTAATTATAATAATTGATTAAATACCCCCTCCCCCCTCTTCCAGTTCTCAACACATGATCTAGTCTTTTGAAATTTTGACATTGTTGTCAATTTATTTGTTATATCCAACATATATAATGTGTTTTCCATAATTTAACATGTTTTCTTACTCCAATGGTGGTTCAAAACCATCAATCTCCTCTACGCCGATTTCAGACTCTGGTGACCACTCAACAACGTTTGAAATCGGGTTACAAATTATGAGAGTTTTTAAAAATTGAGGTATCTATGTACTTAAATTTGTAGAAAATATGATGTTAACATCCAATATCTTGATGCGAATAGGCAAATGATCTTACATACTATAATTTAAATTGTGTTCTGATCAAGAAAAAAACTAATCGAGTAAAATTGGTTTTTGTTTTTCCATTTTGAAACTCTCTTGTAGTGCGGAAACGTAATGTTTTGCCATAAATCTTATTTATTATTGAGTAGCGCTTGGTTTTTAACTGTAGATTCTCTCTTGTAATTGGTTCTCTTATTTGCAATATTCTTGATTTGGATTTCAATTTTGATATGAAATCCCCCTTTTAGTCTCCAAACTTGTTGAAATCACTGTCAAATGGTAGTTCTTTGCTTACTTGCTATGGGTTGAAGCTTTTCTAGTACTTCCATTTGCTTTTTCATGTTTTTAGATTTCTTGTATAATGTTTCCAAACAAGAACAGATAATAATGAAAGAAATGTGCGGCCATCAATGAATGACACTTGTAAAGTCGCTTTAGATTGTTGTGTGATGCTCGTATGCTATTTTTAATAGTTCGGACTTCATTTATTTTCTGGGAAATAGGAAGAGCTATCACTTTTTTGACAAATAATAGCAATTTGAACCTTACACTTTTGATTGATTGAAAATTCCAATACATGCATGCCATTGTTTTCTTTTAATCTAGTGTTTTAATTTGATTTCTAACCTCTCTGATTTTTAAATCAATTCCTAAGTCTTTGATCTCAATATCACTGAATTTCGCCTAAGAAGATATTAAAAAATTAAAAGTTGGATTAAAATTGCCCAAAAGACTTACAAATTAAGGTTCAAACAACAAGCACTAAACTTAATGATGGTTCAAAAACATGATTTAAATTTTAATTTATGCATGATGTCAAATGTTAGGATCTAAAATGCACTTTATCTCATAAAATTATATATATATATATATATTGTATATGTGTGTATAAGATGAAGAACATTAAAGATTAGTCCAGTTGATTGTTAAAGACATTTATATTAGTACGATAAACATGTCTTGATTGTTGTTCTAAGACAGATAAATAATGCAGGGTTAAATTTAAATTTTTGCACTCGGGCTTGCAAAAATGTGTTTAACTTTAGTTTGGAGATTCTAAGTCACATTCCCAAGTGCACAAGTTGTTTCTTGATAAGATTCTTAACGATCATAAATGAATATGGTATGATGGCAAAGTGATAGCCTCATTTGTCAAGGATTTGAGTCCTCTAAGATATGTTGTCCATGACGGCCTATGTTAGTAAGGTAAAGTTAGGTAGTTACCTACTATTCTTTTACTTGTATTTTTTTATTCAATGAAAGTGGTTTCACACCATTACAATATCATATATGATCCATATTGCTCTCTAACAAGAGGGAGACATGATAACACTTGTTCTCTCTACCAGCTAATATAATTTGTTGTCAACCAGTGAACAAGTTTTTCTCATGCAAATTTTTTACGTTTGCTACTATTATTTGTTGTAAATCGATGAAAAATATTTTCATACTTATTATTAAGTTTGCTTATGTAATATGTTTTCAATCAATGAACGATATTTTCAAATTCAATAGTTATTATGCTCAATGATGCTTTTATTTATCTTACTCGTTAGAGACAAACTGTGATGACTCGCGATGTTAGAGGGGGTCCAGTTCTCACATCGCCCATGAGTAGAAATTTGGGATGATTCATAAATGAGTTTTTTGCCTCTAATTACAATAATGCATTTTGGGCATAGGCTAATAATAAAATTATGCAGTCTCTGGTTCAAAGTAGATTTAGTAGGGTCACCACAAGTGATATCATATTCAAACTCACTCTCCATGGTGGCGGATGGGGATTTTGGGCCTTTTAAAGGGTTTAGATTGTGGTGAGTCATTTTGCGGTGGCAGAAGGGGTGAACAAGTCTCACATCTCTCATGTATGGAGACTTGAGATGATTCATAAATGAGTTTTTTTACCTCTAACTACAATAAAGTATTTTGGACCAAGAATAAAATTGTGCGGGCTCTGGCCTAAAGTATAAAAATATTGTCTTAGCAGAGTTGGGGGCACCAGAGTGGTATCAAATTGAGAATTGTTTTTCTAGATGTGCGATGGTGGTCAACGAGGATTTTGCGCCTTTTAAAGGGTTCAAATTGTGGAAACAACTCATTTTGCTTTTCTAGATGCTTCCTATTGTTAGTGAGATGGGCTCTGGAATCTCTCTTTCTCCCTTGTATTTCCTCTTTCTTATGAAAGACTAAAATTGTGGAAATGATCCTGAATGTTTTTAAGAGCAGATGCATGATGTTACATAGACCTCCTTACCCACTGGTGTAATTTGCTATGAAGATTCTTTTTATGTTCATTACGCTCAATGATGGTTTTTTTTATTAATCTTTTTTTATTTAATGTTCATCGTTAGATACAAAGCTCGCTCTGATATCATAAGCATTTGGTGGTGGTGGCACAGTTTGTAGGCTTGTCTTCTTCAAGAGACCATGAATGCCATGTGATCTCGCCCCCAAAGTAGGAGGACTGTGACACCTTGCATGAAGGAGAATGGTAATTTTTGGGATATCCTTTATTAAAAGAGTTGGGCCATAATGTAATATTTAAAAAAAGAGATGTCGACTTTTGTGCTTCAAGTTGGAGTTTAAAGAAAAGAAAAGATAGAATTTTCTTGTGCTTTATGGATTTTTGTGCTCAAAATCAAAGAATAAGAGAGTTTTCAATTACAACTCCTACAACTCCATAGTTCTTCCATACACTCCACAATTCTACCTGCTTTATTTCTTTATTAATTTTTTCCAATTTGCTAAGAATATTGGTTTTTATGAATTATTGTGTTGATTTATATTAGTGTAGTCACAAAATTATCTAGTATACCTATTAGCTTAGCCTA
Source organism: Begonia fuchsioides (assembly GCA_003255005.1). Lineage (NCBI taxonomy): Eukaryota > Viridiplantae > Streptophyta > Magnoliopsida > Cucurbitales > Begoniaceae > Begonia > Begonia fuchsioides. Next base: position 41,450 of record QAOC01021034.1, read on the forward strand.
TCACCAATGTACATGTAAGCCCTTGTAACTTTGCAATTTCAACCTTATATTTGTCATCAACAAAAATCAATTATCAAATAATTATTAGTAGCAATGTACTTATAAGCTAAAGTCATTATGAATATTACTATTTATAACTGGGCATGGCCATAAGTTACACATATATGAGGATTTTGTTATGTTTTATACCTCATTTGCTCATTTAATTTTTCTTTTGTAAAATTGGAAGTTAGAATCAAGTAAGAAAAATTATGCGGTACCTTTAGGATTTTACCTATAAAAAATTAAGGTAAGACATATTGTGAAAAAAAAAACTATTTTTTTCCAAATATATTCCTCCATATATGCCATATGAACTTCTTCAAGTTGGTTAATTTGACGTTGGTTAATCTGACTTACATACATATTTAAACTTACAAATAAAAAGTAATCATAAAGCAAGACCAAACTCGAATCTGAAGTGTAGTTTAAGGTAATGGGAGATAGTGGCCTAGTGGGTAGAATGGGGCCATCCACGCCTCCCGTAGAGCCATTACTGTAATTAAAAGTGTTTCACAGGGTCTTAGATGACACTATTGTTCAATACCAATGATGAATATTTATATAATTTTTGTTTATAAAACGTAGATAGCTCCTCATTTAAACCCAATCTATTTCCGTCAATCAGCAATTTAACAAAAGTATTAGTGCTACATAGACCTTTATTGTTTGATTTATCATTTTCTAAATGATAACTAACAATATCGCATTAGAAATAATGAAAGAACATTCTTTTATATCAAAAAATGAATCATGCGAGCAAACACTTTTATATTATATAATAATACGTGACTATATTTCTAAAACAAACTGATTGTATGCACGGCTATCAAACTATAATTACCGTCCTCATTGTTAAAACTAAATGAGAAAATTGGTTGTAAATTAAAATCTTCTGATCACCTTTATTGTATTTGAGGCAATATAAAAATAAGGTTTTAGTTGTACAAAAAAATTATTTTGACGAGATAAAATTACTAAGATGTAATGAGTCAAAAAAACAATCTTAATTCAGTCTTTAAGATTTATGAATGCATTATTTTTGAAGTATGATCTCAAAGCCGAAAACTTAATGATTATAAATAAAAAATACTACTATTCCTCTAAATCTTTGACTAATCCGTCTACAACTTTTCAACGTTGTTTTCAAACAATGTATTTTCTCTCCTTTTAGGAACTGAATACGAGGTAGGCAACCTCTTGCAACTAGACGTAGGAGAGAGACAGTGACTGTTGCAAAGAGAACCCAAAAAGTAATATATTTTATCAACTTGTCTTCTAGAATCTTTGTCTAATTCAGGTATTAAACTAGATTTGATCTTTAACTAAAGGTCTAAAACCGTTTTTTGTAGTTCTATTGACTTTCAACTGTCATCCCGCCCACTAAAAGTTTTTGTAAAACAATTTAGGGACAGGTATTTTTTTTTTTACTTTGACTGCTAATTTATTAGACAGTTTTTAATACGAAAAGTGAGAGGAACTAACATACAAAATTTATCAATAATCTTTTTCGATTTGCGTCAACCCACAGGCAACAGCAGTAGCCTGCCATCTTTAGATGTGTAGCATCATGTTGGGTGGATAAACTTAAACCAATGAGAATTTTTCTAGTGTTACTGCTAAATAACTACGTAAGTTCTTATGGATTTGACTGCTAGCTGCGTTAACCTATAAAAAAACATTTATCAACAAGGATATTGAGTAGCATGAAATTTCACACCGGGAAAGTTCAGCTGTGCATTCATTGATAACAGATGGGACTCTTTTCATCGCACACTAAAAGTCGGAAGACATTCTTCCAGATACGCTAACATGTCTATACTGAAGTATCCTACTTTTACTGCATATCTGGCCACGTAGTCCCCCTCTATACAAGCCTTGATTACTAGTTGTGCGTCGTGGGAAAAGGAAAATGTTTTAGTTCTATTTATGAGGCAAAATTTTTCATAAAGGTTGATAAAATAAAAGATCAGTTCATTAAACTGCATTATTGTCTAGTTATCCCTAAGCAGAGAGAATCGTGAAAAACAAACATATCTCAAGATGTGGATTTTAAAAAATTAGAACGCACACGGAATACAGTTAATTATATCTTTTAAGGAATATTTTATGAGAAATCCGCAAGAGAGTGACCACTGGCATGGCCATCAGTGGATAAGCCTCAATTAACCTTATGAGGGAACTATGATCCCGAGAAAAGGATTATAAATTTAAGAGTAGAATAATGAAATAGAAGTATCCAGAAAGAACACATCTGACCTGGTACTGGCGTAATCGTAGAGCTTGCCCGTGCTGGAAAAGATAATGACTCCTACCTCCGCGTCGCAAAGGATCGCTAGCTCCTTTGCCTTCTTCAGTAATCCGTTCCTCCGCTTCGAGAACGTAACCTGTCTATTCGACAAATTATCGATCCTACGTATCACGATCTTCCCCCTCCCCATTGTTAACTCGTCCCCCTTGGCTTACTAGAATCGATCAGCCTCTCCTTAGAAAGTGACGGAAATCGTTAGAAAACAGTATCAATCTCAGAAGTCAATGAAAACAATTTTATACGGAAAATTTTCTCGCCGAGAAAACGAGATCGCGCACTGGCGATAACGATAGCGAGTAGTATCCAGAGTCTCAGTTCCAGATCAGACAAATAAAACGAAAAAACGATAACGAAAAGCGAAAAGAATAGAAAAAACTGAAAAGAGCAGCGACGGAGAGTTCTGGAGAAAATCCGCAGCTCACCTGGTGCGGAGCGGTTGAAATGAGAAGAGCGAGGTCAAAGAGAAACGTTGTTTTCCATAGCGCATAGCATACTCGTTGAGTGGGGATTCAAATCGGGAGCTGAGGACTCGATTCCGACTATATAAGGAAAGTTATTTTTGGAGTTCTGGGAAAGAAGTCACACATCTGGCGTGGAAAAGAAAAACTGCCATTTGTTTAATGAGATACCAGCACGTGTTCCAATCAAAACTCGGTAATATTCTTTCATATCTTCATGGAGCTCGAGCCACCTACCGCATGGATAGGCGACGCGTTTGGCCGCGGGATTCTAAACCGCACTTTCTCCTCCTTTTTCTTTTTTTTACCATATTTCGGCCGGTTCACACATTTGTAGCAGCGAAATGACTAAAGTGCCCCTCTATTTTGGGAATGATCAGTCAGATTTTTGAAAGCAGTGTTTCTCATTGGGAGGAGGTTGTGGTCTTTTCCCACCTAAGAATCGAAGCAGGAACTATGGTTTGGGAATTGGAACTAGAACTCACCTTCTTGTCTGCTCAACTCTCATTTTTTAATATTTGTTTATATTAATTTTTGGGGTAGGGTTTTACTTTTAAATAAGTGGAGCAGACCAAGTAATTCAGGGCTTAAGAATTGGTAACAAACCCAAACCGGTCTTAACTGGAATTAAAACTGCGGTTCCGTTTGAAACTGCAATTCAATCTAATTTTGTCTACGCTTAATTTCTAAGTTATTTTTAAAAATAAAATAAAATAATTAGCTGCTCTAAAAAGATTTTGATTCTAAGAACATTGGAGCCTGGAGGTAAAGGGTATCTCACCAGGTTGACGATATATTTTATTCTAAGTAAACCAAAAAATAATAATTTTAACCTAGGAAGAAACTCCAGCAGTCCACACTTTTAAGAGAAAACTTCACTTGTATAATGCCTACTTGCATTATTCTATACAATATGACTCTGTACAAGCTTCGGAACATCCTTTTTGTTAGAATTGTTCGTAAAATACTAGGTTTCACATTTTATCCATTTATCAATTAAAATACTATTTGTCTACTTTGATACGTAAAAGCAGAACTAAAATGCCTAGATAATATCATTTTTAAGGCAAATACTTCGTTGCTACGTGAAAAAACATTGTCAGAATTGAACTTAAAATCTAGAAAAATCTAAACCAGGTCGGTAGATCGGAATTCAAAACACAGCACTGGACTCGCTGATTTGAATCTCCATCCAAGCAGCTATCTACCGAACCGAATGCTTTAAGCCAAGGCCATTGCATGTCAATATAAGGCCTTTGTGTCGGTTGAGATACTCCTGCGAAAACGAGATATTAGTAAACATTTCGATGACAGAGAATAGTTGGATTTGCTCTTACGATTATGTTATAATCGTAGACATAAAGCATTCCTTTCTCGTCGTACTCTCTTCTCTTCTCTGGATCGCTCAAAACTGTTCCAAGGATTGCAATTCAGTAAAGAAATTAACTCTTCCACGTACGTATAATATTAATCGAAGAATCGATGAAGACAATTTTATCAGTGCATATAACTCCACCAGAACTCAGATAGACCAGAGCGTGGGCAGATTATGGAGAAGAAAACAGGTATGCAGCCCAAAAATGGAGAAAAAAACATGCATATTTAGTACACGAAAGTCATTTGTTACCTTCTCAGAGGTCTGTTGGGCTTCAGTGTACTGTTTTCAATCACACATGATTATGCTATCAAGAAGAAGACAATATTGTACGAAAAAGAATAATAAAAATGCCTTATCATTCTTATCAGAAGATATTCTATCAAAATTAATTAAACAGTATATCAACTCAATACTTTTATAAAGAATTCTAGTATTCATTTGCAGCTGAACATTAAAAGAATGTCAAGTTAGAAACATTATATAACGATAATCCTCGAAGTGCTCTCATGGAAAATAAATATGTTGAAGCACAGTGGGATCTTCTTGAATATTAACAGGCAAAATACTGTTAATCACTTGTTTATTGCCTCAAGGTGATCATCCTGAGCAATCAGGAACTATAAGAGATCACCTTGGATTAGGGAAAAAATTTCATTCCCCATCATCCAGCAGGTGCATTTGATAAGAAAAGATTTCTCCCATGATTCACCAATGAAAATAATTGAGCATTTTCTAATTGATTTATCATCATATAATCTGAAGATTTTGATACCGTTCTATTTTACTGACCCCGATACGCCTCATTTATGTCCTGGAATCTAGAAGTAGAACATTCGTCGTCTTTTTTCTTATCCGGATGCCATTTCTACACAGAAAAAGAAACCATACTCAGAAAATCACCCAAATCACCAAGCAATTGTAAAGAAAAAGAAAACTCTATTTTACTGAAAAAAAAAAATAGAGAGGCAAACCAGAGCTAGTTGAATGTAATTGGATCGAATAGCTTCATCCGTCGCGTCATAATCCACCTCCAGAATTTTGTAATAATCCTACATCCGCAAATTAAAAAAAAAAACTTATAAACCCCAATTTATAGGTTTTTGATTCAGGGAGAAATTATGGATCCATGTTTGTCGTTAACTACCTTAGGTTTGGCTAAGGCGGAGAATAAATCAAAATTAATGTCGAAATCCTGGTTGGCTTCTTGTTCTTGGTTGGAGTTCCATTCATAGTCGTCCCACATCCTGTCCTTGAGAGAGAAAGAGAGATTCTGCGAGAGACAATGTCGCTTGTTTTGGATTTACCGAGGTTTGAGCCGGTCGGTCTTCAAGAATCAAGATAGCCCCTCCTCTCGGCCAAAGATCCTTGTGCTTGTCGGGCGACCAAATAAAACAGAACTCCAATTTTAGTGCTTGATATTATCGGTGGCAAACGAGAGGCATTGTTTAATGTGCATTCAGTTTAATTCTGAATTTTAGAAAACTATATATTTTTTCTATTTTATTTAATTGAATTTCCAAGGTTTTACCAATCTAAGTAGGTTTTAGAGCCGGTTTCAGATTCGCTTCACATTTTGACAGATTGTAATTAGATTGAGAATTTCCCAAGATCTTTTGAGAGGCATGTTAAACAATTTATGGCGTGTCTAAGAAATTCGCAAGATGCAATATATTTCCCGATATTACGGGCATCAAATCAGCATATATTCTTCACGCAGGCGTACCGGTTTTTGCACAAAACCAGGAAAATTAATCAAATTGAGAAAAATACCACAAGAGTGAAAATAAAATGCATTCGGAGAGGAAGAAATATTTACGAGATGGACATAATGCACGAGGTCGAGTACCAAAGCAGCAATTTAACAATAAATCCAAACAGTCTGCACCAGGTAAATGCATTCCAACATCCATTAGAGAAGCTTTGACATCACATGGCAAGATGTCCAGAAAGCATTCGTAGCTGCCCTTAGAATTACAGGATTTTGATATATCCTGCAACAATCAAGTAACGATGAATAATGTCGACTTTCAACATCGCACTATATCAAATAATTATTCGTGCAATAATGTGGGATATTATAAAAAATAAATTATCACATTAAATTGTATTTTAGTTACACCTATAATTATATTTCAATTCAGCAAGTTTTTTAAGATAACGAAATAACAAAGTACACTTAATATTATTCTGTCAACTGTACCCGAAAATCTATCGATGTCGTAATCCAGAAGAAACGTAATGATCTCACTGTGTAGTTGATATATATAGTTCCTTGTAGTAAAATAACGTACCCAACAGCATAATAACGTACCATCTATAAAATCTAAAAGCATGTGTGAAAACAACTCAAATAACTCCTTCAGCAAAATAACGTACCCAACAGCGGTGGCACCCCATGAAGCTACATTGTAAATGACTTTGCTTCCATCCCATGCTTTCCGAAGTTTTCCTTTTTTCTTCTTCAATGAGAATGTCTTGCTGAGGGCTGTATCATGCTTGGAAAGGTTATTTTTTAGAGCTTGAGGATTATAATGAATTGTAAGGACTTTTAATAAACAATTAAAATTCACCTTCTTGAAGTTGATTAGGAGTCAGTTCCTGCAAGACAAACAATAAAAGATTAAAAACCTTATCTATAGTTCATTCACAAAGCAAAACAATCCCGCCCTTACATAAACAATGATCGAAAAAGAAACCACCATTAATCAAACATTTAAGGTGGGTCATGTAGCTGTAAGCCAGCAGAATCAACTATACTTCCCTTCTATAATAACACAAGGGTTGTTGAATTATAAAATGGAAAATTTATTTTTACAAGACCATGTTAATAGGCACATTCAAATGTATCCCAGTGTCCCACAGCTTGAAACAAACCTTGATCGACTCCCCACTTATAGAAGACGATATTGAACAGAAAAACTACTATAAAAGATATGCATTTATTTTTGTGCTCAGCTGTGAGGTGCCCAAAAATCTGGCTTACAAAGAGACAGAGAGAGAGGGAAGACAAAGAGAGATCAAGGGAGAGAGAGAGAGAGAGAGGATCTTGAATATAGAACATCAACATACTTTGGTCTCTTTCAGTGATAATAAGTAAGCTGCCATGAAGCAAGCTATTCCCTCCACTATATCCTCTTGCTTAACAACGACAAAATCTTCTTGATCCACATCAGTATCTGTACTTTCCCAAAGATCAATGTCACTGACTACATCCCAAGAACTACCTTCTTCTGCCATAACATTTCCAGCATCAAGCATTAACGAGAGATATAGTGTTGTTTACAACCAAAAATAAGAAGCCAAAGCTTCAAAAATAGAAAAATTCAGGCTTTGGTACTAATACTATAGTTATTACGAGACTCTAATTCTTCAAACTTGATCAGAACCATACCAGATGTATTCTGTGGCAATGAGGCTTGAGCACCCTCTATCTTGTCAAGAAATTCTGGACAGTCAACCTTAGATTTTAGAAGATCACATAACTGCAAAAGAGTGTGTCCGGTTACAACTTCTAATCATTTGAAGATGCACACAACATATCATTCTCTACAAGATCCTACAGAAAGTTTAGTAATCTGCCACTTACTACTTATATTCGTCAAAAAGAATAACTATCAAGTTTCAATTATCACAACCCCACACCCCGGCCCTAGCCAGAAAGGTGACCAATTGAGATGAATAAAATTGAGAGAAAGCTAAAATGTCCATAACACGAATCATTTCCAAGTTTCCATCATTCACTAACTTCACTTGAAAACCAAAGAAACTCCACCAAACACCACAACCACAATCTGAACACATTTAAGTATAATTCCACCAGATGGAAGTAAAACAGAACTATATGAAGATCCCCTTTCCTGTGCGCCTGTCCCACACTATAGGTAAACTGAGATACTATAATGAGGTAAACAAAATTAAATAAAAAAATCAGCTTAATTCCCGGTCAACCCTAAAATCCACTAAAAAGATATTGCAACCAATACCTCCTCGACTTTTCTTTCTCCACGCAGACGTCCTGAACCATCACCTCGCTGGTCATCGTCACAATCAATTCTGTTTTCGTCCTCTTCATCAACGCAGTTGGTACTATTTAGCAATTCCAAAGCTCGCTGACATCTCTCGACCACAGCCTGCAAGGTTTTCCGTTTTACGCAGACCTGATCATTCCCTGAATTCCCCAAATCATCCTTCCGATTGCAGCCGCTGAAATCGGTAAGCTTCGATTTCAACACCTCGACATCCATCCCCGATGATTGTTCGCAATTGGCACCGAGCAACAAAGAATCAACCAGCTGTCCTCGATTCTCCTAAAACCAAAAAATCGTCATCATCGTATAGTCCGCGCAGAAATCACTAATCAAGGCCCAGATTTGAGGTTCACAGTATGAATGATTGACGAACTAGAATTGGAATGAAATCGGCTTCGAGCCTTGAACCGTGAGGCATCGGGGGGGTTTCTTGATTTTTTGGGCTAGGTCACGTCGCACCGCCGTCTGGGTCTAGGTGTCGGTGCAGTTTAACAAATCAATTACAATCATGATTATTGGAAGCATGATCAGTGATGACCTGCCGAGTAATTGACTTGAGCCACTGTCTAATTACTTCCCGAACCAACAAAGTTCAGATTAAAAAAATAATATATAAGTAATTATATTATTTTTAATATATAAATTAAATCTTTTTAAATTTATACACAAGCATAAAAAAATTTAATCGTAATATAAATATTAAAATAATATATAAATTATTAAATTATTTTTCACTCATAAATTTAAACTTTCAATTAATTAATTAGCACAATAAGACTTGGATTAGAGGCTAGAGCCACTAACTGATTGAGCCACAGCCCCTTGTACAGTTTCTTCACCAATCCTGCCCAATTGTTCCATCGAGTTCAAGCTGGTCCGAGAAAATCAAAACAATAACCATACTCACAAATGATTCTGAACTTGACCCAAAGTTCGAAAAATAATCCATATATATCATTTTCTTTCAAAATTTCAAAATCTAGAATCGAGCCGGAACTTAACCATAGAACATGGTTCGATTAGAGTGTTCTTGGAACCATAGGTAGCAAGCCGATTAAGATGCCATAACTAGCAGGGCCCACCACCCTTGCTTGGAAGAGAATTAAAGATATAATAATACATCATTAGCTTGGAGAAAATATTCCTCAAACTATTTTATATAATTTTATGAGCCATCAAGGTTTAATATAATATATTATTGACACTAATTAGCTTCTGATTGTACGAACTCGTAAATATAATTATAATATTAAGAAACCCAGAAGAGGACAGAAGAGAGAAACGGCGGCCGGCAACGTGGTCTCCGTCTATCCATCTGGCGAATATTTTGAGCTGAGGATGCACGCTTGCCCATGCGTGACACCAAAATACCTTGCCCAGTGCCCCACCGCGCCGCCAACCCTATGCTTGATTCAAATTAAACCACGGTTTTATAATTTTAATTTTAAAATTTATTATTGAACGGAATAGACTCAAGGCTATGTTCCATGTCAAAAATTTTCTATTAGGATGGATGGGTGTTGTTTGCTAAGTACTTACTCGCTTGGATCTTTGTGTCATGGAGCAAGAAGTTAGATCTCTGTGGTTCAAAAGAAAGATTTAAAAACCAAGTAAATTACGATCAAAACTAAATAAAAATTATGCTTAAAACAAATCCTAACTCCAAATTAAGCATAATAACTAAAAATTCGACCGAAATACAATAAAATACTTTTTATGAAATAAGTTAGATCTTTCATGGCATGTATGTTGTTCGAATCTAGAACTTATCGAACTGGTTTCCATCCTAAAAATTCATAACAGTGTGCACCAATTTGACTGGACCAAAATTTGTTCATGAATGTTTGTTTTGCTATTTTTTTGAATTATTATTTGATTTATTAAACTATATACAATAGCTTTGTATTAATAAAAGTACTTTAATCATCTTGAAAATTAAAAAAAAAAATCATATTAAAAAATAAAATTGTTAATTTTATTTAATGTTTTTTAAGGAATAAAAAATTAGGAAAACTAACGATGATCATTATTTTTTTATTTCCCTCGCTTTTTATCCCCTCTAATTGTTCCACTTTTGGGCAGGTAATTCTTCTTACTTTCCTCTTTCCACAAGAAAACGGGGCCATTTTCTGATCTCCAACGGACAACTTCTCTTTGGTTCAAAGGTTGCCTGGTTTGAACGATTAATTGAGCAACAGCTTGATTCACTGGATTGCTCTCTCAATTTGGTTTCTATCTTTTCTGTTCGTACGAATAATTGCAGAGTTTGTTTCTTTTTTGTTAGTTCTTTGATTTGATTTCTGGAGACGTCGATTAGCAGCGCCATCGCTGTCGCTGGCTTCGCAATCAAATTATTCTCTGAATCTATGTTGTTCGGCGACGATTTTCAATTAAGGTTTGGGCCTTTGTCATGTGTTTCATAGCAGATGAATAAATGCTTGTCGTTGGAGGTCTAGGGTTTCAGAGCGTTGTCCTTGTGGGGTGCTTGATATTTCCCTTGATATTTTTCTTAATTCATCATAAATGGCGACTGACCGTCGTCAGAAAAGAGGAGGTCAGGCGGCTTTTGGCTTTCACAGCGGAAGAGGCAGCTAGGGTGGAGCTTGAGGATTCCTTGGGATACACAGGTGTGGCCATTTCTGGGAATCAAAATTGTGCCGTTTGTTACAGTCCTACAACAACTCGCTGTTCTCAGTGCAAATCAGTTCGATATTGGTATGGTTGTTCGCTCTATCTATGTATTATTGGGGTGGCGCGACTGTAGTTTATATCACCCTTTCCATTTCCATTTTGGTTCCATAATAGGGTCCATTTTAGCATTGAATTTAAGGGGGTTTGGGAATTAATTGCAATTATTTAACCTGAATAGCGTTTATATTGATCATGGTTTATATAAGTTCCTTATAGCTTAGTATATAACTTAAAGACAGGTAGTAGGGTTTTTTAATAGTTGCTGCTAGAAAAAAAAAAGGTTTTAGAAGGCGTGAATGAATGTGATCTGTCAATATTGAAGTATTTGGTTGAATAGAAAATAGTATTTGAGTTTTTCTACAAATAGAAAATAGGAATCAGTTGAAATTTTTACTTATGGAGATGATCATCCTTATTGCTTTTTAATGACTATTTTATTTTATAAAAATTATTTGTAGGAAGACGATATTGTCAGTGGCAATGATATTTGGTTTTGTTAATTCTTGTAGAACAACTATGTCAATTGCTTAGAATTTGATATGTATTTTCTTGCTTATATATCCAATAATTTTTTTTCTTCATGGTTTTAACCTTACTTTTTTATCTTAGTTCTGGCAAGTGTCAAATTTTTCACTGGCGACGAGGGCATAAAGAAGTATGTCGCCCACATACAGAGGCGGAATCCAAATCTAACAATGGATGTTTTACTGATGCACTGGGTGGGAAAAAGGTTGAACATACCGAGTCAGAGTTTTTCATAGAAGAGAGTAGAACAGATTTAGGTTCAGAATCCCCAGCAACATCATTTTCTGGATTTTCTTCTTCCCTTTCGAGCAGTGAATCATCAGATAATCTTTCTGATAGTGAAGGCAGTATTCAAACTGCAAATGTGAGATGTGGTGAGCATGCGTTTGCTAGCTCTTCATTTGACAATCTTGAGACGATCCCTGGAATTATTGTTACAAATGACAGAAAATTGTCACCCAAGTTTGCTGACCTGGTTAGTTCTGCTGATCCCTTTACTGGATCAACAAAGTTAAATTGGCCAAAGGTCACTCATAAAAGTCAAGACAGTGGGTCCATTTCAAATAGCTGTGTGTTTAGGAGTAATGAAAAATGTGTAGAGCCTTGCCTATATCGTTCTGATGTTGGAATGGTTGATACTGACTTTATTGGTTCCAAAAATAATACCCAGGGGAAGACTAGTTTGTCAAGTTTCGACATAGCCAAAAAGAACATTTCAAATTCGCAGTCTTCACTTTGTTTCTCATCTGATCCAGCAGGAAATGCTGTTCCCACACATCATGTCTTGAAAGCAAAGAATATCAAAATTGACGAGACTCTTCCAATGTCTTCCCAGCACAACAAACCTTTGGTCAGACTAACTGTACAGGATGATACCTTTGTTGATTCTTTAAAAGTAAGGAACTCCTTGGATAACCATGAGGTGTCTAAAAAGACAAATAATTCCATTAGCTGTAGAGTGAATTTGCAGGAAGGTAAATCTATGTCGTCTTCCTCTTCAACTAATCAACGGAATTCAAGAAATGTTTGTGATTCAAACACTAGCATACTTCCACCTTCAAGGTCTGAAAAGCCAAGTGAAGTTGTCTATGATCGATCGTTATCCTCTAGCACTGGAAGTCAAATTGTTCCACCAATCTACTCTGGAAAAGTCAACAGCAAGCAGGCTAGAACCTTTTCTCAAGAATCAATTTCTTTTCCAAATTCAATGAATGGCCTGAAGACATCAGTTTCTAAAGTTTTTGATCAGTTGAAAGGGTCTAAATCAAAGTATGTTATAACAGTAGACGAGAAAACTGGAAGACCCTGTGGAAAGGTTGTCTTCATCTATTGTGCTTTCTTAATGCCACAAATCTTTTGTACAATGCCATAATAGTATCTTTGTTGCAGGGGGTTTTCTCTTATGAAATGTTTGTTAAGCTTTATAATTGGAACAAGGTGGAACTGCTGCCATCAGGCCTTATAAACTGTGGCAATAGGTACATTTTGAAATGATTGTTCATGGAGGGATTGTCAATTTTTTTATCTTAATCAATTATCCTCTCAATTTATTTATTTACTTGGTTGATCCAGCTGCTATGCTAATGCTGTACTTCAGTGCTTGGCATTCACTCCACCCCTGACAGCTTATTTCCTGCATGGATTTCATTCTAAAGCATGTATGATCTGTTCTCAGTCTAATGCTCTTAGGCATACTATTTCCAGGGCTATGACTTCATATACCCTTTTGTTTTCTATGCCAGGTAGAAAAAGGGGTTGGTGTTTCTCTTGTGATTTTGAAAATCTAATACTTAAGATGAAAGAAGGCAACTCTCCCTTATCTCCTTCAACAATAATATCTCAATTAAGTAACATTGGCAGTCAGCTCAGTAATGGAAGAGAAGAAGATGCGCATGAATTTCTAAGGTTTGTTGACTTTCTACTTCTCAATTCATGTGTTGCTTTATGTATGTTCTTTCCTTAACTTTCTGATGCGAATTTGCAAGAGAAATGTGATTTATGTATGACTTGGACAGGTATTTAATTGATGCAATGCAATCTGCAAGTCTTGTGGATCCTGGAGTAAGTTCAGGAGGTCTTGCGGAAGAAGAAACATCTCTAGTAGGCCTCACATTTGGAGGTTACCTGCTATCAAAGGTATCATATCATGTGGCTTGTTTATGTCAATCATAATTCAGAAGCTATGCTAACTAAGTTGTAAACTTGCTGCATTAATATTATCTGCTCACATTTTCGTTAATATGGATATATATAACTGAAAAAGTGATAGGAACATGTTGGGACACCAATCAAAGAGAAGAAAATGGAATTACTTTAGGCCATTCGAGATGGCCTTCTCTCCAAGAGACTTTAGACTTCACGGTATTCAATGCTTAAAAAAAGACAATAACGCCTATTTATAACTAATTTCTCATAACTAACCTTTATTTAAACGGATAAAAAATTCCTAAATTATTTCATATTTTCATTTATTCAAATTGAAACTAACTAACAAACAGATAGAAGGTCCCTAAATTATCTCCTCAGTGTTACCCTTTTTAGAATAAGTGAGGATAATATATGGCTTGAAGAACTTGGACAAATTAATAAAATAGACAAACATAAAGTTTAACACACACAATTATATATTTATAAGTACAATAATTTAGTAGAAATTTCTAGGGTCTGTCACCCGTCTCCGACTGAGAGTCAAGGATCTCCCATCTCCCACCTTCCTTATTTTCCCTCCTCAACTAAATTTTCATATTATTATATTTAATATCTCCTAATTTATTAACTTCCATTGACTTCTATTAACTTCTCATAACTTACAACACATAATTACCAACATACCCTTACAATTATTTTTTAACAAAAAGTTTTCAGTAGTTCGGGTTATATATGTGTGAGTTAATTCTGCTTGCAGATAGAATGCACAAAATGCCATGGCAAGTCTGAATGTCAGGAAAGAATTTTAGATCTTACTGTTGAGATAGAAGGGGATATTGGAACGTTGGAAGAGGCTCTTCGGCAATACACGAGCACTGAGGTTTTGGATGAAAACAACAAGTATCAATGCAGCCGGTAAATTATGTTTACTCAAAATTGTTTTTTTATATCATCCTACTTCTCATATGGTTTGAATTTATTCCACAAATCCGAATCACATGAAAATAAATCAGTTTCTTAAATAATAAATTGTGACAGATGCAAGTCTTATGTGAGGGCCAAAAAGAAGTTGACAGTACTAGAGGCTCCTAATGTTCTTACCATTGCATTGAAGAGATTTAAGGTAGTTATTATAGTCAACCACTTCCTATTGGCTATTTTATGCAGGAAATTTTCATTAACATCATTTTTTTTTGTTCAGTCTGGTAAATTTGGAAAGCTCAACAAGCCAATCAAGTATCCAGATACCTTAAACTTAGCACCATTCCTAAGTGGAACAATGGACAAATCTCCCATGTACAAACTTTATGCAGTGATAGATCATTTGGATGTCATGAATGCTTCATTTTCTGGCCACTATGTGTGCTATGTTAAAAATGTCCGAAGCAAGTGGTTCAAGATCGACGACAGCAAAGTATGTCAATCTTCTTTTTTTCCAACCTTAGTTTCACTGAGATCATCAATGCATATTTGTTGCTTTCGCTGCTTAATTCTAAAAAAGAAATCAATAACAGCAATCTTGTCTTTTACTTGGGTTTTGGCTGTATTTTATCTTTAACGATCCTAATCATTGTGTGTATTGATGATTACTTAGGTAACAGCTGTGGAACCAGTAAAAGTCTTGACTAGAGGGGCATATATGCTTTTCTACTCCAGGTAACAGAGCTGAAACAGGATAAAAGAAAATCAAAACGAAGTATAATAACACAGTTCTAACCCTCTCTAGGAAATAACCCTTGAGAAATATTATTGGCTGCAAAAAGTAATGACAACTTGGATATATTTTTGCTTAACCGCTTTTATTGCCTTGTTTTCAACACAGATTTCTATTATGTTATTATCTGTTTTTTAAAGATAATGTTAGGTTTAATTTCTTAGTATATCTTCTTATTACATATGCTGACGTGTCGAACGATGATTGATAATCATAAATACAATAAATAATTATTATAATTGTAATAATATTTTATATAGACTAATCACAACTCGAAACGTCAGCATGTATTATAAGAAAATATACTAAAATGGTAAAACTAATATTATTTTTTTTTAATGTACCAATACTCAGTCATTTTCACTGTATAGGTGCTCACCCAAATGGACGAGGAACAGAATTCTAACTTCTGATCCCAAAATAAAGATCAGTCATTCCCCCATCAACGAGACGAGTGATAGTCAGAAGTCGAGATCAATCTACACTCATTCGACTTCTCATGGTTCTACGGGCTCTTATTCCCCTTTTCGGTTCCATGGTCTTCGAACCAGTCTCGATGATGACTCATTCAGCGACAGTTGCTCCCTTTTCAGTGCCAATTCCGACGAAGGTTCCAGCAACAGCTATAGTACCCATACTTCATCGAGCAGCTTTGACGACTTATCTGACTACATTTTCGGCACTTCTGGACATGGTTCATAAAAAGACCCGAGAATTCATCAAATTATGATCCATCGGACTTCTACTGCACTCATTTGCCTCCCCAAGACAGACTCGAGAAAAGCAGGTATTGCCTCGATTCTTCTGGTCTCAAACCGACTGGACAGAGTGATCTTAGGGTGGATCCGAGTTTGGGGAGCTCGGGTGGCAATGGCCTGCCTTTTTTGCCTTCTAACCTTGGTAGAAATTGTACAAAGACAGATGGTAGTGAGACTGACTCAGGGGGAGATCGGGATATCACCCGCAAAAGTTCGTAAAATCGGGTGTATCCCTTAGAAAATCAGCAGACAAGAGAAGAACAAATTAGGGTTTCATATTTTGTGATGGTAATGTGTAATTAAGCGTATGTATAGGATTTCATAATATTAACTGCGTAGCTGAGTCCTTTGTTTTGAAGGAAACAGCTTTCCATTTTGTTGTCAACTCTTTCCTCTATCAAATGCAGTTAATAGGAAGATTAGATTGACGTTGAATCATGCTCCATAGTCCATAGATCCAAAATATGCTAAATTTTTGCACCTACTGATATTGTTAAATATTAATTAATGTAATAAATATAATAAATAATAATTTTATTATATATAATTTGTTTGATTAAAATTTATTTAATATATTATAATTAAAATAATTATTTATTATTTAAAGATTTAAGTAAAAAAATTCAATTTAATATTTTGAATATTTTGAATATTTATGGAAATCTAGTCTTCTAGTCGATGACAAACCAATTAGGACTTGGGAAAAATGACAAAAGGTAAGCTTGTTTTAAGTTCTTTTCTTGCATCTGATCTTGAGCTATGATTGGTCCGAAAAACGACGCAGTTTGAGGTGAAAACGCTTGCAAAAGTAAAGATTCAAGAAGAGAAAACGAGTCAAGAAAGAGGCGTGAATGAGAGGCACAGTTGGTCAATAGCCACGCACAGCCCCGCCACCTAATTTCCACTTGGAAGTCGTTGAGAGTTTGAATTCTAATTTGCATTTTTTCAAAACTCAAACTTAGATTTTCAAACCACGCAGAGGAACCTACTTATGTTATACCCCTAGATCTACTTGTTCTGTTAACAATTATTATTTTTTCCGTTATTGATTATTTCTTTTAATTATTTTTAATCTTAGTATTCAAGAATAAAAATGTTAAAATAAACCATACCTATCTATTAAAATAAAAAATAATTATCGATTTAACTTTTAATTTATTAATTAACATTTCAAAATTTAAAAAATTATCAACTAATATTTTATCATTGATTTTAAGTTAATCAACCATCTTTGTATAATTTAATTTTTTATTTTTTATTTATAATATATTATCTATTAGGATTATCAAAAATTAAAAATAAAAATAAAAATTTAAAATTGAATGTAAAAAATCATAATAATGAAAATTTAAGGATATTTATTGATAAAACTTTTAAATTTAAAACGTTAATTAAAAATATATTAATATTTTAATGTATTAATAGATAGAATTAAAATTTAAAATATAATTTAAAAGATATTCAAAGAAAATCTCAATCATTCATGTCGATGTCGACATCGGTGACGTTGCACCAAGTTGAGAGGCGATGGTCCCGACCCTTAAGCTAATGGACAAGATCGAACCGGTGACTGTCCAGTTTCGCATTACGGGATTAGTTTAAAAGCTGATTTACACGTAAAAATAGCGGTTTGATAGCTAATCAACAGATACCAGCTAGCCAGGACAAGTGGAATGAAAGAGTTGGGCAAATGGCAGCCATTGAAGGTCATCGAGCTCGTGAATTTATGAGAGGGAAGAAGAAGATAAAAAGAAGAAGCGACGGAGGGGATAAGATTGAGAGGAAGTGATCAGCAAAGTTTTGAGAGATTTCCAGATATTGATGGACAGAAAACGACGACTGTGCTGGACTGCAAAAGTGCAGGCAAGCTAAAGCTAAACTAAACCCTAGCCACAATTCCTGCTCTCTCATTTCATCATCACCGTTCATGTTGGTAGAGAAGCAAATTTAATTTACATAAAAGTAGCTCCACTTGTATCTCAGAAACTGGAAGACAATCCAAAAGAGGGAAGAAAATATATGTTTCTATTAATTTAAATCTTCAGTTTGATTTCGATTTTATCAGGAGGGATTTTTCCAGTCAGATTATTTCGAATATTGACTGGATAATTCGGTGAGAACACTAGGAACAAGTTCCAGATAATTCACTGAAACATTTCACTTTTTTTGTGAGCGAGAGAGAAATCTTACGATCCATGCAGATTCAATCCGAGATCTGAGCTGCCCAAAATCAACAAACTTGATCAGAAAACAGAGAAACTAGGCTTAGAAATCGAGTTTTTTTTCACAAGTTTATAAAAGCTTTTACAGCCTATGCTACGCTAGAAGTAGCCGGAATCCAAACGAAGAGATCCCATCTGAAGCTTCTGATCGCAAGAAAAATTTACCAGACATGCATTAGAATAAAATTAAAAAAAAATAGAAATACGAAAACAATGGAAGATCTACTGGTACGGGGGGTGTGGCGGCGGAGCCGGTTGCCTGGCCGTAGGAGCCCAAACGACGTCGGAAGGAACATGGCAACTATACATAGGCATCACACATGACTCCACCGGAGCGTGGCCGCCGCTCTCTCCGCCGCACGAAACAGGCGGAGAATGCCCTTCACCGCCGGACACTGAGTTTCTAACCTCGTCTTCGTCCGGCAACCGATGATAAGAAGGGTTGTTAAAAGACGCCGCTATGACGTACACTGGCCCAACCGCAACCAGAGCACCGGCGACTAAACCGCCGATAATTTGACCTTGAGGGCCTGAGAGAGAAATGGTGAAGCCATTCGGGATAGGGTAAGATATAGTGTGAGGGAGAAAGGTGGCAGAAATCGATAATATCTCGAAGCGGCCATGGAAGGTGACAGTTGCTCCTGGGGGGCTCGATGGTTGCCGGAGAGTTACATTCGCCACCGAGCCGGAGCCACTGAGAACGCAGAGACCCATGTTTTTCCGGCGAGAAAAGTGGGCTATGGCTTCCACGACGTCGTTTCCGCCGGGAACTTCAAGAATGTAAGGGCTCATCGCCGGCTCGGTTTCCCGGTTAATGATAACGAGGGTTTTCGGTTTGTTTTTTGAACCGGGTGGCCGGCCCCTCTGGCGCCTTACGACCTCTAAAGTTGCTCCGTCGCCGGAGCTGAGCTCCAGGGGTAATTTGGTCGGAGTTATCGCCGTTGACGGGGGAGGTCCGGTGCTACGACTGTTGTCGTCTTCTTCTGAGGTATGAGACTCTCTTGTGGATGAGAGGTGGAATGGATTCGGAAACAAGTGCGTTTGAAGCTGTGGTTGGTTTTGCTGGCCATGGCGGTTTTGAAGCTTGGAGAAAATATTATGGGCTTCGTTTTTGTACTCGCCTTTCATGGTTTCTTCGTTTTAGATCCTGCAATTATCTTTTGAAAACCAGTTTCTTCTCCGTTCGGAAGTGTTCAGAGGTGAAGAGAAGCTTGTAACTATGCTTCCGACGAGCATATATCGGTATGATCAGTCGATGCAACTAGAGAGAGAGAGATGGCTGGTGGGTGAGCTTGGAAACCAAGAAAAGAGAAAGTACACTAATGGCGTTGCTTGTTGGAAGACAGGAAAGGTCCACCGGATCGAATCAAACCTAAAGAGAGATTGATTTAGAGAGAGAGAGTGAGAGGAGAGAGATTTGAGTCCGACCAAATCGTTGATTATTTGTACACAGACTTTATCGACGTTCTAGTTTTAGGGCAAGGGGAAGGAACGTTCTCTCTCTCTTCTGTCCTTCTCTCTATCTCTCTCTAGCATTAGGTGTAGAGTCTAAAAGCAGAGCTTCCCACAGATTCAACGTCACAGCTCACTTCCTTCGACGGGAAGGAAGAGGATTCACTTCCATTTCCATTTCTACTATTTTCGCCTATTCCTTCTCTGCAACTCCTCGCTATCCGACGTCGTTTTTGTTTACCTAAGCTTTTATTTTTTTTTATAATTTTGATTATTTTTAATGATCCGTTCATTTATTATTTTATTTTACTACTCAATTTAAGAAAATAAACTACGAATTATTATATCTAAATGCGTCCTAAATAAACATGCATAGCTGATTTTCTTCTATAAAAGTTTACGACCAAAACATATTAGACGATTTGCAAAAAATAAATTAAAAAAAAGAAAGAAAAAACCTCCTAATTGAGATCATAACAAAGTATTGTTTTATCCAAAAATAAAAGCAAACTATATTAATTAATAAACATCTCATATTTATATTTTATTTATATATTAATCTTTGAGTCGTAAAAATCTAAAATACAGTGATTACTGAATTTTGTTAAGAGCAATTTTTCTCCAAAAGTATTTTTGGTATAAAACTGCTTTTGCATTTATTTCTTTTCAAATTAATAATGTCACATTCTAAAAAAGAATAAAAGTAGTATTATATCCTAATTAATGGATACTTTATTATTTATCAATATAATTACAGAATAATTAATCATAAAAAGTAAGTAGTCATGTCAATTTCATCTATGATCACTTGAATTGCTCTGGCAGACGAACGGGACAAGAGCAGAGAGGTTAATGATACGTTGAAATTGCTCAGCACGACCGAGTCAAGGATGGCGGCGGTCTTTGGATGCGCTCGCAAGTGTGGTCACTGTTACCGCAGTTGTTGACTAGACCCAGTAATTTTACGTAACAATGGCGCCTCAACCACTCAATTGTACCCTTGCCTAACTTGAAGGTAACTAATTTTATTATTTATTTACCCACTTAAATTGTCTTCAGATATATTAAATATTAAATAATATAATTAAAACCCACATTTTATTCATAGATTAGGCTTAAAACGTGTTACGCTGTTTAAACGTAAAAAACTCATTTATAAATTATTCTCAAATTTTCTTCGTGATGACGTGGGAACTGGACACTTCCACAGGGTACATCGTCACGTGGGTCGTCAGATAGGCTTTCTCCCTCTCTCTAATGGCCTTTATATTAACATCTAAATTTATATAATTTCATTGATGACACCATTTTGTCATAGAATTTCCCTACAAAAGATAACATAATAGAGTATATTTTATTTTATTTTATTACACAAGGATATAAAAATAATTTTGTTTTATATACCGTAAATAGTAAATACGTATTCACGCTACGAACTGTAATGATCATTTTGGCAGAACCTCAAACTATAGCAGCACATAGTTGATAATTTACTATAATTTAAGGAAAATATAAATTTTGTCAATTACAACGATATTAGTGGTAACATCTTTCGTCAATTATTGACGACAAAAAGTTTATAAAACATTTACTTAAAACTCTTGGCTTTTTAAGAATGTTCAAGAGAAACTAGGTCGCTCCTCGCTCGCTCATCTCATTTGAGCATACATTAATAGTTAATACCACTCCGAATATTTTCTAAATTATGTCAAGCCATTTTTAAATTCGAGCCCGCTTGTTGCTCCAAAGATTTCGGGTCACTGGTGGATCCGAGATCCGGTTCTCAACAACCGCCTTCAAGGCCCGCTTGAGGGCCGTAACGTCTTCTTCTCCGGTCCACTTCAGCACCACAGCATTCTTGGTCCGTCCACCTATTGTCATCATCTCAGCCCGGACGGGTCTGGCTCGGACAGACCGAATCGCTTGCGTCAAATCAAGGACCAGACCGGGCCTGTCTTCACAGCAAACGATCGCCTTCATTAGCTTGGCTTCATCGTCGCAGAAACTTAGATTCACCTCGTCGGCCTCCGCCTGAAACCACCACGCATCCGATCCGCCTCCGCTGTTTCCGCCATGGTCTCCCCTCAGCTTCTTCACGTGGCTCACCACCTCCGCCAGCAACGACGCCTTGTCCGTCTGTTCGAAAACAATCACTTCTATAAAAAGTAAACGAAAGAGACGATTCAGAGAATATCCAACACAGTTTTCTAAGTTTTTCAAATCAAAGACCTTGGGGTTGTTCGGAAGAAGGCTCCGTAGAGTGGAGAGATGAGCATTGATTCGCTGCCTACGGTGCCTCTCCGCTTCTTTATGACTCCTCGTCTTCGCCGTCGCCGTCTCGCCGTCGACAGAGTTGATCGGCGGGTTCCGGCCTGGACTGTTTTCATTAAGATTCAACCAGTTCGAACAAGTAGATCCCTGAAAAGGAAACATCTTCTTCAAAAAACGATGCAGTGCAATAATCAAACGCAAACCGAAGGTTTTGGGGTGAAAAAAGCTGAGAGATTGTCCAAAACGCTGAGAACAAGAAACAGTTTCGAAGAACAGTTCGGGGAACAAAAAAAAGGTGTTTTGGTTGGCGAGGAAAAGTGAGAATCCGAGTGAGAAACTGTGAAGTGTGAACTGAGCTGGCGTGAGGCAATGTAGGGCGAACAAAAGGACAGTCGTACAATTCGTATTTGCTTTTTACCTCGTCTGTCTTCAGACATGAAGATTGTAAGTTTCCGACCATTTCGCGTCATACAACGCGATAAATTTGTATTTCACATCTACTAAATCGTGTGGGAGCCCACAAATCACAATGAAGTTGTCTATATAAGTATATATAAATATATGTAGAGATGGTTAGAAGTGGGTTAACCAGTGCCGACACGTGGGTCCCGACTCAATCCATGCTTAGTGGAGTCGGGTTGGGCCAAAGTTTGCCCTTATAAGTCGGGTTGAGGGAATATTGGCCGTTTGCCTTAATTGGCCGGGTTGATGGAATATCGGCGGGTTACGGGTGGGTAATCGCTTCAAATGGTTGTAGGCTACGGAGTTCAGGTTCTAAAGATCGAATCTAATCGAACAGTTACGTGGTTTTAAGACGTAAACGAAAGTCAGCCAGATACGGAACCCGATTGATTTAGCCGTGTGTTTATAATTTTTTGTTATAATTAAAAAATAAAAAAAATGTTATATTAAATTTTTAAATCTAATATTCAATTAAAAGGTTATAATTTTTGTTTTCAGGTTAGTAAAAACCGGAATCAAAAGCAAAACTTGAAGTTCAAAGCAATATTACTATAACATAATATTTTTTTGTAAATTACCCAATGGTGTGTGTGTATATACACATAATGTTTTTAAAAATAACAAGTTATAATTAAAAATTAAAAATTCATTTTTATTAATTTTTTAAATTTAATATTCAGTTATAAGTTTATCATTTCGGTTTTTAGGTAACTAAAACCAGAATCCAAAGAAGCAATATTAAAATTAAAGGTTTTTTCAACTTATTTTTCTAAATTTTGGGGTTTTTTTTTTTTACATTTTTTACACTATTTTAAATTGCAGCGGAAATAATAGTAAATGTTTTAATTTCATCAATAAGAAACATTCGGAGAGGGGGGCGAGGTCCCCATCCGGCCATTTGTCCAACTTTTTAGGGCTTCCCGATAAACGAGAATAGAATTTACAAATCAGTAGAAGCATGTGAAATTGTTGGTGGACCCCTACAAGGGGAGCGCAATCGTAGGACGTCAGATCAACATCAGACGGTGCAGATGAAGGGGCAGGGTGTCAGCTGAGCGGGAATGAAGAGTGAAGAGGGTTTGGTGCAGAAGAACAAAAATAGAAATAGATAACAGCTTTCACCTCTCGTTTCCCCATCCATCGACTGCGTCTCTCTGCAGAATATGACGTTTCTACCCCTCCTGCAATTCTCCTTTGTTTTACTCTCCGTTCTCATCTTACTCTCGTGAAACACTTTAACATTCTATTTCCCCGAGGTTGTTCTTGCTGGAATATAGCCATTTCACTCTTCTACACTCAGGGTTATACTTGGAATTACGGGTTTTGATCACAGATTTTAAAAATCCTAATTTAATTAAAAATTTGGGAAATCTGACCCTAAAACCAAATCAATGTGACATAAATCCAAAAAAAAAATATTTAATTTAACTTAATCACTCAAATACAATAAAAATACAAGTTAACTTAAAAAGATAAAACTAATATAAAATCAGAATCAGACTTTATTTCACAACTTTATTTCGTATTCTAAAATTATGAAATAATGACAATCGATTTTAATTCTATTTTAGGATCGAAATCAGATCATCCTTAGTGGGTAAGAGTGGGCCAAAATGAGATTGGAAACCAAACTGGTACCAAAATTCAGATAGAACTTTCATTTTTAATACGATTCTAGTTTTAATTTTTTAAAAAATTATGATTCATGATCTAACTTTGATCTTTAAAAGTAAAAAAATATGAAACTATAATTAACATCGTAGGTCTAAAAAAGATTCAAAATCAAATAAAACTCGATTAAAACTCTAACAAAATTAAATATAAATTCTAAAACTTGCTCATCACTTGTCCAATTACTCAAAATTGCCAAAGTTATTGCTCTAGTGTGAATTCCATGATCAACCAGCTTTCATATTAGCTTCTCTGCCACACTTTCAAAAACAGGCAAATGAGAGGTGAAGATCTCGAAGGTTTGAAACTTGAAGAGTTAATGCAGCTTATATTTAGGATTGAAATTATTTAAAACCACGTGTTTTAATAATTTAACAAAATTAAATCATAAAATTCAAAAAGAACAAACTTGATGATTATATATTCTGTCATGCTGAGGCCCGAGTGATTAATTTTTTCGCTCGAGGCTATGCATTATGAAACATGAATTTGTTTTTCTTAATAGATAATTTAATTATTTTATTTTTTAATAAATTAAATTATTTGTTTTATGGCATGTGTTACCACGTCATGGAGAAAAAACCCTGCACTTGAGTTGATCCTACGTGATTTGCATCATAATTTTTTTTTTGAAATTTAAGCTTTATTTCCTTAAATTAATTATTATTTTTAAAAGTAAGAACTGAGCTGCAAATAAACCTGATAATTTTTCAAATTTTAATTCAATTATTTTTTATGGTTTTGCAGGCTACCTTCTCTCTAGCTAATATGCTCCAATAGGAAGTTGCCAAGTGGCAAGAATAAATAAATAAATCAATGAAGCATTTTACTTTATAATTCCCTTGTTCAATCTAATTATAATTATTAGATGTAGTAATCTCTCTATTATAACTTCAAAGCTTTGATGCAAGATTTTTATTGAGGGAACGCTGCTAGATAGCTGATTGCTCAGTTATGTATTTATTTTTAATTTAAATTTGGATAAAATTATACATATTATGGTGGAGTTTTGACTTGGGGCGGGCGTATCCCTGTTCCTCCCAATCAAATTGTTGTCCACAATTCTTGAATTCTGGAAACAGTAAAAACAAGAGGTACCGTGAATTATGGATCGGATTTACAGATTATCATACCAGCAAAAACTACACAAATAAGACGAATGAGAATGTAGCTTCAGGACGACGGATTAATAAAGCAGTTTAGGCAGCCATGAAGCTTCGAGATGACGATTTCTTACGAATAACATAGGAAATAACAGTAAGAGCCAGTGAAGATGGTTGGACCTCCAGCGATTGGAAACTGGAGAGAAGGGTCAGTGGTCGGCGCTGAAGAAGAGAGGGAGAGGCTAGAGAGAGTCGGGGATCGCCGCTGAAGAAGAGAGGGTCGGTACTCTGGAATCGTCGTTGAAGAAAACTAAAAGAGGCTGACGAAGATTAAGATTTTTTTTACAACCCAACGGGTCGGTCAATCGGGTTTGACCCTCTTGGGCCACCGACCCGCAACCCGAACGGCGGACTTCTGACCGACCCGTTAAGGTTTTTTGACATTTTAACCGACCCGAACCCGACCAAACCCGTTTGGATTGGGTCGGTTTCTCGGGTTGGGTCGGTTATGCCCACTCCTAACTAAGACTACAGTTAGGTTTCAAAATTATAAAAAAAGAGATATATATTTTTTTATTTGGGTAAATTTTACGAGAAATGAAACAAGTTTTGAGCCAATTATGTTTTAATTAATTATGTGTTGGATTTATGTTGATATTTTTACTCACAGTTCGGTTTTGCTATTCCATAAAATATAGAGCAAGAGACAGGATACAATATTATCCATGGAATTCGATGAATGAGAACACCATCTTCAAAAAAAGCTGCATCAAATAATTTGAATTATAAAAATTATTAATACATTGATCTTTATTATAATTTTATTGGACAAGATTTTTGTTAATTTAAGATGTTTATCAATTTAGTTATTAAATTTTGTTAATTTTAACAATTTACAAAAAAATAAAAGAACATTAATTAATAAATTAAAATTTTAATATAAAATAAGTATTTTACCAAATTATAATATTTTAAACCTTTTATCACTATAATTGGTAACTAAATTAATGAATATTGTTAGGTTAATGCTAAGTTTACATTCTTAGCATACTTTCTAACGTGTCGATTTGTGATTGATATATTTAAGTAGAATAATTATAATTCGAAACATCAGAATGTACAATAAGATGATATATTAAGAAAATAAATATAACATTACTCATATTATTAATATAAAAAAATATGATCGATGACTTTTAAATTTAAAGTTTGATCTATTATTGTATTATCCATATAATTTAATGATAAATTAATATTTATTTATTTTTCTTTGTAGCACGGATGGTACATTCTTTTGCAACGGCGTAGTTTTACTAATATATATATTTGTTATATTCAAAAGATTTTTAACTAATTTTCTATCACGAAAATGGGGATCGGGTGAAGCTCTACGTAGAAGCAACCGCCACCTACGTTGATCAACAGATTGATGTGCTTCGTCCTTTTGCTTCGATTCTTCCTTCACTCGAGACTTAAGATCTGGTTTTGGTTTGTGGATTTTGTAGCAGACCATGGCGATGAAGCTCAATCGTTATGATTATTTCAACCAGCCTAAGAAAGCTGCTTTTGCTGGACTTTTCTTCATCTTCTTCCCGGTTTTCCTCCCCAATCTTTTCGAACCACTTGGCCGTGCTTTTCCCTCCATGTTTTCTGTACGTCTCGCTATCCTTGATTTTAAGCCATTTTTCTGCTACTCACTCTGACTCTGCCTAATTTGGGGATCTGTTGCCGCTGGTGACATTCAAGAGCTGTTGCAGCTCGAGTAGGAGTTGAATTTGGCTTGCAAACGTAGTTATTTTATCTCAGAAATGGAACTCCTAAAATTTTAGCCTGCAAATAGAAAATTGTATCGTTATAAGGCCGTGAGCATTAGTTTTATTACGAAGTTGACTTGTTGATTGGCAGCCGTTAATAGGAATAATTTTATTTTCATTTTACCTAGTCACAGTGAGTTAGTGATCCAGATTGCGTCAAACAAGAACAAATTACTAAGCTGCGTTATCCTTCTATTACTTCAAACAGACGTGTACACAGTGATTTTTTTTTTTTGAAATTTTAGTAGTTATTATTCCTATGTCTACATTAGATCAGTAACTTTGTAGTTATCGCTTATGTTTGCAGGAGTGGATTGCTCCAAAACCTAGACACGTAGTTTTGCTCAATGGTGCTTTGCAAGGCATCACGGTCAGTGAGCGTTCATAGTCACACCTCACTTACAATCCTTCATATTATGATTTTCATAAAACGTTTTATTTTTCTTTCTTGTTATAACATTGTCATGTAATGTTGCAGACAGTTCAACAGCAGAGGGAACTCTGGTCACCGTTGCCTTCCCAAGGATGGCAACCATGTGTTGAGCCTAAAACTTCACCGTGTGAGTGCTAAGAGTCAGAGCTAAATCTTGGTTCATGTGTTAGTATGTTGTGTTTGCTAATGTATGAGATGCTGGGCTCTTTCTTTTTCTAATGTTCACATCTTTGCTAGCATGCAGTAACAACAAAAAAACCCCAACGCTATATCCAAGTGTTCTTAGATGGGGGCTTGAATCAACAAAAAATGGGTGTATGTCTAAATTTTAGATTGATATTTATCTTATATAGCTTTTTTTGAGCACTCTTATCTGGGAATGGATTACAAGAAATCATCTTTATTAGCTGATGGATGGTTGTGTTGCTGCAGATCTGTGATGCAGTTGCAGTAGCTAAAATTTTGAATGCAACTTTGGTAATCCCTCACCTTGAAGTTAATCCTGTATGGCAAGATCCAAGGTACTTCATTAATAAGTTATAATTTTTGCTATAAACTTTTTCTATTCTTTTCTAGTTGTCACTTATCTTATGCATCATGTTTAATTTTTTCACAGTTCATTTACAGAAATATTTGATGTGGATCATTTCATTGACATCCTGCGCCATGATATTGATATTGTTAAGGATCTTCCTGCTGAATACGCTTGGAGCTCAAGGGAATACTATGGGACTGGAATACGTGCTACTAGAATTAAGACAGCACCACTCCATGCTTCTGCTGACTGGTATTTGGAAAATGTATTGCCTGTATTAGAAAGGTGGGTGATAATATAATGCTTAGCGTGATAGATGCTCAAAATGTTTAAGCAAGCTTAAATATTATGTTGATTTTTCACAGTTACGTTTTTATATGCTGATGGAAAAAACCATATAATTTTCTTCAAAAAACCTTAGAAGGATAAATAGTCTGAGCAATATTCAGCCTTGAGGCTCAGATCCATTTGTTGCTGGTTCCTGTGGGCTTTGAAGTACAAGCTCGACTGGACATCTTATGTATAAAAACAGAACAAATGTACCTTTAAATATTTAGTTTGATTTTCTTGTTTCATCTGGTTGCGGTTATCTTATGAACTTGTGCTATCGAAATGAATTTAACCTTGTGAAATATGATTTCTTATATGGTAGTTGATGTATGAAGCATGCAAGCATGTTAAGTGTTGCTACAAAAAGCTACAAATCAGAGAAAAGCTAAAGAGGAACGCACAAAAAGAGATCAATGTATCTGATAACAGTTCTTCCTAATACAATCATTTTATTTCTTTTGTTCCACTCGCACCAAATGGGAAAATTATCAAAACTGATGTAAGATCTTTTTTCTGTGGTCATTTTTCAAATAAAGACTTATCAGTGACAAGGAACCTTAAATTATTAACCAAGTAATAGTTGAGCATGGGTAGAACCATCTCACATCTAGGGATATAGAAAAGCAGGCGATCAATTATTCTTGTTGTTGTGGCAGCGTGATGTAACTCTTTTGAGAATGATGGATAAAAGGATTTATGAATCTTCTAGTTATCAGACTATATTCTGCTAAAAAAATGGTTGAAGCTACAAATCTGTTCATCATGTTTAAAAGTATTCATAAATTTTGTTTTTGGTGTGAATTACAAGAACCCTACATTCGCTGTAAAACTGAATTTTAAAATATGGTTTTATTCATACAGTTATGGCATTGCGGCTATTGCTCCATTCTCTCATCGTCTGTCTTTTGAGAATATGCCTGCTGAGATTCAGCGTCTTCGGTGTAAGGTTAATTTTCAAGCATTAGCCTTTGTTCCTCACATTAGGTTACTAGGAGAAACCCTTGTCAACCGTCTCCGCAATCTTCCTGACAAAACTCAAGCATCAGGACTTCAGCGCCAGCAAGGGACTGATGAAATGATGAAATTAGATAATGGAAAGTTCGTTGTTCTACATCTTCGGTTTGATAAGGTTGGTGGCATATTTTTCAGTCAATGTTTGCCTCATTTTCTGCAATATTACTGACATTTTGCTCCTATAGTCTGATGCTAAAAAGTCATGCGATAATGCAATTTTTATATATATATAAGCTTCAGGAAATGTGCACTGTCCTAATTGTCTTTTGCAATGGAGAAAGGGTCAACATCCAAAAAGAAAAAAGAACTGTTCATCCATGACTTTCCCTACGAAAAAATTGTTAAAAAGAGAACGACAACTATTCCATATGTATATTTTCTGCATAATATTTCTGAAATTTTGCTCCTGTAGTCTGATGCTAAAAACTTATTCAATAATGCAATTCTTTTTATATATAAGCATCAGGAAATGTGCGCTGTCCTGATTGTCTTTTGCATATCATGAAACGAATCCACATCTTGCCAGGAACCAGACATAGGTTGGCTGAACATTCTATGCTTATCAACCTTTTAGAGTGTGGAAGTTTAATATAATTTCATATTAAAATTTTCCCTTCTTCAATCTATTGAATTTTTATTCACTTTGCAGTCGAGAAATGCTCAACATCCAAAAAGAAAAAAAATGTTCATCCGTGACTTTCCCTACGAAAAAATTGTTAGAAAGAGAACGATAGCTATTCCATATGTATATTTTATGCATAATAAATGGGTGAAATGCTCAACTTTCAAATTCTCGCAAAAGTGGTGTGGTGTGAAGCTACTTATCCTCGTCCATATGTTATCTTATGCAGGACATGGCTGCTCATTCAGCCTGTGACTTTGGTGGGGGTAAAGCTGAGAGACTGTCTCTTGCAAAATACCGACAGACAATATGGCAGGGGAGAGTTCAAAACTCCCAGTTCACTGATGAGGAGTTGAGAACACATGGACGTTGCCCATTGACTCCAGAAGAAATAGGATTGCTTTTGGCTGCTTTGGGGTTTAACAATAACACCCATCTCTATCTTGCTTCTCACAAGGTGAGAAAATGGATGATTTCATTATGAGAACAAATGTTTACAGCCTTATACATATTAATTATTGAGTAATGCTAGATTTACCTTCTTGACATACTTTATTGTTATACATGTTGACTTGTGAAGCTGTAATTAGTGTAATAAATATAATAAATAATTTATTTAAATTGTAATACATTAAATTCATTTTAACTAAATTAATCACAGATCGACGTGTCAATGTGTATAATAGAAAAGTTACTAAGAAGGTAAACTTAACATTATTCTTAGTTATTTAATGTTAAAGCCAGGAGAATGAAATCAAAATAAAACAGTTTCAACTATCTACAATTGAAATATCAACGCAAGATACTGTTGTAGTGTCAATGTGATTATAGAAGCTTTATTTTTGTGTATAAGAAATTTTGAGGAAGTGAATCTAGCTATTCACTTATGAAATGTTTAATTGCAACGTCCGATTAGCCTTTGCAACTTAAAATAACAGATTTTACATTACTCTTTAGGTTTATGGCGGAGAAGCAAGGATCTCAAGTTTGCGCAAATTATTTCCTCTAATGGAAGATAAGAAAGGCATTGCCTCTTCGGAAGAACTGGCTATGGTAGAGGGAAAGGCATCTCTACTAGCTGCGCTTGATTACTATGTGAGCTTGCACAGCGACATCTTCATTTCTGCTTCTCCGGGCAATATGCATAATGCTTTGGTGAGCATCTCCCAACCTTGTTTTTTTTTTCTTTTTCTTATTTACTCTATATAATGACAAAGAGATGTCAACCGAAAATGGTCTTGTAGTCCCCATACTGTGATTGGAAAATGCTTAGTTAGTTACATAGCTTATTTTGTAGCAAATTTCTCTGTGATTGGAGATTCTTAAACTAATGTTATATTAGACATAGATGGCTGTCTTTTTGGAAATTATGTTTACACGATCTTAACTTCCGAATTGACGAGTATCGAAAGCAAGTTTTCTCGAGGAGAAATCGGGCTCCTGATTGTATTTTTAATGCTAGTTTATACGTTTAATTTGATACACTTATTACGATATTTGTTCATTGTAATCAGGTGGGACATCGAGCTTTCTTGGACATGAAAACCATAAGGCCGAACATGGCACTCTTGGGGAAGCTCTTCCAAAATAGCAGCATGGCTTGGCCGGAGTTTCGGACAGCAGTCATAGATGGACATCAAACAAGACAAGGCCAGGTCAGGTTAAGGAAAAAAACTCAGTCTATTTACACTTATCCTGCACCTGACTGCATGTGTCCACGTTAATTCGCCATTTTTCTTTTTGTTCAGTTTCTGTTTTTAATAATAATTATGGTTACTTCCTATGATTTTGTTTAATCTCAATTTCGAATTTCACACTTTATGCTTACTTTACTGACATGAAAATTTGAATTTATGCTCAATTGACTGAACTTTCTTGCGCAGCCTGTGAGAAATTTCACAAATTTATCACGGCAAATGGTAAGTAACACCTTGTTTAGGCCATTACTTTGGTACCTAACTTTTTAACCTCTAATCTTGTTCAAGAGTCATGCTCGTAAATGACCAAGAGCTTCAACCCTACACAAAATCTGTTACCACTTTAAAGACTTCTTAAAGTTTCCATTTCCACTATTTCCTCATCTCGTCAGCATGCATGCTAGTTGTACGGAAGGCAGCTAACGCCCAAATTACTCAAAAATCATACTTAATTCTAAAATAATTAAATAGTTAATTAAATTATAAATGATAATTCTTGATTTACATTCATATTATACATTCTTAAATTTTACGTTGACGTGTTAAATTGTAACTGATACAATAAAAATATTATATTAATTTGTTAATGTTAATGTGTTGTTTAAGAATGTCGATAGAAAGGTGAAAGTAACATTAATCTCTTGCAAAGTATAATCGATTGTTTCTCTCGAAACACAGCTCATTGGGTCAAATTGGTTCCTTTGACTAAAATGATAATTATGGTTTGGCATGTAAATACTCGATTTGAGTGTTCTCGTTTCAAATTTTTGAAACTGGAGACGTGAATTTTAGTCTAGGGAGCCAACCCAAACCGAACCATGTTCTTATTCGATTTTGGACACAGTTCGATTGGCTACATATTTTTAACCTTGATTTTGCACACAAGTTTGAGTTCAGCATGAACTGCCCTGTAACATTAAGAACCAATCCCAGGTTCTAAATCACGCCAGAAAATAATCAAAGCCAGGATTCTTCAGAAAACAAGATTAAAAGGAAATCAAACTTTCTAAATTAAGAAACGCATTCACATCCTAAGATTTCCAATTTGTTCTTCAAAAACTAAATTTATTCTACGATATTAGCATCTCTAAAACCGATTACTCTTACACCACAACCTTTTCTTTGCCGTTTTCATCCTTGCTCGAATATTTTGCATTTGAACACCCTCGCCTCTCATAATCTGAGTAAACTCGCGTTTCTTGGCAAATAAAATAAATCGACTTTAGCCTTCTCATTCCATCATCATATTATCATCTGTGCGCTCCTTCGTTTCAACTTCGTCGCACATTACACCGATCCCGATCTCGACTTTCTTGGCGTCCGATCGTCTGTCATCGTTCTCCCCCGACGATTGATTCTTGGAAAAAATCGTTTTCTCCTCTTCACCAGTCCCTTCTTTCCGATCATTCCGATCGCTGTCCGCAATCTTAATGTTCAATGACGAATCACAAGATTTATCAACTCCAGTGGATTGAATTTCTAATTCAGTTTCCGCGGTTGCCAATGATGTTTTTTCACCTTGAAATTTCTCAGAGACAGCATTTTCTGCAGCACAGGCTTCATCTTCTTGGGTTACCTCCTGTTTAAGCTTTTCTCCTGACTTAGGAATTTTCATATCTTGCTTTATCAAAGGTTGTTCAGCGGCTACGTTAGAGCTCACGTTCTTCTTCGAATCTAATAGATTTGATGATGTGGCACCGTTCGATAGTTTGGACAAGGTCTTTGCTGAGTTGACCCGCAATGCATGAGGTGTGATAGGAGGGTAAGTTGCCAGAGAATTAGCTGATTTGAGAGTAGAAATATAGTGTACATTAGGGCGACTATCTGATTGGATAGATCCACCACCAGAAATAGATGATTTGATCGAACCAGCGCCAGGTGGCATTATGTGAATGGCGTTCTTTCCTTGAGCAGCCTTGAGTAGAGATGCAGCATCAGATGGGGAAGCAATGCGAGCACCAGCAGCAACGGCTGTCGCTCTTACGGCAGATTCTGAAAGCAACAAAGATATTGTTAATGACTTCCAAGAGTTTATCATGGAATAATTCTCAAAAACTAATCCATCAAATATTCTTTTTTAAGGATAAGAATAGCTGATAATGATTTTGAGCTAGTAATAAAACTTCAAACTCGTGATATTAGGCACTAAATACAAGTTGAAACTACCTTAAACAAATGTTGGTAGTCAGGTACTAAACATTAAGTGTCAAGTTGAAGCATAACTTAAATGGGAAGATAATCTACCAACAAATTAAGAAAAAATGTTCACCCAAATAAATGGAAAAGTAACTAAAAACTCCGAAATGAAGTAATAAATATGATTGAATCATCAGAACTATTTGAATATCTTTTTTTAGTTCCTATCTATCTGCGTAGTTTTTGTGAATCCATACTATAATCGTGTCATTCATCCATTTTTTTCTTGATTTAATCTCGGTATTCGAATTCATAACTACAGACAAACAGAAGGACGTCAATTAGAATCTATATGCGGGTAGTAGTTAGAGGAGATAGAATAAAGATTTTTAAAAGATACCTGAGTTTGCTGTGCAAATTGCTTTAACATTATTGACAGGCATATCAAGAGCTAATGACATTGCACGACGAGCAGCTTCGACTTGGTCCTCAGATAGCTGTGTACCTGTACAGTTGCCTCCCACATTCAAATTACTGTGACGCTTCCTAATAATTGCCCATCTCTACATATAATGGATTAGAAAACCAAATTTCAGGAAAAAACACAGTAAAAATGTAAAACAATGCAAACAAAAGAATGTAAATCTCATACAAAAACTATCCTGAAAGATTTCCACTGCCAGTTGAGATAAATTAGTAGTAAAATCAAGCAGACTCACGGACACTGTTTTCAAAGACAACTCAGAGGAAGAAACGGTAGCCAAACTAAACATCAAATAACAGGTATAGCCTTTTGTTCAAGGAATATTACGTTCTGATGCCAAACTTGCTGAAATCATACCGATTTTATATGTTACAACATCAAAATGTGAAAAAAAAACTCAAAATATGTTTGTATATTGCTAAATGAGTGCACTAATGAGAGCATAGTACCACGATTCTTCCAGTGCTTGCTTTTTGCACATTCAATCATGTCCACTAAAACGCAAGAAACTCACCTAAGCAATTTTCACTTAATATTTTCCAGTTGCGAAAAAAGTTGTCATCTTGTATGCAACAACGAAGATATAGAAACAATGAGGAACTCCAAGATTTAAATAAGGAGATGAAAATGATGTCTCCGCAAAAGATGCAAGTTTGAAATCACAATCAGCTAAGAGATAACACATTTAGACCGTTATCCTTTCTTGTCTTGTTATCCTTTCTTGTCAGTATAAACAAAATGATGGTGACACAAAAAAATTTACGAATTCCAACCCCTATGAAAGAATGTGTAATGGTGGATAAATAGTTCTGCTAACCAGAAAACAGGAAAGATGGTAACCTGAGATAGTTGTGAAGCAGTTCTATCACCCTTGAAGTCTCCACGCAAGATATTAGCCCAGTTACCTTCACCACACTTCTGAACAGCTGCAATCAGTTCCAAATCTTCTGTCTCTGACCAAGGTTTTCTTTTTCTTCGAGAAGTCAAAATACCATTACTTGTAACATTTGCATCTAATCCTTCCACAGAAGAAGGTGCAGGGGCAGGCTGTCTCTGAACAGAAACTGGAATGGTAATGTACGTCCCTTGCGTTGAACATGCTGGTTCTGAATTGTCTAACCTAGTTGATTGATTATAGGATAGATTTATAGTTAGAGGAGCCTCAACGGTAGAGCTATTAGGCACACTCGAATCTTTTGGAAATCCAGAAGCAATCAATACCTGGCCATAACACCATAGGAAAAAGGTTAGATCAAAGTAGCCATCAAAACTATTGGATGGAAGTCGTCCCTCCTTCCAAGCCTAATTCAATGAGGTTGCTTTTGTTGAATGAATCAAAAGTACATTTCAAATTTACTGGTTACTAGTTTTCAAATTTATGTCATCCCATCCAAATACATCTTCCAATTTGCGCACAACAGATTCTTAAAAGTTGAAACAATAACCATTAAAGTTATGACAGCTAACCAGGGGTGGTTGCCGGCTGCCACCTAACCCTCAAACTACATTTTTTCATTGCACATTGACTTTATTTATATGCACATCTAAAACTCAGATCCTTCTCTAAATGAGACTTTGAAAATTTAACATTTTAGGTGATCAACTCTTACTCTAATTAATTTAAGATTTCATGATAAAATGAACAAAAAAAGTTGTTGTGTCTTTCATCATTGAAGGAATTTACAGTTACATGGTATCATAGCCAATCATGTATCACCGACCAAACAAAATGAATTTAGTACTAAAAATCGATGGAAAATAGAAACACATCATTATCTACCTTCACACAGGCAGCAACCTCATTCAAAGATTCACTACTCACAGCTGGTAAAGGTTCCAATTCAAACTCCAGGTCACTATCATCTTCCTGCAAGCAAAATTTTACCCTCACTAAGAGAAACACTGTATGTTAAATATTTATGCAACTGTATCGCCACAATTTAGGGAAGAAATTGATCTTTAACAAACGCACTTTATTCATTAACATAGTCATTTCACTAACTTCGAATCAATTATCAAAGAACAGAACTAAACGCACCAAAGGTTCCGCTTCCTCTTCTAACTTCTCAGACAAAGCATGATGATATGCCATATGCCGCCATAGCATCTGATATTCCCTAGCACTAGAAATACCGGTAACGGTGTTCTTAACTAACGCACTCCAATCAATCTTTCCTTCCGGAACCTGCGCTACCTCTTGAAGTAGAGCTAGCACTGTCGTCGGGGAATACCTGTTCAATAACCAATACGTCACTAATCATATCCGATAAATTCACATGGAAAATCAAAATAAAGAGAAAAAACGATTCACGCAGAAAAAAAAACTAGTCAAGGAAAAAGAAAAGCATTCCGTCCAGACCTCTGTAATACAATGGAGACATCTTCTTCAGTAATTGACGACCTGTTGTTCTTCTTAGCTTTCTCAATCATTGCTGAAACAGATTCAGCGAAATACCCTCCCGAGAGCAACCCTAACGCTCAGAACAAGCATCAAACGAAATTAACAACACTAAAATCCACATACGGTGAGAGAAAACCCTCGCAAAAAGAGGAAGAGCGGAGATTGAATACCAGAAAAATGAGGAGAAAAGTGACGACTAAACTAAAGAGTGAGCCCGCGGAGAAGGTAACCGGCCGATTGAGCGCGTAGACAGTACGCGAACGTCGAGTTTAGGAAATTACGAGTTCTACGACCGCAGATTTTCAAGCTTTGAAATTTGACAAAATCGGCGATCTGAGTCGGTAAAAGCGGCCGGAGCACTTTGCGAATTTACTTCCATAGCCCTATTTGGTGGGCAATGCTAAACATGCAGAATCTATTTTTTTAAACTGAGAACCACCCCGGCATGGCCCGACCCGTTAACCATGATTCACAGTTCAGTTTTGAATATAATTAAATCAATATATATTTTAATTTTTTTAAAATTTTATTTGAGTTTAATTTTGGGTCGACTTTGACTTTGTGCCCATTTTTAACCGGTTTTTTTGCTACGGTCGAGCTAGATTTTATCGGTTTCATTTCAAAATTTTGACCTACGAGTCAAACCGATTGTCATGTTTTTTCCCTCAGAATTGAAAACCGGCCCTCACGCGTGAACAACATTTGTGAAACCAACCCAATCCGTTACCCAAGTTTTCTTTAAGCAAAACCTGTCTAGTCATCGAGAACGTCATGAAAATAGCAAAAATAATCTATCAAAAAACGTTATGTTTTCTCGTAAGGCGATGTTGCGAGATGCTTTGACATTATGAATACTATTATTTTTAATTTTCCAATTTAATTTTATGAAACCAAAAAACGATAGAGAGAAGAGAAGTGCTTTTCTCAATTCGAAGTTTGATGACCCTCCAAACTCGACCGGACAGCTCATCCACAGAGGCGTCAAAGTCAAGCAAATTGGTTTAGCGAGTCAAGCCAGGAGAAGTCTATGAAATTAACATTTCAATTAGTTCCCTTGTACTTTGAAGGTACTTGCAGTCATCACCTTGTAGTTTAAAACTCGTCAAAAAAGCTATTGTACTATTTAATAATTACAGCAGATATCGTCCTGTGACGGTTCCGTTAAAAGCTGGCATGTGCATCTCACATGCAAGTTTTTGTTAGCCCTTTTATGTTTGCTTTTTACGAAGGCTAAGGGTAAATCGAAAAAAGGTGGGTGCGAGTGAAAGAGAGATCGACCATATCTAGACAGTACGGGTCGTCGAGCGAAAAGGAGATCGAAGTTCGTTTCAGTCCTACCCTTTAATAGTTTAGTCAAGGTATGATATTGCGTCGTTGATCGATTTCAATACTTAACTCTATTTCAATTTTGGAATTAGAGTTTATGTTTAACCCTCTCGTTCTCTTCTCTCCCTTTATTTTTTAAATTCTGCATCGCAATGAGTATGTTGTTGAAGTATGTTTTCTGATTTTATGCAAATTGAAGTCAGCTTTCTTATTTAATAAATTAATTGTAATATTATTGACTCATTTCTCTTAAAAAGCATTGTGTGGTATCGGGTTGACCAATTTTGGTCTGGTTGAGGAATGAAAACTGGACTAAGGAAATATGAATTTTTGAGCGATATTCGGTGTGTCATATATTTGATACTTTTAAGCTCTGAACTTGAAATTTATGTTTTCTGCAAAGTTAAACTAGACTCAATAAAGAAAATAATGGCGTTTAAATCATAGAAATCTAAATTGTAGAACAAAAATTATGAAATTTTTAACTGGCGGTGGACACCTTAATTGTCGGTCGACACTTTAAAACTCTCGGGTTTGAAAACCGGTCGACACTTTGACACAAGAGGTCGACACCTTGACTTTTCAAGCTATATAGGTCGACCTATGAACAGTGGTAGGTCAACAACTTGTGTAGAACAGGTCGACACCTTATTTAAAGTGTCGACCGCTCCTTAATGATACTGAAAATATAAGACGAAACTTCCTGATGTCAGAAAATATATGTTTTAGTGGATTTTTGGCTACGAATTCGGCCACGACTTCTTCATATGAAACGTAGTAGACAAAATAAGAAAGAGATTGATACTAATTACATGAAATTTGAATAAGTATAGAAAGAGTTATGAGCCCCGAAAGTTAGGTGAAAAACAGAATTAAACAGGGACTTCCAACCCCCGATTCGGGGTCCCCGTTCTAATCCGAATGGTCCCCGAATCGGGGTTCGAAGTCCCTGTTTCATGAAAAGTCGACGAACGGGGACTTCCAACCCCGATTCGAGGTTTCCGTTCTAATTCGAAGGGTCCCCGAATCAGGGTTTGAAGTCTTTGTTTCATGAAAAATCGACGAACGAGGACTTCGAACCCCGATTTACCCTCTTAGCCTTCGTTAAAAGCAAGCATAAATGAGTTATAAAAAACTTGCATGTGAGATGCACATGACGGTTTTTAACGGAACCGTCACAGGACGGTATATGTTTCAATTATTAAATAGTACAAAAGTCTTTTTGACGAGTTTTAAATTATAAGGTAATGGATGTAAGTAACTTCAAAGTACGCGGGGTTAATTGATATTTACCCTTTAATTTATTTATTATATTGATTATTATTTGATAAAACGAGGAGTAAGATGAGTGTATTATGTATAGTCAAAAGATTATTTTTATTATTTATTTTTAATTTGTGAGAAATTCCTAATGTGGTCAAAACTTGAGAAGGCTTAGTGGATAACATGGGTGCCTGATGCGTTGTGAGCCGTTAGATCATATTTTTTGAGTGGGCCCACTTGCTTTTTCATCATTTTGATTCCTTTTTCTCCTCCTATCACACAGGAAGCACGTGAACCAAGCTGTCCCACATCGGACGGCTCAAAACTGATCACCCGTCGCAGTCTCTTTCTGGGTCAACCGCACCTGATAATTCCCAATTTTAGAAATTAGAAAAATATACCCATTTGTGGTTTATCTAAGGAAACACAGGGGTTGCCTTGCAAATCTTAACTATTTTTGGGTTCCTTCTCTCGCTCGCTCTGTTATCGAGCTTCTTTGAGCTCCCAAATTCTGCTCAATTTAGGGTTTCAGTCTTCTAACGATTGGTGGTTATGTCAATGCCTTTACGGTGGAATTGTTGCTGAGCTTAGATTGGATTCTGGTGCAATTTTTTTTTCCAGTTAGGGCTCTTGTTTTTCCATGGCGTCCGCGAATCCTCAGCCTCTGCAGAGCCGTCCCTTCGACGACCATGTGCGTGGTCTTATAACAATTGAAGAGGAAGAAGATGAATACGAAAATGGAAGTGGCGATGCTCTGGATGATGTCCAGGATGCTAATATGTATTCGGTTAGCGTCGGTAACCATAGTGGTCCACAGGTCGCGTCGAGGTCTAGCGAACTTACGCTCTCTTTCGAAGGCGAGGTCTATGTCTTTCCCACCGTAACGCCTGAAAAGGTACGAATCTGATTCTGTTAGCTGTATTACTGTCGCACGTTTTGTCTAGAAATGTTGATTGGAAATGGATAAAAGATAATTTATAAGCTGATAACCCAGTTATTTTTTTACAGATTTAGTAATCGTTTCTTTTTCAAGATTTCAACTTCATGTTCCATTCCGAACTTTCTAGCAATGATTTTTTTTAACATTTTCACTTTCTTGGTTCCTACATCTAAGTGTTATGATGGAAAATTTGGAAAGCACTTTGCAAGATTTCCATAATTATCAATTTTTTTTTGTAAAGCTATTATTTGTCTTTCAACTGCAATTTGAGGATACATCTATTGATTACTTCATAAAAAATCTTAAATTGCAATCTTAGAAGTGCAATTTCCACTATTAAGTAGTTGTCCCTTTAGCTCTGTTGACAGCATGGTTTGCATTCTATTGAAGAATATATACTAATCGTTTGATATTGTATCACAGGTGCAGGGAGTGCTTCTGCTATTGGGGGGTCGTGATTTGCCAAGTAGCATGCCCACGGTTGAAGTACCTTATGATCAAAGTAACAAGGTAATACAGTTGATGAAATAACCATACATATCAAGCTGTTTATTGGGTTTAAGTTCCCAAATTTATGTTATTTTCTCCATTCACAGGGAGTTATGGACCCTCCAAAACGCTCAAATCTGTCACGAAGAATAGCTTCTCTAGTTAGGTTTCGAGAAAAGCGAAAGGAAAGATGTTTTGACAAGAAAATTAGGTACACTGTGCGAAAAGAGGTTGCACAGAGGTAAGATGAGTCTGGCAGCTTTCTTTATCATGGCAATAAATTGAGTATATTGAAGTCTAGCTTGTTCGAATCGAGAAATATGCATATTTTTCTAAAGATTCTTAATGTTTTATTTAAATAATAAAGGACTTTGGAATACTATTGTCTACGTATGATATGGTGCTCAATATAATTTTTTGCTAATGGTAATCTTACATTATTTTCTATGGGAAATGATTTGTTGTCGACGATTTATTTATTATCTTTGTTGGCTTTGGTAGGATGCATCGCAAGAATGGTCAATTTGCATCATTGAAAGAAAATTCGGGTGCTTCTAGTTGGGATTCTGCAGAGAATGGCCTACAAGACAGCATTCGTTCAGAAACTCTGTGAGTTTTGGGATTTGTTTAGTTTCTGAATCTTTGAAGATCTCATGATCCCCTATTATTAGTTATCATGATGAATATCTTATTTATTATTTATTTGAAAAGATATCTGCTGTTGACTTTCTCTTTATCTTTTTCAATTTTTTTTTTCGAAATTGTGCTTCTAATGTAGTATTTTTTTTGCATGCCATTTAGTCAAAGGAGATGTCAGCATTGTGGTGTTAATGAAAGTAATACTCCTGCCATGCGCCGTGGTCCGGCTGGACCAAGGACACTATGCAATGCTTGTGGTCTTATGTGGGCAAATAAAGTGAGATTTGTTGTTAGTGCTGATTACTTATTGTTACCAGCGCAACTCACTGTCATTTTCCATCAGTGATCTGTCATTCTTTTTTACCAGCTTATTGACTGTACAGGGTACTTTGAGAGATCTCAGCAAGGGTAACAGGAGCATTTCTATTGAACCTGTATGAGCAGAAATTTTATTTTCCATAATGTGTATTTTCTTCATCAACCATGTCTAGGCGTTACTGAGCATGGTTTTCTGGTGCATGGTTGTTTACATACTTTTCTTTATAGACATCACAGTCCATTATTTGTTGGTTTATTAAAAAAAATATTTGATCCTGTTTTTGGGGAAACCATTTAGCCTTTATCTTGGAATATGTATTTTATGTTTATGCTCAATGGTTACTGCTATTTGAAATGAAATTATTTATCCAACGGACTGTTTTTGTTTTGTTTTTGGCCAAGCTTCTATTTCTTATCCATATGTGTTATATTGGCGTTTTCTCTGTAATTATTTGTATTTTTTATAGTGTTGAAGGCTGTGGGTTGGAACTCCCTATTGTCTTGAACTTCATTACTTACTATATTCCGAAGTAGAAAAGAAAATCTATTAGGCCTGTAAAAATGAAAGGTTTATTATTCGTCTGTCAAATATTAATTCATGTTGATTTCATATTATTTGAAAGAGATGTTTGCTATTGTTGTTTTTTAGCCTACCATATAATTGTAACAGTGATATCTTTCTTTATTTCAACTGGGATCCAAGTATTGACACTGAAAAGCTGCCTTTTTTTTTTTGCTGGAGCAACTTTAATAATCCTTAGTGTTGGACTCTTTTTTTTTTGGCATTTAGGGTAGTTGTTCATCAGTGAACTTTGGATGTGCAGGAATCTTCAATAGATGTCAAGCCTTCTTTAACAGAACCAGAAGTTTCTGATTACCACGATGAACGTGTACTATTCTTTTATGTTACTAGTAATTTCTTAGGGTTGTGGATCCTCTTGTTTTGTTCTTGTTAGTAAATTCTTTGGTTTGCAGGGACCAGAGGATCCTGGTAAGGCTGTAACAGAAGGTTCTAGTGATCCTTCTATCCACCAACATCACGAAGTATGTCTACAATGTCTTAACATAAATTTTCATAAATATTGTACAAAGCATTTGAATTTCTAAATTTATCGTTAGATTTCCTGGCAACAAGGTCTTAGGTCTTAGGGGGGTGTATTTCAATTTATTTGTTCTCCATATTTTTGACGTAGATAATATGAATGTGATTTTCTCTCTCTCATGTGGGCAAATCTTGTGAGAACTAAATTTCGTAATTTACACAGAATTTGCACGAACTGATGGACTCTTTGCCCAAGCAAATGGACCATTCTTCAGGGAATGATGATGAGCTGGTACTTTTTTTGTTCAA
This sequence comes from Begonia fuchsioides, assembly GCA_003255005.1. Taxonomy (NCBI): domain Eukaryota; kingdom Viridiplantae; phylum Streptophyta; class Magnoliopsida; order Cucurbitales; family Begoniaceae; genus Begonia; species Begonia fuchsioides. The sequence continues at coordinate 84,473 of QAOC01021034.1, forward strand.
ATTTGAAAATATCTTCATTACAAATGTAACTGCTGTAAAACAATTGCGATTCATACTGTACCTTCAATTAGAGCTAATTGGTCGTTCCAAAAATATTTGTCCTTATCTTTTCAATGGCAAGTAAAAGAATAAGTAGAATGTTGAGCTAATTTTGATGGTTATTGGACTTCTCTATCCGAAGGTCTAAGCGGCGCCTTAATACGCAGGAACACGAACCATTGGGCAAACTCGGTAATACCACAGATACAGAGATAGACATTCCTGCCAACTTTGTTTAGAAGGTACATTTGATTTGAACTTTTTTCAAGAGCAAATACTTTACTTAAAATGTTTTCTTAAGATAATAATAGATTCACGTGAATATACAAATCTAGTGGATTTTCAGGTCAAAAGTATGTAAGCTTAGGGACGTGTAAGATTATAATTGACCATAACTTGTAAAGCAAGTGGAGAGTGGAATGGTCTCACCGGAGGCTTCACCGGAAGTCTGTTTCCCAGATGAGAAATTTCAAGAGCATGAAATTCTTCTGCTTTTTAGCAGTCTTTAAGATTTATTTTATCTGATAGGGAGTTGGTTGTGCTGATTCGAGTTTCATTAGAATTCCACCTTCATTCTTCTTCTTTCATAATGGTAAAATGATTTGAATGCTTGTTTTTTCACACTGGCTTGCTTCAGCTGCCAATAATTACACCCTGATTAGGAGCCCATGTCCATACCATCTTTTTAACTTCCGTGTAATTGTTTTCTTAACAGTAATGATTTTGTTTCGAATAATATTTCGTGTATTTCTGTTCAATTTAAGCTGACTAAATTTGAGTCCTGAATATATGGGTGATTTGTTACATCCAGTAAAAATAAAATAGAAAGAAATAAATCAGTATATATTACCATTTGAATGTATGTACAAAATTGAACACTTGAGAGCTCGAGCAAACATGGAGGATGAAAAGCATGTGCCTAAGCTAAGACAATTGTTGAAATAAAACAAAATAAATAAGATAATTTTAGTTAGTTACCTTTTTTGAGTATTTATCTTTTCCAGCTGCTCAAAAACCATAATTGAATCCTTGGGATTCAACATATAATGTCGCTCTGCTGTTGTGGTGTACAATCCCTGAACCTGAGATTTTTTCGACGGTCGATATTTGCCGATTATTCATCGTCATCTCTCTCCCATGCCTGATGTTTCTAGAATTGAGTTTGCTCGTGGAAGTCCTCGTACGGCGAGGACCCGCTCGAAGAATCACTTTCAAATGGTGTGGTATCTCTAGGTGAGGGTGGGAGTGACTCCCTTTGTTGAGAGGATGAGCCTGAAACACGTTAAGGTAAGTGTCAATTGCAATCAAATTTACAGGCTTAATTGAGTGATTGTTATGATTGTTTTACATTTACTAATTGTTTTGCAGCTTCATTTATAACATGTCTTTCATCAGTGCAGACTTTATGGTACATTCTGATGGGTCATGTTATGATAAATTAAATATAATAAATAATTATTTTAATTATAATATATAAAATGTATTTTATTTAGTCTAATTGCATATTGACACATTATCGTGCACAATTTAAAAGGCATGTTAAAAAAATAAACCTATTATTACTCGAATTGGAATATGGCAAAGAGCTAGTATAAAATTGAAAGAACATTAAAAACAAATTCACTAACCTTTATGGCCCCTATTGCGAAACTTCTTTGTGTGACGCCTGATTAGTCTTTTAGCTTTTGTTATAGTAAGCTGCCTAGCAAATGGTGAGAACTCGACGTCACTTTCACTCCAATCACCTTGGAAATCATCGTCCGCTTCCCCCCTCATCGTCCGCAATACAAATGCCTTGGCTTTACGTCGTTGAGTATTGAAAAGGCCTCGAATAGAAGTGACAAATCCGTCACCAGCTCCATCACTCGGCCGTTTGATCCAAGAGATTGGATGCTGGTTTGACTTCACTACTAGACTTCCTTCGTTGTCACTAAAATTGAAGTCGCTATCTGTAACCGCAACTGCACTTGGTTCTCTTTGACTGTGTGCTTTGTCTTTAAACTTTTTACCCTGTAAGAAGGAAGTTCAGGAGATGAGACAGTAATTTAAGCCTAAAAATTGCTAGTTTTAAGGAAGATTACATGTAATTAACCATGATATATCCAATCCTTTTTCCTATTTTCTACCACACGTACCGAGCTGAAACGATCACATTGTCTCCCGTAATGTAGCGAAAAAGATCAACCTCATGTTCAGTAAGATAAATACAGAAAAAGATGTTAGTTCATACCTGCATTCCTGTGACAGACTTCAAAACTCCCCATATTATATGTTTCTTAACCCGTGAGAATAATCTTCGCCAAGTCCCAGTAAACTCAACACGACGAAAAGTATCCATCAATAACTTCAGATCGTTAACGACAAATCTTGATCCCTCATACGTAACCAACAGCTCAACCTATATAGGAAATGTGTTTTGAGTCGGATATTGTTATAAATATTTTCTTGATTGGTTAAGCACATTGATATGCACAAAGAATATAACATTTAGCAAAAACTCTAACCTGACTTATCTTGATATTGTGAAACTCCATCATTTTTCGAGGCCTAGTTCTTTTCTCTTCGTTTGCCTTCGTTATCTTTTTCTCTTCATGCGAAGATCTACCAGTTTTTATTACTTTGGGGTCTTTCGATTTGTTTTTACTGTTTTCATCTTGCTGTTCAGCAGAACCAAGTGGTCCACTTTTTGAGGAAGAGATACTTTGTAAGACAAGCTCAGTTGCAATAGATTCTGCCACTGTCTCTTCCCATGACCTATCAAAAGAAGATGTTCGTCTCAGCTCTGGTGGGTTTTGAGACTTTGACGCCTGCAATGGAGTGTCAATCCCAGGAATAATATATAAGTTAATTCTTGCAACATTGATCGTTTATGATAAGTATGAAAAATTCTTTTTGAATATAACAAGTATGAAAAATTCTTTTTGTGTTAATAAATATTAACAAAAAAACAAACTTATTCTTTTGCTATAATCACTTCTAATTGAGTAGAGACAACGGGTTCCCATCATAATCTTATATATATTTATTTTGAACAATGCTAGATTTACTTTCTTGTTATATATTTAATAATTTACAATTAAAATAATTATTTATTATATTTATTGTACTAATCACGTTTCAACATATTAAGAAGAAATTGAAAGATGATAAACCTAATATCATCATTTTATCTTTCATGTTTGCGAGAGAATTATCTTTTCCCTTTGTACTTGCTTTTATTTTTAATGAACTTCAGTTTTTTATACTATTTCCAAAATGTGTTTAGAAATCATACATGTGTTGATTCAGCGTGAACGGAGGATTGATCGGTTATAAATGTGGGGCTGCCTGATTTCAATGCAGCCTCGGATTCTTTCAAAGAATGACTACTTGATGTAGAAGCTTCATGATTTGAAGAACCTTTCTTAACACGTTTTGAACCAGCAGTTGTCGAAAACTTCCAAACTTCCTGTGGGCATAATGTGAAACATATAAATAATTTTGATTAAAAACTTATGAGTTAGTAGACAAATTAAAAAAGCCCAAGATTTCTAAATTGACCTGCCGGCTTTGTGAATCTTGTTCTTCTTCTGGAAAAAAATACTCCCACATCATCCGATACATTGTCTCCGTCAAATGGATCTTCAGGGGGTAAATCTCTACCTAAAGTGCATAACAAGTAATAAGCAGATTAGTAATCAATATCAGGTAGCTATAATTTAAGAGAATAAAGTTGAATATGGTTCCATCATGTTGAAGCAGTTTTCACTTTTCACTAAGTGGTACGTTTGATGTGGGGTGGTTATTGTAACGTCTTTATCTTACACCAGGGTAGAGAGACTGGTAGGTAAAAGGGAACCTAAAAATAAATATGACTAATTCGTCCTTATGTGCTCATCATATTCAAATAATTTTGAGCACACTGGAATGCGCTTCTCTTCTACTAATAAAATAGTCAGCGTTAGAAAATTTCACACATCAACCTCTCCGTTCCCAGATGTCTCCTTTCAGAATGCTTAGCACAAATACTCCACCATAAAAGATTGGCTGTTGCTTACAAGTCCATTGAGCAAAATACAAAACTAAGCAGCAATAAAATTATTGATCTGAAACTTATTCCCAATTTCAACTTTAGGGTATGATCATGGGTGATTTGCAAGTAGAAAGAAGTTCTAAAAGGATTCAAGTATCTTAATTTCTACTAGTTAGTTAGTTTTTAACCACCTAGCAATTAAAAATTCATTCTAAGAGATTGAAGATAATCCGTCCTTGAGTAATTCCACTTAGAAAACCCTCGTTGCAGAGACAGAATTACAATGTCACATGTCAATCTTAAGTTGAATTATCAAAATGAAAAATGGACAAGATTAATGGCGTGTGCCACTTATTATCGGCTTCTAAGAGCCTAAGTAGAAGTATTTAAAACCTGCATCATCTGTACAGTGTTACTATAGCACATAGTTGCTGAAGCTAATTTGAATCGAGGAAAAGAAACATTTACCTGAAAGAGTTCAAGAAGTGAATTTCCATCTCTTGGGGCTCCCTGCTTGGCGTCTACCCGAAGCATGACTTTTCTGCAGCCAATAAAAAGATGTAAGCCTTCTTATGTAAGCTGAAAAAAATCTGCTATTGCAAGTAAAATAAATACATTATATCCTCTTTCTTGATTAGGAAGAAGATCTTATTCCCCTTATGGTTCATATCGACATAAAACTAACATGATGTAAAGTTTGCATCATTTGAGGTAGCCCTGTCTCGATGCATAAATACAGATAGCCTCACTGTCTCTCAGCTAAGTACATAGAAACAACTCAAACAAGTAATACGAGAATTTCCACCTTGTTGAAGATCTAGTGGTGCTACCCAAAGACTTAAATGACAAAATGAAAAGGTAAGTGTAACAATGGAATTTATTTCTAACAAATAGTAAGAAACTAGAAAATTTTGAACAAGCAGAAGGAAAAATACTGTAAAACAACTCATAGATTTATATTATGGTAGATAGAGAAAAACAGTTCATACTTCCCCCATTCTGGTGGAGGATTCCAAGCAGATAGAAGCATATCAGATTTTGCATTAGGCAGGCAGTTTCGGACAACAAAAAATTTGGTTGTAAACTGAGCAACACCCACATCCTTGTAATCTCGGTCAAAGTCATAAATCTGTGAAAAGGAATGAGCTTTTGTCATCATTAATGTGCCACATGGTGAAAAGATTTGATCATAAAAGGGACGAAGAAGATGAGGAAAATAAAATTACCACGTGATTTGATAATCGAACAAGATTATGTCATCCTTTTTTGGTTGTATAAGTTTTATCTCATTGGTAATTATGTCATCCATTTAAAAAAGTAACCTATAAAGATAATAAATGAAGCACCATTATCTATATTTTCTTTGAAAACCAGTTCACATCGCTAAAAGTTCAACTATTGAGAAGGTCCTATAGCTTACAAAGTAGCAGAATAGGGCCAGAGTCCAAATAGACTATTTTAGACAGTATATTTGATTGATATCTATTCATAAGATAATTTAATATGAGATTTTCTATTAATTGTTTCCTTTCTTAGATTCTTAAACTGGATATATAAAAGCTCTTGTAAACATATTTTGATATCGAATAAAAAAGATTACACTTCCAATTTATTCTTTCACTAACCATATCATTAATCTCAGCTTCTGCAAAAGATTTTCCATCGACAAGCATGCTCCAACCCACTTTATTAATTTGTAAAGAAATGCGCATAGCATATGATGGACTTTTGTTCTTTTCCTTTTCCATCAATCGTATCTGAGCAGCCTTTTGCAAAGCAAGCCTTAAAGATGCTGATGCCATCTTCCTAGAGTTTTGTGCATTCGTGAGCTCTCTCTTCAGTCCTTGAACCTGGAAAGATGAAATTGCTAATTCTTGTGAAACCTACATAGTTATATAAAAATACTGTATTGTAATTTTACATGAAGGAGCTCAGCAACTGAAAAAATTAAATAAACCAACTAAAACATCAAGAAACATTTCTAAGTTCTATTTTTTTCCTTTTTTGACAAAAATTCTACTTTATTTTCTTACTATTTTAATAAGCAACCTTTCCTCAAACAAGAGCATTTTGATTCTTTATGAAATTTAGGATTTCAACAAATAAAGAATTTGAACTATTTTAAACAAACTAAGGGCATTTTCTCTCGTTGTGTTCTTTACCTCTTTTCTTTACACTACAGTACTAACTAAAAATTAAGATGAAATCATTTTTGCATTACCTGAGGAACTACCGTCTCACTCTATTAAAAAAAAAGTTAAGGAAATGGAATTACCGGCTAGTAAGGGAAAAGTTTCTAAATTAGGAATGCATGATTCTAGAACGAGAATTAGGATAACACAGTAAGATTAGCAAATGCTTGAATAAATATGAAAATTTACTTAAAACTCAATCAAGTGGCCATTAAATGGATTGACCCTCACCAACAAGGGTTTTCCCCCTGCAACCATCCAATTGTCCCCTTCCCTCTCGAGATGTATATCACTGGAAACGTCAGACAAGATCGACAGTTTTCTTATGTCGTTCAGAATCAACCTTCGTTCTCGCTCTTTATGTTCAAGGCTGATTTTGGCCAGTTCGACCTCTTCAACGCCGTCAGGGACCACCTCATCTGCCTCTTCTTCAACATCTTCAACGTCTTCAGAAGGAAAGGACAGACTGCTTTTTCGAGGCCTGATTCACATTCGCATAAATGTTTACAACAACAAGCCAATGTATTAATTCCACAATTCTAAATGTTGGCCACATTCTACACTAATTTAAGAAAATATTAACAAATAGAAAGACCCCATAAAAATAGTGCAATAAAGCATTGCAACTACTTACTTGGGAAGTCGCGCAAAGAGAAGATTACTTAAAACGTCTAGCATAACTTGAAACTGCCGAGAAGTCATTGTTGCAGTTATATTATGAGAGTTGAATATAAGCTCTTTTAATGGTTTCACCTACAACAAAATGATTTACTGGGCCTTCAATATCGTAAAACACTAGTAATTCTGAATCGCATGATAAAATGATATAGGTACAACAGATATTTCAGGAAGCTAAGTACCTTCAGTTCAGGAGTTCCACCTTTATGCCTAGTGTACCGGAAGTACATATGACACGGCATAAATACTCTCTCGAGTAAAGCTCCAGTACGCTTAACTTTTGGAGAGCTTCTGAGAATTTTGGGAAGCCACTGTAATCCTGCTCCTGGGTCAACATCTGTTGGAGCAACATGAGCCTGTACGTGTTCTAACATAACTGACAACTCCATGCGTTTCCATGTCATTTCAGGTTCACACTCAGGAATTACATTTCCAGTACCAAGAGCTTGCTCTATCATCTCATAGCCCACTTGAAGAACTGAATGAAATGAACGAGCCAAAACACGACCACTAAGGGCAGCAAGAAGAAATCTACCCTGTTTTCGAAGTAAAATGGAAATTATGTAAGGAATATCAATTAGCATCCATAGCTCATGTTTTTCCTCAACAACTTGAAAACTTCCTTCTTCTGAGCTCAGGATAAAAAAGGTATATTACAAATGAAAGATTGTATAACAGCCAGACTAAAAACTCTTGAAAATATTTTGAAAATGAAAATGAAAATGAAGACTCCTCCATCTACTCGGTCTTCTTCAAAAATCATCATATTGCATAACCAAAAAAACAAAAAGAACATGAACACTTCCTATACCAATCTCTAACAGTAGGAAATTCAAGTATAACTCAAAAGGGGAGAGAAGCACAGAAAGATTCAAGTTTCATCAAAACATGAAACAAAAGACAAGTAGACTAAAAATGAAAGAACTTATAACATAATCACTGGCCTGACCAAAAACTCTATCTCACTGAAATTATCACGAAAATGAAAATGAAGACTCCTAAAGCTACTCTGCTTCTTAAAAAATTATCATATTGCAAAACAAAAAATACAATAAGGAACATGAACGATCTCTAACAGTAGGACATTCAAGTACATCTCAAAAGGGGATAGAAGGACTAAAAATACGTAAGATTCCAGTTCATCAAAACATGAAACAAAAGACAAGTAAACAAAATTTAAAATTAGAGCACGTGCTAAATAGACATCATCCTTGGATGTTAAAGTGCTCCATATCTTACTAGGCGTTGTTGCACCTTAAGCCCTTTAGGTTGACCCACTATATACAATATTAGGAGAAAAGAACACCTGTTTATATCTCTTGTGTAGTTATACAAAGGTACTTAAGGAAATATATTAGTAGTGAATCATCAATAAATGGAGTGAGGTTTAGGGAAATCAGGGGAGAACCCTATCAAGGGAGATTATTCAGTGAAAACACATTTGGTATTCACCACCAACCAGACAACTTGGTGAAGAAAACCAACTATAAATATAGCTTAACCATATGCAAAGCCAGGTCTAAAGAAAAAATGGTGCGAGAGAATTTTCAGGTGAAAATAAAGCTAGAGTTTCATACTTACATTAGCTTCTTCAGAGTGAAGATTAAATTGTGGCTCGTAAACATTGACCATGAAATGACGAGTTCCATCCTCCTCTGAATCATTTATGTCTCTGATTTTTGCTGGGAGTCATACAAAACATGGGTGTCTTAACATTTTCTGTAATAATGTTAGCTGAATGTCCAGCACTATCATGATACGACAACATATAGCTCGCACATCTTTACTTCATTAAAAGGCTAATCATAAATTACTTTAAAAAATGAGCATATATTAATTATTTGAATCCAGCAACCATATAGAATAAACTAATTTGTTTAAGTCCTGGACATAACTTTCAGAAAGTTCTTCGAGACATACCAGCTATAGGCGATGATACATTATCCATTCTTACTGCAGTTGTTGAGTTCACATTTCTAACTGATTGCGAAGAAGATGAATTCTCAGGTTGCAATGTAGAGCTGGTAGATGGGGGCATAGATATACCATCTTCATGTGCTTCACCTCTGTCATGAGGCTTATTTTCCTCAAGTAGTTTCAGCTGTGCATACTGCCTAGAAGGAGAAGGCTTTGTAGGTTCAAAGGCCTTGGACATGCCACCAACAAAAGACCAAACCGCATCTCTATTTTCAATGGTCCACAAAAGCTTGAGTCCATAAACAAATATACGCTGGCAATTGTCAGCAATCACTACATTGTATCCATCATCATCACTAGGATCGGATAGTGCATGCTCATCACTCTCACTCCCATTTTCAAACTCAGATCTCACATATGTCATCTCGAGATTTCTCCTTCCAGACTCTTGCCAGGCCAACAATCTTGACGGATCAGCTTTTGGTGCATGCTTTCTGATTGTAAAATAGTCAGATGACAACAGAAATCCATCATCGTGATGCTTCTCTAAGCCACCAGTTACATAATTAATTTTATCACTGGGAACTTTATCCATGGAAGCAGATTGTGAATTTTTCCTTGTCATTTGAACTACTTTAGCAACACTAGAGCTATCATGCCTATTTAGAAATACTTTAGGCACGTGAAGGTCAAGGCCCTGATAAACTAGATCAAGAGTGTCACGCTTGCATTCAAACGTATATTTTTGTTTGCCCCGACTATAACAGAGTTCATATTTCAGCTTTGACATATTAAATGTGAGTCCTTTGGCTGGATCATCATCATCTAAAGGCATATATTTTATGCATGCCGGAGTAGCATCAATTCTAAGCATAAATTCTGTCATCACTTTATCTAAGGATAAATTACCTGATCTTGCAACTCTTGGAATTCCAAAACGAGGCCAGCGAGAGAAGGAACGTAATTTATGAGGGGGAATATAATTCAAGCTCCAGAATCTCATTATCCATGCTAAATCATGTGCACCAATATTAAGAGTTGGCAAAATAATTTGAGGACCACAATTACTTCCATCAGTGCCACCTCCCACGACAGAAGATGGAGCTGGGGGTCCCAGAGAAAAGTTCCATCGAAGTGAAAGTGAAGTGGATCTGAATGGATCATAAACTTTTTCACGAGGTTTTCCTTCTATAGGAAGTGCATGCAAATAATGATTCATAGGTGCTCCAGATTCACATTCCCAGTCCATAGTGACATCAAGAGTAAAAGATGGCGCTTCCAGAAATGCACTAGATATTCCATTCGGCAACTTTAAGCCTCGACTATGAGCCAGACTTTCCAAACTGCTCAATATGACATTGAAATCCTTTGCAGAGAAACATACACGACCATCGGACTGTCGAATTTCCATTGGACCAGATATAAATTGAAGTTTGTCAACCTTTTCATAAGGATCAGTGGTAGCAAGAACTATCCATCTGGTTTCGGAAAAGTTTAAGGTGATATTTCCATGAATATAATATCTTGCATCATCCCACCATGGTAAGCTTCGTTCTTTCTTTGGCAACTGAATCTGTGGGCCAGAATTAGCATTTTTAACACTAAGATTAGCCCTGCGAAGAGCCACGGTAAAAGCATAGCTCACATCAGCAAAAGTTGGTTCATATCCCACTCCAAATGAAATATCTCCTTTGTGAAAATGAAGAGGCAAATCTGCATATGTTTTCATAGGTGGTGTTGTGCCACTTGCTGAACGAAGCATCCGCACCTTCCGCCATTTGCCGATAAAGACATCTTGATAAATTTGAGGCTGGAAACACGTGGCCTAATTGCAGAAGAAATGGTTAGAACCACAGGTTATAGAAGTTAAAATCAAGAGTATTGTGAAGGCCAACATCAAAAATGTTACAGGAACACACAACCACAATTTATGAAGAATGAGGCTTGTCATCAGAACCCCATTACCTTCTCATACTAAACTCCTTGTAGCACCAAAATACATGGATAAAAATCAGGGATAAACAATTCAAATCATGAAGTAACTAACCGCAAGGATTCAAGTGGATTGTGAGAAGAGCTAATGAGTCACAGAGAAGGGGAAAAAAGAAACTGCCCTGCCATTTTTGTTGTTCTTCTTGGACATGACAGAGAACACCAAAATGGCAACATGATAGCCAAAGACAATATTTTGATAAAATGAAATACTGCAAAGTTGTGAACACTTAATTTTGGAAGCATCTCCTTAGAAAAGATATTTTAGCTCTATTATCGTCATACAAAATCACCCAAATACAAAAAAGCAGCAAAAACGTATAGTAATCAAGTCGGAATCCCAAATGGTAGGAATACATCACAATTAAAACTGCCAAAGGGAACCAGATCAAAATTATTACAAAAAAATAAATTGTTGGAATAAACTATGCACATATACATAGTTATTAATACCCATATCATCAAACTTTGTTTTAAATGAATTTTTTCAACAAAACTAGAAAGAACAATCCAAGAAACAATAAGATCTAAGCAGTCAAAATAAGCAGGTGAAGCAGAATATTAGTTAAGAAACCGCAACAAAATTTTAAAAAAAATAAAAGAGTAAAATAAAAAAAATAGAAAAATCTCATAGATTGAATTCTATCATAAAGAAATAACTACTTGAAGACATAGTTCACCTAAAGAAATAAACATTTAAGTAAACGTTTAATTTTCAAGGGAATAACTTACTTAAGAAAATAAAAAATCTAGCGTAACTTGAATTTGTACAGCATCAAAACCTTTGAAATTATCGAAAAACATTTAAGTGCCTCAAAATCAAAGAGTAGTACTGCCTCCCAATTTAAATTTGTATCATATAAATAAGTGGTTTGGATGCAAAAAAAAAAAAGAATTAAAATCCAAATCCAAGTACACCTACAGAATTTAAAAAAAAAGTTACAAATCTAACTATTGTAATGGATTATCAAATTTAATCTTAATTACAGAAGAAATAATGAGAAATGTAATAACCAAGTGTGGTTTGGGAAGGGAGAGCACTGTTGCATCTTTACAAACTCTTTACATTTATGTATGTAGATGTTGTATTTTGTTTTAGTTAATTCGCAGACAAATTGCTGAAATTCTTAACAATTATTAACGCACCAAATACAAATTCTAGTCTTGACCAAACTTAATCAACTCCAAGTTAAAGAATCTACATGGCAGCATATACACGAATATCTATGGTGTAATTTTCAATCTTTGCAATTTCAAAGTTCTCTCCTGTAGAATCATTCTGTTTGTATTTGGACACAATATCTAAACTACCTAATTACCAGCAAAGGACTCGATGGAACTTTAAAAAATAAGAAAAATACGGAGAAATTGATAATTTTACCAATATTATCACACCATTCGCTCTCTCCTCTCACCCGAAAGGGAAAGAAACAAAAAGAACCAAACATTGGGTCCACGAAAAGCATAAGCAAAAACCATAACTGTATTGCAAGAGGCAGCTGTTTGTCTTACCTGTTGAGCTAGGATCAGGCAGCCTTCACATCTACCTGAAGTTGCAGAGAAAAGAGGAAATGTATAATCACGTAACTGAACAACAAGAGAGCTTGCGTGCAAAAGAATATTTCTCCCGTACAGCCTTGAGAATGGTATGTTATTTTCAAGAGAAACGGGATCAAGCTTGTTGATAACCTCTATCATCCCAGCATCACCACCATCAATTTTTGTCAAGCAAACATCTAAGTTAGAGGAAGAGATAGACAGTAATGAAGTTCTGGTGGTACTCGGCTTAAAACCAGCCTGGAACCCTTCCTTACAAGCACCTGAACCTTTTGATGGGGCTAATTTCTGACATCCATTGTAATATGACCGAAAGGATTGTCTATATATTTCTTCTTGCATTCTTCTTATAGCTGAAGGATCTTGTGCCTCAACATTATCTCCATTATGATTAGTCCTTGTTTCAAGAATAGAGTCATTTGTATCAGCAGTCCTGGGAGATCGGTTGGCCTTGCAAAGAAATTCATCAAGAAATTTCAACCTCACAGCTAACTCACAAGCCTCATTCTTCAAGAGATGATAGTGTTCATCAAGCCATCCCTGAAGAGGTTCTTCCTCAATATCAGCACTTAGTTTCCGTATACAAAACTTTAAACATCCAAATTTGGTTGAACCACGTTTTCTGGTAGTTGAACTTTCTTTCTTGGAAGGAAAGATAAGAGATGTTTTAGCAGAAGTAATTAACTTCAAGCCTCGTAGCATATCCTCAATTGAATCATCAATAGCACGCAATTGCAACCTGTATGGCAGACAAATATGAACATCAAGACCCTGAATCACCCAGTCCCATGTGGTGATCACTGGAATCTTAACATCAGCTGAATCCGTGGACGCTCTAGGTATACGTGAAATTTGCATTCTGCTACTTTTGAGAACTTCAGATCCATTAAAACTAAGCATTAGTCCTTCAAGAAGTACTCCAATTCGAGCATTTTCAGAGAAAATTGATTGAATCTGAACCACTGCATCAACCCCATCTCCAACTTCTGCAGATATACTCAGCATCTCTACATCAACAGCAAAAATTGATTCTCTTTTTTTCTGCTTACCAGACTGCCCTGATTCTGCCATGGTTTCCTTCTTCTGTCCATTAACTTCAACACTCAAAGAATCATTACCACATTCATTCTCCTCTCCCTGAATCCTCTGATTGTGCACAAGTAGTTTCAACTGTAGAATAAGTTCAACAATGGATAAATGTACATCAGGGTCCCATCTGACTGAGATATCCGTTGCACTAAAAAGAGAACAAACGGAAACCTCTTTGAGACCTCCAGATCTCCGTACAAATTTAGAATTTTGGATGTCAAATAAAGTCACTTTTGTATCAGGCTTTTGAACCTCCAACAATTCCTGATAGATTAATCTTACTCGTTCAAGTTCCATTTGTGCTGATTGTTTAGCTTTGTTCACGCACAAACTAAGATGAAAGATGTCCAGACAAACAGAATATTTCAACTTTTCCCTTCCATCAGAAACCGTGGATATTATGTTTGCACAGCGAGGAGTGCCATCACTAGACACACTTATTACAACTTGACCACCCTGTGATCCGTAATTAACACGTTTGGGATCTACAACAACTGTGTTCTCCAAGCCAGTCTCCCCACAATACTTTACAGAACAACGTTCAAGATTAAGTTTCATTATTTGCATCCCTTTACCTGATGACTTGATTGAATGCCCACCTAGACTTTCCCTTTTCCGAGAAGCAGTTAGCTTTTTTAAAAGAGATTGGTAAGACATAGCAAATGATATAAGTGACTCAACGCGCTTAAAAGTTAAAGAGACACTCATGTCAGTCACATCGATAGACAAAACCAATTTGCATTTTTGACCTTCATCTTCAGATTGTTCACTGTCCCTTTTTCCCCAATCCAAACTAATCTTCCCTATGTTCATTAGGGAACCTGAATTTGATTCAACACCAAAAACATTTTCTTTCATGCACTCTTGATATTCATCGGCCATGTGCAAATTTAGTTCGCCAAGTTCCATATGCACTGTGGTTCCCATATTAGATATGTTATTAGCAAACACATGTGAAGATTGTGAGAAACCCTACAATAAGAACAAACACTGTCAAAGCATTCAATTTAAAATACAAAGAACACCAAGCTTATCAAATTAAGACAACTTAATGGATACATAATTCTTTATTCCAGCAAGGTATTAGCTGTGCGGTCTAACTTCGTTAAGTTACTGAATTTTTCTTGATCCTAAATGCATCAAAACATAATAATTATTTTGTCAAATAGAACCACCTCAACAAATAGCATGATATGAAGTTTAAAAATATAGTGAAATGTACAGGAAAGAGTAAATTGAAAGGTCTATAAGATATGCAAGTATCACACAGACGATCATACTAATATGTTGCTGCAGAGCTTTTTCAGTTTCATTTTCTCTTAATCTCTTGTTTACAAACATCTACTTATTAACTTAAAAGTTAACTAATGTTCACACCCAAAAGAGCCTAGATAATAATTTCCATGGTGACTTGAGAGGAAACAATAGATTTGATACAAAAGCATACTAGAACCCATTACAAACAAACATAAATATGTAGTTGTAGTAAAATTGTCCACCTCTTCAAAACCACCAAAAAGAGGACCACAAAAAAAAAAACAAAGAGCTAACTTACATGGTATACTTGCAAGCCACTGAGACTGTAAAGCACGACAGTCATCTCAGGGGCCGAGACTGTGCATGTCCACATTATTACTTTGGATTCAGATATATGTGAGTTTTCAGGGGTGGAAGTTGCTTCTTTCAGAATCATCTTCTTATTTTTGGAGAAATATATGTGCATCAATGGTTTTAATTGATTCATAATAAGGTTAAATTGAGTACCCCCAAGTTTAATATCAACTTCAGCTCTAATAGGCGAGTTTGGCTAAAGACAAAAAAAAGAGAAATTACATGAGAAAAGCAAATGACCTCAGTGGTTAAAATTGTTCAGAAATCATATGTATAAATAAAAAAAACAAACATTAAACCAGATAGAAGAATTTTTTTTTCCAGAAAATCCAAATCAATCACTAGTTCTGGGCAATATATCTGATAAAAATACATATAATAAACAATTCTGCTACCAGCAAGTAACATTTTCATAAATTGATCAATCCAACAACAAAATCTAATGACAATTTTGATAATAAACAAATAATGAGCAAGAAAAGAAATGTGAAGGGCGAGTTCAGAGCTAAATGTAGAAGAACCTAATCTTAGGTTTTCTAGTCTTAGATGAGATTGACTCTGATAAAGAGAAGATGATTAAAAAGTTTGTCATGTTCATAAAAACATCTTCTACTTCAGTATACTCCCCACTATGATTTGATCTTCAAGGAATATGGCATCGACACTCACATATTATTCCAGGATATGATCATTTAGGAAAGTTCCTTCAATCCAATCCATTAACTGACGTCCAGTTAAAACTATATTTGGAAAATGGATAGAAGGTATACAAAACTTTTTATTTCAGATTTCTTACATTGAAAATTTAAAGCTTGAAGCTCTTACTGAAATTTTATAAAGCACCTTCAATTGAAAATTTATTTAATCTCCAATACAAGCACGTATGCACACTCTAATTATAAGGAATATCAAACATAGAATTTTACTAAAACCAAGAGAGATAAATTCCAAAAAAAAAAATATGATTTGTCTGACAAAATACTA
>QAOC01021066.1:0-41247 GCA_003255005.1 Begonia fuchsioides
GACAAACAGAAAGAAACAATGCAGGAGTGATGGGGGAACGTCTACACAACTTCCAGTGAAGGGAGTCTGAGATCATGAAAATAAGCAGACAACAACTTCAATTAAAGGGGAAGAGAATGCAAGTGGTTTTATAGAAAACACACACGTAGGATAGGAGTTATGCTGGATAGAAAAATAATGGACAGAATTGCTCGATTTCAGGAACTCGGGTAGGAAACAGTGGAAAAACACAAAGCATAACTTTTAAAAGGAGGTGGCTGTGGCTAAACGGAATGAACCATTGATTCAGGCCATGAAAGTGGGACTCACTGCTAGAAATTTGGGGGCTTTGCTCACAGGAAAAAAAAATGGTACAAAATGGACGATTGGAGCTCAAAGTCCACTCGGGAAAGTTCAAAAACAGAAAACAATACAACTAGCACAAATAAGTGTAAACGCAAGTGGAAAGTAGGCTATGGGAGTTCCAAACTCGCCTTTGATCCTAACAAGTGAGGAAGGGAGGTTGGAAAATGGTTTAATGACCCTAGCAAGATCACCAACACCAAGACAAACCAAAACAAGGATATTACTCACCTTGAATGAAATGCCGTGAGAAAGGAAAAAGAGGGTTTGAGAGCTTCAAGCTTTCAAGGTTTTCTTCAATTCTTTTCTGCCTCATCCAACGTGGGAGGAAGGATTCTTAGCCTAGGGCTTAGCCTCGGTTGCAGGTCTCTTAGCCTCGGAAACACCTTCCGAGCATGATCGGGAATGGCCCAAGCACTCCGTTACTTGGTGCTCGGCCATTCCCAACCCCGACGCGCACACCGGGCCATGTCCGACCCTACCCGAACACGGCACATCCAACAGCCCGGCCGACGACGCAACCGAGGCTCGTGACCGAGACACGCCCGACGCTCAACGGGCGTCCCACGACCACGACCCGATGACTTCGGTCGTCGACCTCGCCGAAGTCCACTAGGGCTTTGGCCCAGTAGAATAAGTGGCCAGCGTGAGGGAACGCAAGGTCCGATCCCTTTGGATCGTGCGCTCTCCCACGTAGCTCGACTCCTCGGCCCACCCAATGCCGAGCCTGGCCACCTTAGAGTATTTTCAGCATTTAGAAGACTTAGTGAAGAAAGCAACAAGTCTAAGGACGAAGGACGCTGAATGCAACATTGGAAGCCCAAGATGGCTGAGTCTCTCACGAGGCTCGGCCCACTATCGGTCAACCCAAAGACCCGGACCAAACTCCCTCGGCAGCTTGACTTTATTTGTCAAGATATTCACTTATTTGGTCAAGGAAGGGAAGAGATCCAGAATCGCACGAGCATATCTTCTTGATGACTGTGGATCACCCATCGGACGCACAAGCATGGCCAATCAACGAACCACCAGCGATTTCTGAAGGATTGTCATGCACAAAATCTATGAACCAGCTGTTGAATCATCAGAGGATCTTCATGCAACAACATTGCTCAACAAACTCGCGGATCCCTTGAAGATCGCACATGCATGACCGCCGATTCGGCCCACTTGAACGCACCCACATGCTCGCTCGAGTTATCATCGGGCCATCGAAGAACCAGACCGTGCGCTGCCTTATGTTGACCACTGAGGGGACTTTAGAAGCCCCGGATCTAGATTGGCTCGAGCCAATCTCCCGATAGCTCTGCCCACCCGATGCACCCTCTCGGTCAACCTTCGGACACACTCGGTCAACCACCAAACCGACCGTGCCATTCCAAAGTGAACCAAGCCTAAAGTTGACCCAAGGCTTCCGAAGCTAATCCTAAGCGTTCAAGACATCAATGGACTTAGCTTAACTTTCTTAGTTTAGTTACTTTACGTTTTTGCTTATTTAAGTGTAACACTTACACTATTTTCCATAGAGTGAATTTTTATAGAAAAATTGTGCATTGCACCTTCTTCCCGAAAGGCTTGAAGCTCTCTCCGACGAATACTTCTCTGGTGAGTCACATCCGGCCGAGACCGTCAACCCTTTGCACGTACGTTCGGTGAGTCATATCTGAGTGCGGCCGAGGTCTACCGAGGAGAATACCGTGATTGCTCAGGTATTCAAATTGTTCATCCATCTTCTACCTAAACTCGCAAGAGTTTAACCATTCTGTTCCCCGAGCTTTCAAACCTTCCATTACCCGATTACACCCATATTTGCATCCACCGAGCCACCCCATTATTCACCCGAGCCATTCCATATTTTCTACCACCAAACACCCTTATTTCCATCACAATACGCTTCCGCAACACAACCCCACAATTCACACGACCCAATTTCCCGTTTGCCGTACACGACGTTCATCCGAGGAAGGCACATCAGGGCCGCACCATTGAGATTCTCACTGAAATCAGCAATTGGTCTCCCCTCTTGCAATAAAATAGCTCCAATCCCAAGCCCAGATGCATCACATTCTACTTCAAAAACTTTGTTGAAATAAAATAAAATTAGGGGATTCACAAAGCTTGAGTTTGATTAACTCAAAACTTTCTTGACAACAGGGAGTCTATGCAAACTTTTTTCCCTTCTTAGAGCAACCGGCTAAAGGGGTGACAATAGAGCTAAAACCCTTGATAAATCTTCTATAAAATGAAGCAAGACCATGAAAACTTCTAACCTCAGCGATGATCTTGGGAATAGGCCAAGCTTTGATAGCTTTAATTTTTGAATCACCCACCTCCATGCTTTCTTTAGATGATGAACCCTAGAAAGTGAATATTTTATTGCACAAAGGCACACTTCTTCAAATTTCCAAATAACTTAGTAGCCCAAAGAGCATCGAACAACATTCTAAGATGATCAAGATGAGTACTCAAATCTGAGCTATAAACTAAGATGTCATCAAAATATACCACAAAAAATCCACACGTCTCCATCCTTCATTCGTATTTGATGGTTACGACTCTTTAAGTCCACATTAGAGAAGCAAGCTGCTCCACTAAGTTCATCTAACAAGTCTTCAAGTCTAGGAATCAGATACCTAAACTTGATAGTAATTTGGTTGATGGCTCGCCTATCCACACACATGCAAAAACTCACATCCTTCTTAGGCACCAAAATAGTAGGTGCTACACAAGGACTCATTGATTCAAGAATATAACCTCTAGATAGAAGTTCTTGTACCTGATTTTGTAGCTTCTTTGTGTCCTCGGGATTCATTCTATAAGAGGGTTGGTTAGGTAACACCGCACCTGGTTGGAGGTCGATTTGATGTTCAATACCTCAAAAGGGTGGAAACCCTAGAGGTAGCTCTTCCAGAAACACGTATTGATACTCCTCAAGTAAGGTTAAAACCTCCTTAGGAATCTTTCCAATCTCCTCAAGCCTTTCCCAGAACAAGATCATCACAAAGAAAACACCCTTCGGGTTAAACTTTAACAATTCCTTTGTTTTAGCCATACCTTCTCTCCTTGTAACCTCATCGTTAGCAATATGCTTTGGATCTAGTGGTGCTAGTTTGATGCCTCTCCATTAAAACTTGAATGAATATTGATTGGTGTAGCCATCATGCATAACTTTTTGGTCAAATTTCCATAGTCTTCCCAAAAGTATGTGGCTAGCACTCATAGGTCATCACATATTACCTTATCCTCGTAGCCTCTATTGGAGAACTCACATTGCACTTGCTTGGTCACTTTGATGTCTTGCTTATCATTCAGCCACCTCAATTTGTAAGGGCTTGGATGTGCCATAGTTTAAAGCCCCAATTTGTCTACAAGGTCATGAGAGGCTACATTATTGCAACTACCTCCATCAATAATAAAGAGAGCATACTTTTCCCTTGATGAAGAATCTATTATGGAAGACATTCTCTGACATGCTGCGTGATGCCTTGCATGGAGCAACACCTCAAGGAGCTTGCTAACCAATTTGTTTTTTTGTAGGAAATGTTGAGCTAGAAGTAACCTTGGAGAGACCAACCCCGAAGGACATGGAGCAACCCCAGCATCTCCTCACTTGTGAAACCTTGGAAAAGAAGGTCGAGTTCGGAGCACCTTCGAGCTTGTAGCACCTCGGGGGATAAGCATTTTCGAAGCAAGGGAGGAAGGAAGATCCGGGTACAAGTCGGGTCTAGGCCGGACCACCATCCTTGTCTCTAGTTTATTTGTTTCTTTTATTTTTTTTGGCAAAAACAATTACTTAGGGTTTTGTAGGTTTGGCATGGGTTTGGCATGGGTTTGACATGGGTTTGGTGTGGGTTTTTACTTTTGGCATGGGGTTGCTCTCGGTTGGCAGCCGATGGAAGGTGACCAAAGGCGAGGACCACTTCCCTGACTTTTTGTACCTCACCAAATCTGGTAAGCACTTGTGTGCCATCCGATCAAGGTGCCATCTCCCTCACGTGAAGGAGATCAAAACTCCCTCATGACCGAGCTTTATACTCAGTTGAATTTGGAATAAAAAGAATACTTTTGCATCTTCCTCCTAGGCCGGTTTCTGACCTCCAAGACTCGGTTTTCTTGTGAGTAATACCCGGCGACACGAGAGCGTTTTCCTCCTAGGTTTTGGCTTTCCTTCCAAGATAGGGTAAGCTAGGCCATGCTACACGTCTTCAACCACTCCCCCGTTGTCTTAGGGTAAGTGTGTAATCCCCATTAGCTCATCTCCACCCCCTGGTAACGTCACATTTTCCGGCCATCCCCATTTCCTCTCTGATAACCATCTTTTTGGCACCCGATAATCCCCTCTATATATCTCTTGATTCCCAAGAGATTTTACCCTCATTTTTGGAGGTTAAACTCTTCCTTCATCCAAAAAGCATCCGTCTAAACATCGGTTGCAAACTCTGTATGCAACCTGGGAACCCCTTGTTTCCATATCACCTATTTTTGGCCCTTTCTTCCTCTTCATGGTTATTCGAACCACCTTTATTTTTCCCCTCACCAATCTTGAAGCTTGTCATTTGGTATCAGATTGAGTCAGCCCTTCCCACCCTTCCATTTTTCTAGTATTTTGGCTATCTTGTGAAGTTAATACATGATGACTCGGAGTGGAGCAAACCACACCCAAACTGAGACCATATCCCACCGCAAAATCCCACTCCGGTGAACCCTAACCTGGAAGTTCCAGAGTCAAGTATACAAGGACAACTCGATGAGATCCATAAGAAGGAAACTTGGTGTGGCTTAAGCTTCATTACTTTAAGCATAAGCATGCCAAATTACTACAAAGGGCCCTTTCCGGGTAGCCGAGCAGATCAACCCGAACGCATACAAGCTCGAACTCCAGGGAGAGTTTGGCGTAATCACCACGGTCAACGTTCGTGATTTATCTCCTTACTTAGATAATCAGGAACACGAAGATTTGGAGGAGGAAATAATAGATTTAGGGACAAATCCTCAAGTATCCCGGGAGGATGATGTGCAACCGGAGCACACCATGGACCTAGCCCCGACGAACCTGACAAGCCCGGACGATTTTTCTAACTTAGTTGCTCGTTTTGCAGGGACTTTGGCCTCAGAAACACCTTCCGAGCATGATCGGGAACGGCCCAAGCACTCGATCACATGGTGTCCGAGTGATCCCGACCCTGATGCATCCACCGGCCCATCTCCCGACCACCCCTCAACAGCCGAGAGAAAAGAGAAGAGGGGGGGGGGGNGGGGGGGGTTTGAGAGCTTCAAGCTTCTTCAAATTTTTCCAATTCTTTTCTCTCGGCAATTTTGAGCTTTGGTGAGTAATATCCTTAGTTCTATTTTGTTAAGGGTGTTGGTGTCTTGCTAGGGCCACTAAACCATATTCCAGCCTTCCTCCTCTCTTGTTTGGATTAAGGTAAGCCTGGAAATCCCATAGCCTTCCTTTCATTGTGTGTGCTTTAGATGTTTGTTGTTGTGTGTTGGTTGCTGCCAATTTTAGTCTCTCCCAGGTGCATCTCGTGTCCCAAAAGTTTCACCCATGCCATATTCTGTTTTCCTTCTTGCTAAAATCCTCAATTTTTGGCTGTGAGTTCCTCATTCGTGCCTTGAAAGTCTTGGCCATTCATTTCGTTCTCAGTTCCTTCAAATTAAATGATGTGCATGCTTGTTTCTCCTACCTTTCTCCCGAACCACTAAAATTGAGCAGTTCTGTCAACCAAATGTCACTCCGTGATAACTTGCAATCTACCCAATCATTTCCCCCTTAAACCTAGCCAATTTCTTCCCCTTTCTTGGAGGATGGTTTCTACCAAGTTTCCCCTTCTCAGGTCATCGGCATTGGGAGTTGTGTAGAGATTAATCTCCACTTACTTCACTGCCAAAAACATGTGTGTTGTCTGCTTGAGTTTCTGAAAAGGCCCCGTGCCATTTTAAATTCCTCACGTGCGTTTGGTCTGAAATTTGGAATAGTTGGAGTTTAATATTTGAACTCAATATCCTCTAAATCTTGGACTTATAGCCCGTATGCATTTAAAGTTGTAACAGAGCCAAAACCCTCCTCTGTTCTTGGATTTTCTTCCCGAGTAGGCCTTTGGCCGTGGCTGTTTGTGGTGTTCTCTCCTAATTCCGACTCCTTCGCAATTTGGGAGTGTGTCAATTTGGGAGGGCCATGCATGACGGATACACCAACAATTACTCTTTCAAGTGGAGCAGCAAACATATTAAACTCACACTGATGGAACCCGAACAGGTAGCAAAGGATGAAGCCACTAGAAAGGAAGGCTTGGCCAAGCACACCTTGCTAATGACCAAGAAAGAGTTGGATCGATCTATCCAACAAGGAGAGCCTATGGTGTTAATTTTGTTTCGAGAACGAATGAAGGAGATAGGAGGGGCGCCTAAAGAAGTGGTGACGTTATTGGAGGAGTACAAAGATGTCTTCCAGGGGGAATTGCCTCACGGCATACCTCCCATCCGAGGTATCAAACATCAAATCGATTTGCAACCCGGAGTGCTGCTTCCCAATCGGCCTTCGTATAGGATGAATCCCGAGGAGACAAAAGAACTACAAAGTCAAGTCCAAGAACTATTAGACAAGGGATACATTCGGCAATCCCTTAGTCCATGCTCGGTGCCTGCTCCACTAGTACCAAAGAAAGATGGAACTGGTAGAATGTGCATGGATAGCCGAGCCATCAACCAAATCACCATCAAGTATAAGTTTCCCATGCCTCGGCTTGAAGATTTGTTGGATGAGTTAAGTGGGGCGGCATTCTTCTCCAAGGTGGATCTCAAGAGCGGTTATCATCAAATCCGAATGAGAGAATGGGATGAATGGAAAACGGCGTTCAAGACCAAGTATGGCCTCTTTGAATGGTTAGTCATGTCATTTGGGCTATCTAATTACCCTAGTACTTTTATGAGACTAATGAACCATGTTCTTAGAGAATACTTGGGAAAATTTGTGGTGGTTTATTTTGATGATATTTTGATATATAGCAAGAGTTTTGTGGATCATCTTGGGCATCTAAGAGTGTTGTGTGAAACTCTTAGGGAAGCACAATTATATGGTAACCTCAAGAAGTGCTCTTTTGTGCAAGAAAGGGTGCACTTCCTTGGGTTTGTAATTTCAAAGAATGGAATGGAGGTAGACCAAGATAAGATCATAGCCATTCGGGAATGGCCAACTCCTAGGTCCGTCTCGGACATTAGGAGTTTCCACGGTTTGGCCTCTTTTTATAGGAAGTTCATTAAAGGTTTTAGCTCCATTGTGGCTCCACTCACCGATAGCACCAAGAAAGGAAGGGAGTTTGAATGGACCAATGAATGCCAAAACAGTTTTGAGCGCATCAAGGGGGAACTTTGCAAAGCACCGGTCCTCATGCTTCCAGACTTCAACAAAGTCTTTGAAATCAAGTGTGATGCATCCGGTTTAGGGATTGGGGCAGTGCTAACACAAGAGGGCCGACCCATGGCTTACTTTAGTGAAAAGTTGAAAGGAACCGCGCTCAACTACTCAACATATGACAAGGAGTTTTATGCTCTTGTCCGGACTATCGAGGTATGGCAACATTACTTACTTGCCAAGGAGTTTATCATACACACCGATCATCAAGCTCTAAAGCATATTCGGAGTCAAGGAAAGTTGAGCAAGAGGCATGCCAAATGGGTGGAATTTCTTGAGCATTTTCCTTATGTGATTAAGTATAAAAAAGGGGAGACCAACATTGTGGCCGATGCTCTTTCAAGGAGAGTGATTCTTCTAACCGAGCTCAATGCCAAGGTTCTAGGCTTTGAATGGATTAAGGCAGCCTATAAAGATGATCTAGACTTTGGTGGGTGGTTTGAGAAGAGTTTGAAGAAGGAGGATTGTGGATACCATCTCTCGGATGGTTATCTTTTCAAGGGAGGCCTGTTATGCATACCTCAAGGAGGCGTTAGAGAATCACTCATCAAAGAAGCTCACGGAGGAGGCCTAGCTGGCCATTTTGGTGAGAAGAAAACTTTGGAGACTTTAAGGGAGCATTTCCATTGGCCACACATGAATCGGGAAGTGCACAAATGGCTTGAAAGGTGCATAGTGTGTAAAAAGGCCAAAAGCCGAGTGCTTCCACAAGGGCTTTACATGCCATTACCGATTCCTAGCCATCCATGGGTGAAAATCAGCATGGACTTTGTGTTGGGGCTGCCACGGACACCAAGGGGAAAAGAAGCTATAATGGTGGTGGTTGATAGGTTCTCTAAAATGGCTCATTTTGTGCCATGCTCCAAAACCAATGATGCAAGCCAAATTGCCGAACTATACTTCAAGGAAGTAGTACGGCTACATGGTATTCCCACTTCAATTGTCTCAGATAGGGATACAAAATTCCTAAGTACATTTTGGAGAACTTTGTGGAGGAAGATTGGAACCAAGCTATTGTTTAGCACATCTTTCCACCCCCAAACCGATGGCCAAACCGAAGTGGTCAACCGGTCTTTGGGAGCATTATTGAGGAGTGTCATCGGGAAGAAGCTCTTGGAATGGGAACTCCAATTGCCATATGTGGAGTTTGCTTACAATTGGAGTGTGCATAGCACTATACAAGCTACTCTTTTTGAGGTAGTTTACGAGTTCAATCCCCTCACTCCTCTTGATCTCGTGCCATTGCCATCCACAGACATTGCCAATCCCGATGGTGCAAACAAAGCCGAGCAAGTGAAGAAGATGCACGAAAGAGTGAGAAAGGTGATCGAGAAGAAAAATGCCACTTATGCTAAGTATGCTAACCGAGGCCGAAGGGAGCTTGAATTCAAAGAGGGAGACTTAGTTTGGTTGCATTTGAGGAAGGAAAGATTTCCAAATCAACGAAAATCCAAATTACTCCCGAGAGCCGATGGTTCGTTTGAGGTTATTGAGAAGATCAACAAGAACGCCTACAAGCTCAAGCTTCCTGGGGATTATGGAGTGTCGGCAACATTCAACATTCAAGACTTATCACCTTATGTTTGTAAGCGGGCGGTACAAGATGAAGAGGAGTCAACCCTTGATTTGAGGACAAATCCTCAAGTAGCTGGGGAGGATGACATGCCACAGGATACCTCCTTGCAACCTCCAACCAAGGGAGTCATAACGAGAAGCCGAGCCCGAGCTTAATTGCTCTTGATGTAGGATTGGATGATGGAGGAGGAATGACCATTGGCGCACCAACATGGGAAGACCGAGAAGCTCCTTGTCACATGCTTACTTGGAGGAGCCGTGGAGGTGATAATGCAACAACACAAGTGGAACACCAAGAAGCTCAAGGAGAAGAAAGTCCAATAACGCAGCAAGGTGAGGGACATGATTAAAGAAGTGGAAATTTGGAAGGGATTTTCCGTTTTTGTTGGTTTGGTTTTTGTAAACCGATTATAAACTTTAATGCATGGTTTACGTAAGAACCATGCAAGAACATTGTCATCTTTTAAATGCGTGTATAGGTGGACGTGGGTGGACGTGGGTGCAAGTGGGAACCCTAGGAAGCACCAAGGAATGGAGGATACCTTACCTTAGAGGTCCATTCCCTTGGTTGGTATCAAAAGTCCAAGAGGGGCCCACATGCCATACTTTTATGTTTGCTAAATACTTAGGCATGTAGGTGGTAATTAAGTTGTTCATGTAGCTCGTGGGAAGAAAGGTTTTAATCCTTTCTTATCTGGATTTTTGAAGCAAAAAATGTTGATGAAAACTTGAAGCTTTGAAGCTCATTTTCTCTCTCGGCAATTCGTTCAAAGGTGAGTCATATCCTTTGTTTCGGGTTGTCAATGGTGTTGGTGTCTTGCTACAGCCACTAAGCCTTAGTTCAGCCTTCCTCCACCTCAGATGGACCAAGGTAAGTCTGAACATCACATAGCCATGATCCATAGCCGGCCATTTGGCCATTTGTGTTCGTTGTTGTGAATCTGTCCACCCGAGAACCCCCAAAGGTTCTCTAAAAGTGTCCCCGTGCCATTTTAAGCTTTCCACGCGCGTTTTGCCTCAAATTTGGACACAAAGTAACGTCACCATTTCCCTGTTGTCATCTCTCTCTCTCTCTCGGTTGGCCTTTGGCCGTGACTTGTTTTGTGTCCTCACTTTCCCGAACACCTCCACGACTATTGGAGCGTGTCACTTCCCTAAGCTTTTACCTTCATTTTTGGAGATTAAGCTCTTTTCCCATTCCCAAATAACCCCTCTAAATCGCGGTTGCAAACTCTGTATGCAACCTAAGAACCACCTTCCTCAATAACACCCATTTTCAGCCTGTTTCTTGACTTCTTTCTCACCCGAAGCCCATTTTGTTCCCCTTTCCATTCTTGAAGCTTGTCATTTCTAATTCCTAATTTACTTAGAAATTGTGTAGCCTATTTAAATGCATCCTAATTTACATAGGTTCCTAATCCTAAAGCTTGAAGCCATAACCCTAAGCCCAAAGCCCTAAGTTATAGGCCCTAAGCCTTAAGCCTAGACCCTAAGCACATAGCCTAAAGCGTAAAACTAAAAGCCCTATA
Organism: Begonia fuchsioides; assembly: GCA_003255005.1. Classification (NCBI taxonomy): domain Eukaryota; kingdom Viridiplantae; phylum Streptophyta; class Magnoliopsida; order Cucurbitales; family Begoniaceae; genus Begonia; species Begonia fuchsioides. The sequence continues at coordinate 10,861 of QAOC01021066.1, forward strand.
ACAAATGCCCTAAGCCCTAAGCTCCAAGCCCTAAGCCCAAAAACCTAAGCCATAAGACCAAAGCCCAATGTTGAAAGCCTAATACAAAAATCCCTAAGACTTAAACCCTAAGTCGAGATCACTATGTCCTAAGCCCAAAGCTGAAAGCCCTGATCCCTAAGCCTAAAGATCTATGCCCTAAGCCCTATAGTCCAAAGCCTTAATTCTAATCTTTATGACCAAAGCCCTAAGTCCAAAGCCCAAAGTCTAAAGTCGTAAGCTCTAATCCTTATACCCTATGCTTTATGTCCAAAGCCCTAAGCCACGAAGCCTTGAGGCCTAAGCCTAAAGCCCTAAGCCCTAAACACAAAGCCCTAAGCCCTAAGCCAAGTCCAAATCTTTGACCCCTAACAACAAAGCCCTAGGCCTTAAGCCTTAAGCCATATACTTAAGCGGAAAGCCCTTATGACATGTCACAGATGGGCATCCTGAGCGTAATACTCATCCGAGCCCGAGCTGGAAAATTTTCTAATTTGTGTGTTAATTTTGCAGGAAAAATACTTAAAGATTTCTTTGGTTTTAAGCCAACTTTGGAAGATCAAGAAGGCAAAAAATATGTTATAACTTGGCTTGGAGAAGAGGCGGAACTTCAACCAAAACCCGAGGAGTCTAGACCCGAACCCACATTTGATCCTGGTTGAAGATTCTCGTTGCATGGTGAGTTGGAGTCCCATGAAAAAGTGACAAATTGGCCTACGACTCAACTCAGAAGCAATTCAATAAAGTAGAAGAATTTTTCTTTAATTTTAGGTTAATTTTTACGTGAATTTTTCGGTGAGTATTTAGAGAAACAGTGAGGGATTCCTGTCTCAGATGGACCCCCGAAGCTGTTTTGGCTCTTTTAATGATCTTGGCGGCCTTAAATCCAAACGACGCCTTCTCAAGAAAGATAGCTGACTTCTCAAGATTTCCAAAGAGAGGTAAAACGTTAAAATTGGATGCCGTTTGCCTAGTCAAATACAGCAAACACAGAGAGGACAGAACAACCTACTTGGGAAACAATCTTATTAGTTTTTATTTTATTTTATTTTGACACGTTTGTTGCATGGATTTGCATGGGAAATTCTAGGGTTATCTAATTATTATTTGGGAGGGCATTTAGGACATTTTATAGGAGCTTAATGACCTGGAGAAGGAGCATCCCATGAAGGCTCCTCATTGGTCCATCTTTGATGCCATGGATTGTGCTTCTTGGAGATGTTTTGGGCCGTCCGATGAAGAATGTGATGTTGCTTAGTTTTCCTATTTAATCTTACCTATACTGAATGTAATTCTNAATACTTAGGCATGTAGGTGGTAATTAAGTTGTTCATGTAGCTCGTGGGAAGAAAGGTTTTAATCCTTTCTTCTCTGGATTTTTGAAGCAGAAAATGTTGATGAAAACTTGAAGCTTTGAAGCTCATTTTCTCTCTCGGCAATTCGTTCAAAGGTGAGTCATATCCTTTGTTTCGGGTTGTCAATGGTGTTGGTGTCTTGCTAGAGCCACTAAGCCTTAGTTCAGCCTTCCTCCACCTCAGATGGACCAAGGTAAGTCTGAACATCACATAGCCATGATCCATAGCCGGCCATTTGGCCATTTGTGTTCGTTGTTGTGAATCTGTCCACCCGAGAACCTCCAAAGGTTCTCTAAAAGTGTCCCCGTGCCATTTTAAGCTTTCCCCGCGCGTTTTGCCTCAAATTTGGACACAAAGTAACGTCACCATTTCCCTGTCGTCATCTCTCTCTCTCTCTCTTGGTTGGCCTTTGGCCGTGGCTTGTTTTGTGTCCTCACTTTCCCGAACACCTCCACGACTATTGGAGCGTGTCACTCCCCCAAGATTTTACCTTCATTTTTGGAGGTTAAGCTCTTTTCCCATTCCCAAATAACCCCTCTAAATCGCGGTTGCAAACTCTGTATGCAACCTGAGAACCACCTTCCTCAATAACACCCATTTTCAGCCTGTTTCTTGACTTCTTTCTCACCCGAAACCCATTTTGTTCCCTTTTCCATTCTTGAAGCTTGTCATTTCTAATTCCTAATTTACTTAGAAATTGTGTAGCCTATTTAAATGCATCCTAATTTACATAGGTTCCTAATCCTAAAGCTTGAAGCCATAACCCTAAGCCCAAAGCCCTAAGTTATAGGCCCTAAGCCTTAAGCCTAGACCCTAAGCACATAGCCTAAAGCGTAAAACTAAAAGCCCTATAACAAATGCCCTAAGCCCTAAGCTCCAAGCCCTAAGCCCAAAAACCTAAGCCATAAGACCAAAGCCCAATGTTGAAAGCCTAATACAAAAATCCCTAAGACTTAAACCCTAAGTCGAGATCACTATGTCCTAAGCCCAAAGCTGAAAGCCCTGATCCCTAAGCCTAAAGATCTATGCCCTAAGCCCTATAGTCCAAAGCCTTAATTCTAATCTTTATGACCAAAGCCCTAAGTCCAAAGCCCAAAGTCTAAAGTCGTAAGCTCTAATCCTTATACCCTATGCTTTATGTCCAAAGCCCTAAGCCACGAAGCCTTGAGGCCTAAGCCTAAAGCCCTAAGCCCTAAACACAAAGCCCTAAGCCCTAAGCCAAGTCCAAATCTTTGACCCCTAACAACAAAGCCCTGGGCCTTAAGCCTTAAGCCATATACTTAAGCGGAAAGCCCTTATGACATGCCACAGATGGGCATCCTGAGCGTAATACTCATCCGAGCCCGAGCTGGGAAATTTTCTAATTTGTGTGTTAATTTTGCAGGAAAAATACTTAAAGATTTCTTCGGTTTTAAGCCAACTTTGGAAGATCAAGAAAGCAAAAAATATGTTATAACTTGGCTTGGAGAAGAGGCGGAACTTCAACCAAAACCCGAGGAGTCTAGACCCGAACCCGCATTTGATCCTGGTTGAAGATTCTCGTTGCATGGTGAGTTGGAGTCCCATGAAAAAGTGACAAATTGACCTACGACTCAACTCAGAAGCAATTCAATAAAGTAGAAGAATTTTTCTTTAATTTTAGGTTAATTTTTACGTGAATTTTTCGGTGAGTATTTAGAGAAACAGTGAGGGATTCCTGTCTCAGATGGACCCCCGAAGCTGTTTTGGCTCTTTTAATGATCTTGGCGGCCTTAAATCCAAACGACGCCTTCTCAAGAAAGATAGCTGACTTCTCAAGATTTCCAAAGAGAGGTAAAACGTTAAAATTGGATGTGTTTGCCTAGTCAAATACAGCAAACACAGAGAGGGCAGAACAACCTACTTGGGAAACAATCTTATTAGTTTTTATTTTATTTTATTTTCACACGTTTGTTGCATGGATTTGCATGGGAAATTCTAGGGTTATCTAATTATTATTTGGGAGGGCATTTAGGACATTTTATAGGAGCTTAATGAGCTGGAGAAGGAGCATCCCATGAAGGCTCCTCATTGGTCCATCTTTGATGCCATGGATTGTGCTTCTTGGAGATGTTTTGGGCCGTCCGATGAAGAATGTGATGTTGCTTAGTTTTCTTATTTAATCTTACCTATACTGAATGTAATTCTCAGATTTGATTGAATAAAGATTTATCTTTTCAAATTTGATCTCTCCCCTTTGATGTTTGCCGCTTCAAAGACTCGGTCTCTGAAAACTTGTTTTCCAGCCACCGAGAGACAACCCCCCGGAGTTGATCATTTTTCCAAGCGAAACGATTAATCCTTACCACTTTTCTCCAGCCATTTTCTATGGTCTTAGGGTGAGATTGTGGATCTGATGTGCCCGGGACCCACCCATAACCGGAAGGAGCAACAACTTGAAGTCGTGCAAGACATTTAGCTAATAAGTTTGTTGATTTTGCAGGTGCATTTTTCCCTACATTGGAGCTCCTAGATATTCCTTCACATCATGATCAAGAACTCCCCAAACATTGCTTACAATGGAAGTATAAAGAAGAGATGAAGTTAGCCAAAAATCCAAGATCTTCCTTGCCAAGTTCACCACCCGGGACATAACTACACTCGGTTTCGAGGACAATGGAGACCGTATGCACCACTACTTGGGGAGATGTAGTCTTCCAAGGAATGACCAAGTAATGTTTGATTTTGTGTTTGTAAAATACTAAAATATTTGGGATGTTTTGATGTAGACAAATTGATTCGGTTTGAACCAATTTCGTTGGGATTTGGGTTCGGCTTGGTCCAAACCAAGCCCCATTTGATGGAGCTTAGGTCCAATCCTAAGTCTCTATTTTTCATTCTTCTTTTCTTATGTTAGGAACGTGGAGTTTTTGCTGAAGACTCCATTGTCTTGGTTTAGGAGATTTGGTGGGGCCCATTCTCACCTAACTCCTATTCTTAGCCACTCATTAGTCCTAATTTTAGGTCTTTAATTGTTTTTTTCTTTTGTGAAAGTTTGCATGGGTATGAATCCCTCCTCCCACGTCTGATGAAGCAGAAAAAAATAGAAGAAATTTGCAAAAGCCAAGTGCTCTCAATCTCCATTTCTTTCGCATGGCAATTCAAGGTTTTTGGTGAGTAATATCCTCAACCTTCTCTTGTCTTGGTGTTGGTGATCTTGCTAGGGTCATTAAACCTTATTTCAACCTCCCTTCCTCACTTGTTAGGATCAAAAGGCGATTTTGGAACCCACATAGCCTACCTTCCATTTGCGTTTTCATTTGTTTGTGTTGGTTGTGTTGTTTGCTGTTTTTGAACCTTCCCGAGTGGACTTTGAACTCCAACAGTCCATTCCGTGCCATTTTCTGTTCCCGTGAGCATAAGCCCCAAATTTCTTGCAGTGAGTCCCACCTTCATGGCCTGAAACATTGGTTCTTTCCGTTTAGCCATAGCCACCTCCCTTTAAAAGTTATGCTTGTGTTTTCCCATTGCTTAATTTTCTATCCAGCATAACTCCTAGCCTACCCATGGTTTTTCTGTGAAACCACTTGCATTGTCTTTCCCTTTGATTGAAGTTGTTGTCTGCTTATTTTTACCATCCCAGACTCCCTGCATTGGAAGTTGTGTAGAAGTTTCCCCATCACCCCTGCACTGTTTTCTTCCTGTTTGTCTGTTTGTGCATCTGAAAGTGTCTCCATGTATTTTAATGTTCCGCACGTGCTTGTAAGCTGCAATTCGGGTCAAACTTAGTCCACGCCCTTAAGTTTAAGTTGGCTGAGTTTTATAACCTAAACCTGTATGCGTTTGGAGAACTAAGCGTTGCACTCCCCTGTTCTGCCTTACTCCCTGTCCTTCCAGGCAGATTGCAATCTTCACCCTTATTTCCGGCATCTCCGCATTTTGGAGCGTGTCAGGATCATAGCTAATTCATCCATCCCCCTCTCGTTTGAGATACCAAAATCCGAAATCCATCAATCCCGGTCATTTAACCGACATATTTTCATCTTTCCATTGGATCGCCTAATTCCCACGTGAGAATCCTTCAAAATTTTAGGATCTCTTTGTAATTAGTCGATACAGCACCACCCAACATTTCATTAAAAAATTCACCCCCGTTTGCGAGATACGCTCATTTCAAATCATCCCTGATTTCCTGGAATCTGCCAGGAAAACCCTAACTATTCAATTAGCCGGCTTGACCATTTTTAGTATATCTCTCATTTCGTCCGAGAGATCCTATCAATTTTTGGGAGATCCATCCTTCACTTATTCAGCAAGATTCCCTCCAAATTTCATCAAAAATCTCACCCCCGTTAGTGAGAGCTAAGCGTCCAAAGTTCATCCCAAATCTGATTTTTTGGGTAATCCCTAAAAATCCGCCGATCCAAAATATTTCCATTATTCCCATTCTCATTTCGTGTCACCTTAGCCCTATGTCGTAAGTGTGAAGTCCTAAGCTGTAAGAGATTAGACGTAAGCCCTAAGCCCCATGCTTTAAGCCTAAAGCCTAAAGCAGTAAGTTGACTGCCTTAAGCTTAAATTGTAAGCACTAAACCTTGTCTTAACCCTAACCCTTGAGCTCTGATTTGAAAGAAGGAAGCCCTAAGCCCTAAGCCCTAAGCTTAAAGCCCTAAGCCCTAAGACATAAGCCATAAGCCCAAATCCCTAACTCTGATATCTAACACCGAAGCCTAAAGCTCAAAGCCCAGTACCAAAACCCCTATGTTTGAAGCCCTAAGACTTGAGTTGTAAGCCATATCCCCTCATCCAAAATCCTTAAGCAGGAATCCCAAAGCCAAAGCCTTAAGCCCTAACCCCTAAGACCTAAGCCATAATTTTTTTGTCCTAAGCTCTCAAACCTAGTCTTGAACCCTCAGCCATGATGTGCCGTCCAAAATGGGTCGGCGCACCGTGGTCGGAAACTGCACGCACACCAGACTCAGGTGAGTGAGTTGTGCGGCGATCGGAAAAATGGTTCGAGCGAAATGGGAATTTGGGGTGCAGAAGTGGAATGGGTCAGGAAATAGTGGGATTGATGGGGAAAATAATGGGATGGCTTGGGTTAGTGAAGGAATGGCTCAGAGGGGAAAAATGGGCTCGGTAATCAAACGGTGGAGGAGGTTGAAAGCTCAGGAATGGAAAATGAAGTGGGAAGGATAGAAATGTGTGAAAAAGGATGGACAAGTAGAAAACTTGAGCAATCAAAGTGTTCGCCTTGGTAGACCTCAGTAGTGTTCAGATATGACTCACCGATCACACTCTCGAGGGTTGACACACTCGGTCGGATATGACTCACCGGAGAAGGAGCGTCGGAAAGAGCTTCAATAGTTGGGAAGAAGGTGCAAAGCACAATTTCATTAAAATTCTCTCTACCTCTAAAGTGGGAGGCCGATACATTATTAATGCAAGAAAACGTAAAAAGAGAGGGAAGGGTTTTCGGCCCTTGGATTACAAGAACGCTCAAGATCACTAGGGAAAAGATCGTCTTGGACTTTAGGTAGAACAAGGACGTTCCTCTTTGGCTAAAGGCTCGATCCAACATGGATATTCCTGGCTGAATTTGAAGCTTGACCGAGGAAGACTCGAGGTTGACGCACCGGGTGGGCTAAGCTCCGAACATTGAAAGATTTGCTCAGTCTAAATTAGATAAGGAGCTTTTAAAATACTCTCGGTGGTCAGAAATAAGTAGCATGTGGTCTGGATCCTCGTTTGGCCGACAATGGCTCGTGAGTGTGCGCGGGCTTATTCAAAATGGTGACTGAGTTGACCATGCTCTGAATACCATGGGATTCTCTCAGGCTATTTTGAATTAGAGTCTTCGGTTGACCTTAGGTTGACATAAGTGTGGGCGCGCGGTCTCATTTGAATTTGAATCGTCGGTTGGCCGACGATGGCTCGTGGGTGTGCGCAGCTCGTTCAAAATGTCGACCGGGGTTGACCGTTGTCCGTGCCTTGCGGGATTTGCTCGGGCCATTTTGAAATGGAGCTTCTAGATAGCCTTAAGTCATCCAGATGTCGACGCCCCAAATCATTTTTGAATGAAGGTCGTTGGTTGTCGTTGATGGTCCAGAAGCTCGCGCGGTGTGTTCAAAAAGGCGATCGGAGTTGACCTTCTCTCGGACATCAAGGGATCCGCGTGGGCCATTTTGAATTTAAACCCTTGGATGAACCTAGTCTGGCTGAGAGAGGATTTGGATGGCTGAATCTGGAGGCGGATCTTTCAATTTCCGCTGATGGCTTGGAGCGCGCACGGCTAGTTCAAAATGCCGACCGGGTGTTGACCCTATGTCGGACATTGAAGGATCCGCACGGGCCTTTTTGAAATGCGGTTTCCAGACATTCCGCTTTTGACTCGGGCAGCTTGAGCGTGGTCTAATTTGAATGAAGATCTCGGATGTTCCGCCGGTGGTTCCGTGAACAACTTATGGGTGTGCGCGGGCGCGTTCAAATGTTGACCGGTTGAGCCCTTCTTCGAACATCAAGGGATCTGTCTGTGCCATTTTGAAATGGATACTTCAGGCACTCCTAGGTGGTCTGAAAGAGGATATTGACATGGGTAATTTGGATGCAAAGCCTCGGTTGACCGTCGATGTCTTGATGCGTGAACCACGGCTTGTCTATGCTTCGAACATCGAAAGATTGACTCGTGCCAATTTGATCTTTGTCTTTTCCTTGACCAAATAATCGGATTGCTTAAGTAATTAAGTAATGTCACCGATGGGATTTGGTCAAGGTCTCCGAGTTGACCGAGAGTGGACCGTGGCTTGACCATGGCTCGGCCGCGGCTGTCCTTCGTGGGCTTTTGTGCGCTCTTCTTCTTTGGGCTGCTTTCTCTTCCTTCTCCATGAATTATTTGCTGGATAAAATCAAATGGCCATTAGTTGGGCTGAGGACTCAGTCTTCATGGGAGAAATGCGGGATCTGAGAGGATTGAATCGCGCGTTCTCTCACGTCGGCCACTTATTTCCTTTGGATTTTGGCCACGTTGACGGCCTGTTGTCTGCTGGTCATCGAGAGGTGGTCAGGAGGGTTGTTGTCGGGCGTGTGCGGGCACCACGTGACCACGACCTTCGGTCGCTCCCAATCTTGCTCGGTCGGAGTTTTCTGAGGTGATGTTCCCTGCAAAATGAGCAATTAAGTTAGTAAAATCTCTCGTGCTCGTCGGGGCTAGGTTCATGGTGTGCTCCGGTTGCACATCAAGCCCTAACCCTAAGCAATCACCTCTAGCACTAAGCCCTTAAACCTAAGCCCTAAGAACTAGGCCTAAAGTCCTAATCCCAAAGCCCAAAGCCCAAAGCCCAAAGCCCTTACCCATAAGCCTCAAGAACTACGCTCAAAGCTCAAAGCTCTAACCCTTAAGCCATAAGCCCTAGCCTTATGACGTAAGTCCTCAGTATAAAACCCAAAGCCAAAAGGCCAAAGCAAAAAGGCCAAATTCAAAAGTGCTAAGCCCTAAGCACAAAGTCATAACCTCTAAGCCCAAGGATCTATTCCCTAAGCCCTAATCCATAAGAAAAGATACTAACACGCTTAGCCCTAAGCCCAAAACCCTAAGCCCTATGGCAAATGGCCTAAGCGCTAAGCTTGAGCCCTAAGCCTAAAGATGTCGACTCAATACCAAAATCCCAAAGCCCAAATCCTAACCCCTAACCTATAACCCCAAAGCCTTAAGCCCTACGCCCTAAGCCCTAAGTCCTAAGCCCTATACCATGACAATTATGCTTAAGCCCTATGCACAAAACACAAATCCAAAAGCCCTATGCCCTAAGACAAAAGCATTAAGCCCAAATATCTATGCCATAAGCCCAAATCCCTAAACCGCAAATCCAAAGCTCTGACCTCTAAGCTATAAGTCTTATGACCGAGGCCCTAAGCCCATAAGCCAGAGCCCAAATCCCATAATCCCAAATTCTTAACCAACTCTATGCCCTAAGGCCTAAGCCCTAAGCTCTAAGCTGTAAGCCCTAAGGACAAAGGACTAAGCCCAAAGTTGAAAGTCCTAAGCCTAAATCCCAAAGCCCCAAGGCAAACTATGCTAAAAGCTCAAAGCCCTAAGCCGAAAGCCCTAAGCCCTAAGCCATAAGCCCTAAGCCCTAAGCCCTAAGCCCTAAGCCCAAACACCAAATCCAAAAACCTTTAGCTTTAAGCCCTAAGCCTTAAGCCTAGAGCACTAAGCCCTAAGCCTTAAAGCCTAATACATAAACTGTAAGCACAAAGCCCTAAGCCCGCTCGAATCCAAAATCCCTAAGTTTTAAGCCTAAAGATCTATGCCTATGGCCCATATCCCTAAGTCCCAAATCTCGAAGCCAAAAGCCCTATGGCCTAAGCTCTAACCCTTAAACCGTAAGAACTAAGGATAAAGCACAAAGCCCTAAACTCAAAGCCCTAATCCCAAATATCAAATCCGTAACCCTAAACCCCTAAGCCCAAAGACCTAAGACCTAAGCATGAAGCACAAAGCCTTAAACCGTGACCCTTATGCTTAATCCCTAAGCTCAAATCCCTTATCCTTAATCACTTAGCTGAATGCACTAAGCCATAAACCCTAAACCCAAAGCCCTAATTCATAATCCCTAATTTATAGTCCCTAAGCTCTAATCCTTTAGCCCTCAACCCTAATTTATAATCCCTAAGTTCTAAGCACAAAGTCCGAAACACAAAGTCTTTAGCCTAAGCACAAAGTCCTAAGCCCAAAGTCCAATGCCCTAAGCACTAAGCCCTATGCTCTAAGCCATAAGCCCTATGCTCTGAGATTAAAACCCTAAGCCCTAAAACCTAAGCATTAATTGCTAGGCCCAAAGCCCTAAGCTTTAAAACCTAACCCAAAATCCAAAGCCCTAAGCCCTAACCTAAGCCCAAAGCCCTTTACCCTAAGTCCTAAGCCCACTGCCCTAAGCTCTATTCTTTAAGCCCAAATCTTTAAGTCTTAAGCTCTTAGCAAAAGCCTTGAGCCTTAATTTCAAAGCACAATTCTTGAAGCCTTCCCTATGTCTAAAGCCTGATGACCTAAGTCCTAAGCCCTAATCATAAAGACCAAAGCCTAAACCCAAAGCCTAAAGCCCAAACTATAAAGCGTAAAGCCTTATGCCCTTGCACTGAACAGTAAGCCCTACACAAAAGGACTTACACCTGAAGGTCAAATCCTTAAGCCAAATTCATAAAGCCATAAGCCCTAAGCCATAAGCCAAAAACCCTAAGCCTTAAGCCCTAACCCAATCCCAAAGACCTAATCCCCATGTCATAACCCCTATGCCTAATATGCTCTAAGACCAAAGCCCATAGCGCATAGCCCAAAGACCTGATCTTCCAGCCCTAATCCAAAAGCCCTAATCCCATAGCCCATAACTCATAAGCCCTAAGCCTTATACCCTACGCCCAAAGCCCAAACTCCTATGTCTTATGCCCAAAGACTAAAGCCCTAAGTTTGAAGCATCAATTCCAAAGCCCTCATCCCAAAGACCTAAGTTCTATTCCTAAAGCCCTAAGCCATAAGCTCAAAACCCACTCATCTAATCCCTAACCCATAAGCTTTGAACGTTATGCTTAAGCCCTAAACCCAAAACTAAAATTCCAAAGTCCTAAGACCTAAGCCCAAAGCTTTAAGCCCTTAGCCAAAAGTCATAAGACCTAAGTTCTAAGTAGTGATTGTTATTCTTAGCCCTCAGCCCAAAGCTCAAACCCAAAAGCCTAAAGCTCAAATCCCAAACCCAAAATCTAGAGCCTAAAGGTATAAATGCTAGGCCCAAAGCCAAAATTCTTAAGCTTTAAGCCCTAAGCGCAATGGACTAAACCCAGAGACCAAAGCCAAAATCCTTAAGCTCTAAACACTAAGTGCAAAGCCCAAAGCCTAAAGGCCAAAGATTAACTATCAAAAAGAAGCCGTAAGCCATACACCTCTAATACATACACCCATATCCCAAAGCTATAAGCCCTAAACCCTAAGCTCTATCAATGCCCTGCCATAAGCCTCATACCATAAGCCCTAAGACCAAAGCGCAAAGTTCTATCCCCTAGGCCAAATGATTAAAGCCCTAATCCTAAATCCCTAAGTCGTAAGTCCAAAGCCTAACGTCCTAAGCCTTAAACCGTAAGTCATGATTGTTATGCTTTAGCCTTAAGCCAAAAACTTAAATCCCAAAGCCCAAAGCCCTAAGCCCTCAGCCCAAAGCCGCAGCGCTAAACATAAATCCCTAAGCTTTAAGCCCAAAGCAAAAGGCACTAATGCTGAAGCCCAAAGCTCTATGCCATAAACCCTAAATCCTAAGCCCAAATCTTAAAGGTCAAAGCCCAAAGCACTGAACCTTAAGCCCAAAACACAAAGCCATAAGCCTTCAAACTTAAGAACTATGCCCTAAGCCTAAAGCCCATCATCATAATCTATAAAGCGTAAGTCGTGACAACTATTGACATGATATGGGCGACCCAAAAATTATCATGTTACAAATTTTTATCTAATGTGTTTGCTAATTTTGTAGTTTCCTATTTCTTTGGAGATTTCAGCCTTTGTCCAAGCTTAAAAAGCAATCCCTTCCATTTTGATGTCAAGACACGGCCCAAGTGGTCCATGAAGAAGGGTAAATGTTCCCTTGAAAATATTTAAATTTGTCAAAGCAACAAAGCATGGGGACCACGCTTTGGATTCGGCTTGGTTGGACTTCCAAAGCTGTTTGAGCCTTTTTGATGATCTTGGCGGCCTTAAACCAAAGAGTTGTCTTTTTAGGAAAGATAGATAACTTCTCAAGCTTTTCAAAAAGAGGTAGAATGTTAAAATTGGATGTTGTTTACTTAGTCAACTACAGAAAACATAGAGAGGGCAGAACAACCTACCCGGGAAACAATCTTATTAGTTTTTTTTTATTTTCACGTGTTTGTTGCATGGATTTGCATGGGAAATTCTAGGGTTATCTAATTATTATTTGGGAGGGCATTTTGGACATTTCCTAGGAGCATAATGAGCTGGAGGAGGAGCGTCCCATGAATGCTCCTCATTGGTCCATCTTTGATGCCATGAATTGTGCTTCTTGGAGATGTTTTGGGCCGTCCGATAAAAAACGTAATGTTGCTTAGTTTTCCTATTTAATATTAGCTATGCTGAATGTAATTCTCAGATTGATTTGAATAAAGAAGTTTTCTTTTCAATTTTGATCTCACCCTTTGGAGTTTTCCACTCCAAAGACTCGGTCTCCGAAAACCCATTTTTCGGCCACCGAGAGACAACCCCGGAGTTGATCGTTTTTCTGAGTGAAACGATTAATCCATACAACTTTTCTCCAGCCATTTGTATGGTCTTAGGGTGAGATTGTGGATCCTAGCTCATTCATCCATCGCCTCTCATTTGAGATACCAAAATCCGAAATCCACCGATTCTGGTCACCTAACCGACATATTTTCGTCTTTCCATCAGATCTCCCAATTCCCACGTGACAATCCTCTCAACATTTGGAGATACTTTTTTAATTACTCCATACAAAACCACCCAAAATTTTATCCAAAAACTCACCTCTGTTTATGAGATACGTTCATTTCAAATCATCCCTGATTTCTTGGAATCTACTGGGAAAACCCTGATTTCATTCATTATCCGCCTTCACCATTTTCGGCTTATCTCTAATTCCGTCCGTGAGATCCTAACTATTTTTTGGAGGGTCCATCCTAATCACATTCATAAAAATCTCGTCGAAATTTCATTAAAAATCTCACTCCCGTTTACGAGGTCTCAGCATCCAAAGTTCATCCTGAGTCTGATTTTTTGGATAATCCCTAAAAATCCGCCTATCCAAAATATTTCCATTATTCCCATCCCACTTCGTGTCATTTGGTATCAGAGCCAAACATCCCTTCCCACCTTCCTTTTTTTCTGAACTTATGGGTTTTGAAATATGTCTTCAATTGTTGCACTACATTCGAGATCAAACCGAAGAGCAAAAAGCCATTACTCGGATGATTATTTCGGTCACCATAAGCAACCAAACCGAGATGATGATATGCGACACTTCAAGGTTTTAATTTATCCCTTCAATGGATCTTATAATGGTGATGTGTTCATTGATTGGACTGAGAAGGTTGAAACACATTTGCATGTAATGACTACTCGGATATAGGGAAAGTTCGTGTAGCCTAACGTAGTTTTGTTTGTGACACTTATAATTGGTGGCAAGATCTCAAAGATGAGAGAATGATAAATGGAGAAGATGAAGTTAGAAATTGGAAGGCCTTAAAGAATCTAATGAGAAGGGAATTTTTCCCAAATGGAAAACTCCCTCACTCTCGAGCAAAAAGCCACTACTCAGATTACCTTGAATCGGACTATTATGAATCGTTGGATGAACTCACGCTCCTTTTGTTGGAATTTCGACAAGATCTTCACAAGTTGAATCCAAGTTATGCTGCTTCACTCCAACAAAAAGTGGAAGAAAAGGTTGAGGTACAAACCGAGCAAGTGGAAGATGTTGTCGGTTTTGAGGAAAATCACTTTTCCCCAAAATCCGACAACTCTAATGATATCTTTGAGAATCTTCACAAGCCTAACAAAGAAGAGATCACAGATAACCCTCATTGGCAGCAACATCTCATCCTTGCATGGAAGGGGCAAATGATTTTGAAGAGTTTATAATGGAATACCATTGTATCCAAGTAGACCTAGAGGATGAAGTTGCCAAACCGCACAAGGTTGTGGCCAAGAGGTGTGATCTATTTAACCAAGTGCTTAGTTACCTTCATCATATTGGTTCGAGTGGACGTGGATATTTTAATGGTATTGATCTGAAGTTTTTGAAGGAAAATTTTATTGTAGAAGTTAATCATGCTAGTTTGGTGGTTCAAGATTCCTCAATTGGAGATAATGAACTTATGATGCCTTATTTTAGTGCTAAAGGAATATTGGATATACCCCACCTTAGAAATGAACATTGTAGCATGTATTTTGATGCATTTACTAATGATGACCCGTGGCATGTGTCATTTCATTTCAATGAGTTTTCCAAACCGATAGTTGGATTTAAAAGGATTGAAGAAACTCCTGGAAAATTTTGGGTTCAAAACTTTTTTTGGTGGTTCAAGGGAATGCAACAATACATTTTAATTGATGGTGTTAAGCTTAATGAAGTTTTGAGCTTTGGAAGTTATTCATTTGTTGTGACCAAGTATGACCATTATATTTTTGGATATTCTTTGTTTCTATCTCAAGATTTTTGGCATGAAACCCGAGAGTATGTTTTTGCTACAAGCTTCATTTAAGATGTGGATGATCACTTGGCCCCATTGGGAGATGATTTACATGGATCCTAAGAGAAACGACCAATTTGAAAAATGAAGAAAAGGAGCCTAGGAAGAAAATTGTTTTGGGAATGGAACACGTACAACTTATGATTGGAAGAGCATACCCGAGCCAATAGAAAGAAATGAAGGGACAATGACTGAGCATCCTAAGCTAAAAAAAGGGGTTAATCAAAAGTTTGAAAAGATTTTGAATTTGAGGACAAATCCTTATCAACCTCGGGAGGATGACATGATATGGGCGACCCAAAAATGATCGTGTTACAAATTTTTATCTAATGTGTTTGCTAATTTTGTAGTTTCCTATTTCTTTAGAGATTTCAGCCTTTGTCCAAGCTTAAAAAGCAATCCCTTCCATTTTCATGTGAAGACACGGCCCAAGTGGTCCATGAAGAAGGGTAAATTTTCCCTTGGAAATATTTAAATTTGTCAAAGCAACAAAGCATGGGGACCACGCTTTGGATTCGGCTCAGTTGGACCTCCAAAGCTGTTTGAGTCTTTTTGATGATCTTGGCGGCCTTAAACCAAAACGACGTCTTCTTAGGAAAGATAGGTAACGTCTCAAGCTTTCCAAAAAGAGGTAGAATGTTAAAATTGGATGCCGTTTGCTTAGTCAACTAAAGAAAACACAGAGAGGGCAGAACAACCTACCCGGGAAACAATCTTATTAGTTTTTTTTAATTTTCACGTGTTTGTTGCATGGATTTGCATGGGACATTCTAGGGTTATCTAATTAATATTTGGGAGGGCATTTTGGACATTTCCTAGGAGCTTAATGAGGTGGAGGAGGAGCGTCCCATGAAGGCTCCTAATTGGTCCATCTTTGATGCCATGGATTGTGCTTCTTGGAGATGTTTTGGGCCGTCCGATGAAAAACGTGATGTTGCTTAGTTTTCCTATTTAATCTTACCTATGCTGAATGTAATTCTAAGATTGATTTGAATAAAGAAGTTTTCTTTTCAATTTTGATCTCACCCTTTGGAGTTTTCCACTCCAAAGACTCGGTCTCCGAAAACCTGTTTTCCGGCCACCGAGAGACAACCCCGGAGTTGATCGTTTTTCCAAGCAAAACAATTAATCCATACCACTTTTCTCCTGCCAATTGTATGGTCTTAGGGTGAGATTGTGGATCCTAGCTCATTCATCCATCCCCTCTCGTTTGAGATACCAAAATCCGAAATCCACCGATTCCGGTCACCTAACCGACATATTTTCGTCTTTCCATCAGATCTCCCAATTCCCACGTCAAAATCCTCTCAAAATTTGGGGATCCTTTTTTAATTCCTCCATACAGTGCCATTTAAAATTGCATCCAAAAACGCACCCCTGTTTCCGAGATACGTTTATTTCAAATCATACCTGATTTCCTGGAATCTGCTGGGAAAAACCTGATTTCATTCATTATCCGCCTTCACCATTTTTGGCTTATCTCTAATTCCGTCCGTGAGATCCTAACTATTTTTGGAGGGTCCATCCTAATCTCATTCAGCAAGATCTTGTCGAAATTTCATTAAAAATCTAACTCCCGTTTGCGAGATCCAAGCGTCCAAAGTTCATCCCGAGTCTGATTTTTCGAATAATCCCTAAAAATCCGCCTATCCAAAATACTTCCATTATTCCCATCCCATTTCGTGTCAACTATGCTAAAGCTTAAGCTCAAATTGCAAATCCCAAAGTACTAAGCGTGAAGCCCCAAGTTCTTAAGTTCTGAGCCCAAAGCCCTAAGCTTTGAGCCCAAATCCTAAAGTCTTGAGCCCTATGCTCTAAATCATACCACAAAGCTTTAAAGCCCTTAGCCCTTAGCCCTAAGCTCTAAGCTTTAAGCCATAAACCATAGGCACTAAGCCTTAAGCCTTAAGCCCTAACCCCTTACCCAAACCCCAAAGCCCAAAATTCTAGGCCGTAAGTAAAAAGCCGAATGTCTCAAGCAAAAATTCCAAAGTCCAAAGACCAATCCCTGAGCAACAACCTTTAAGTCCTAAGCCCAAAACACTAATCCTTAAGCCCTAAGCTCTCATCCTTAAGAGTTAAGACCTATTTAATAAGCCCTATGCCTAAAGCCCTATGCCTTAAGCCCTAAGCCTTAGTCCTATACCCTATGCCTTAAGCCTGAAAACCTAAGCCCTAAAAATTAAGCCCTTAGCACTAAACCCAAAGCCTTATTCCCTATGCCATAAACGCTAAGCACAAAAACCTTATGTCGTAGGTCGTATGGCCTAAGCCCTATACTATAAGCCTAAAAAGCTAACCCTTTGAGCCCTAAAGCCTAAGCCCTAATCCTAAAGAACAAATCCCTAATCCCTTATCCCTAGGCCTTATGATCTAAGCCCTAAGCTCTTAGCCTAAGCCTAAAGCGCAAATCCCTAATCCCTGAGTACTAAGCCTTAAACAATAATCCCTAAGCAAAAAGTTTTAAGTACTAATCCCAAATCTATAAGCCCTAACCGTAAGCTCTAAGCCCAAAGGCCAAAGCCCAAAGACCTATTCCCTAAACCCTAACAATGACCCTTATTCTTAAGCCCTAAGCTTAAACCCTAAACCCTCAATCCTAAAGCCCAAATCCCTAAGTCATTAGCCTTAAACCTTATGCCCTAAGCCATTAGCCTAAACCCTAACTTATAAGCCCTAAGCCTTAAGCCCCAAACTCAAAACATTAACCATCCCTAAGCCAAAGGACCTTTGCCCTAAGCTCTAAGTCATAAGCCTAACGCTACTAGCTTTAAGCACAAAGCCTAAAGTCCTAAGTACTAAGCTCTATGCTCTAAGCCATAAGCATAAAGTTCTAGTCGTAAGTCCTAAGCCCAAAGCCATAAGCCCTAAGAGCAAAGCCCTCAAGCCCTTAGCCTAAATTTGTAAGCCTAAATCACTAAGCTCTAAGCCCTAACCACAAAGACTTATGCCTTAAGCCCTAAGCTCTAAGGTTAAAGCTACAAGCCCTAATCCCTTAGTCATAAGCCCAAAGCCCTAAACACTAAGACTTATCCCAAAGCCTTATTCTCCGAGCTCTTAGCCCTAAGACTTAATCCCCATGCACTATGCACTGAGCCATATGCTTCAAGGCTTTAGCTCTCAGTGCTAGCCAAAGACCTAACCCAAAGCTTAGTAACCTAAACCCTTAGCTCCAAGCCTTATAACCTAAGCGCTAATCCCAAAGCCCTAAACATTAAGATTAATTCCCTAAAGCCTTAAGTGATATGTCCTAAGCCATAATTCTTAATGCCAAAGACCTAATCCCAAATCCTAGGCCATAAGTATTAAGTCCTAAGTGCTGAGGCCAATAACCTAAGCTCTATGCCTAACCAAAAGCTTAAAGCCCAAACCCTAACACCAAAGCCATAAGCTCTAAGCCCTAAGCCTGAAGCCCTAAGCATTTATCCCTAATCTCTAATACATAAGCCCTAAGCACTAAGAGTTAAGCTTTGAGCCCAAAGAACAAAGCTATAGGCCCTAAGCCCAAGAACTTATTCCTTAAGCCCTACGCCCTAAGCGTTAAGCTCAAAGCTCAAAGCTCAAAGCCCAAAGCCCTTATAACACAGCACTAAGCGTTAATCCATAAGCCTAGAGCCTAAATTCTTAAACCTTAAGCCTTAAGCCATAAGCCATAAGTCCTAAGCCAAAAGGCTGAAGACCAATCCCCTAAGCCCTGAGTTTTAAATCGACCCTTATGTGTAAGCAATAAGCCCAAGCCCTAAACTCCAAAGCCTTTAGATCAAAGCCCTAAGCCATTAGGCCATAGCCCTTAGCCCTAATTTTCAAGCGTTAAGCCTAAAGCTCTAAGCCAAAGCCCTTAACCCTAATCCCAAACCTTTAACCCAAAAAAGTAAGCCCAAAGCCCAAAAACTAAAGCCCAACGCCTTATACACTAACCCCTAAGCCCTAAGTCAAAAACCCAAAGCCAAAGCTCAATACCCAAAGACCTATGATCTAAGCCCTAATTGTGACACTTATGCCCAAAGCCCTTAACTCTAATCCCAAAGTTGTAAGTCGTAAGCTGTAAGTCAAAAGCCATAATCCTTAACCACGAAACCCAAATCCTTATGCCCTAGCCCCAAGCCTTAAGATCAAAACCCAAAGAACTAAGCTCAAAGCCCTAAGTACTAAGCCTTAAACCTAAAGCCCAAAGACCATAGCCTTGAGTCCATAGCCCTAAGCCCAACGCTGTAACCCCTGAGCCAACAGCCTTATGTCTAGTGTCCTAAGCCTTAACCCCAAAGCCCTTAGTCCAAAGCTCTAAGCTCGAAGCCCTAAGCACTAAGCCCTAAGCCCAAGGCCTAACGCTCAACACAAAAGCTCAAAGCCCAAAGCCCTAAGCCTATAGCCATAAGCCTTCAGCTCTGAACCAAAAGCACTAAGCCCTAAGCCCTAAGCCCTATGCCCAAAGACCTATGCCATAAATCTTAAGCCTGAACCCCATTCCCTTAGTCGTAAGCCTTAGTACCTACACCTTAAGCCCAAAGCCCAAATCCTTAAGCCATAAACCGTAAACCCTAAGCCCTAAACCTAAAGTCCTAACTCCTAAGCCCAAAGCCCAAATCCCAAATTCCTTAGCCATAACCCTAAAGCTTTAAGCTTGAACCCTGAAGCCCTAAGCTCTAAGCTCTTAGCCTTACGACCAAAGCCCTAAGACGAAGCAAAAAACCAAAATCCATAAATCCCAAATACATTAGACCAAAGCTCTATGCCATAAGTCAGAAGCAGTAAGTCATAAGCCCTAATCTCAAAGCACTAAGCGTAAAGCCTAGAGCTATAAGCCTTAAAACTAGAGCCCAAAGCCTTAAGCCCTATGCCCTAAGAAATAATATGTATGTCATAAGTCCTTACCTCTAAGCACTAGCCCTAAACCTTAAGCTCTAAGCCCACATCCCTAATCGCTTAGCCCTAGGCCCTATTAACTAAACCCTAACCCCTAGGACTTAAGCCCAGACATAAAATCCCTAAAGACCAGCCGCTAAACCATAGGCCAGTACACCCTAAGAAGAAAGCCTTAAGCCATGAGCAACAAGTCCTCAGTCGTAAGCCGTAACCCGTAAGCCCTAAGTCTTAAGCCACAAGCCCTAACCGCAAATCGTTATCCTTAAGCACAAAAACCAAAACCATATGCCCTAAGCTCTAAGCCCAACCACAAAACCCAAAACCCAAAGCCCTAAGCCCTAAGCCCTAACCCGAAAGCCCTAAGCCTTAACCTTAAAGCCCAGCCTTAATTCCAAAGCCCTAACCCTTAAGCACTCACCACTAAGACCTAAGCCCTAAGCCTTAAGCACTAAGCTCTAGCATCTATCCCTAAAGCCCTAAGTCCAAAGTCTTCAGCCTTAAACTCAAAGTCCTAAGCCTAACGCCCAAAGTTCTTAGCCCTAAGCGCTAAGCCCAAAGAATAAAGCGTGCAGCTCAACGTGAAAGCCCTAATCCGTAAGCATTAGCTCGCATGACCTAAACCCTATGCCCTATGCTCATAGCCATAATCCCTTAGCCCTAAGTCTCAATCCTAAATTCCAAAGCCCAAATCCCAAATCCTTAAGTCCTAAGCCCTAAGCTCTTAGCCTAAAGTCCTACGTCCTAAGCCCAAAGCCAAAAGACATAAGCCCTAAACTTTGACTCTGATTCTTAAGCCCTAACCCTAGAACGTAAGCTGTAAGATTGAAGCCCTATGCCCTAAACCCTAAGCCCTAGGCCCTAAGCCTTAACCTCTAAGCCCAAAACACTAAGGCCTAAGCCCTAAGTCCAAGGAAGTATGCCCAAAGCCTATGTCCTAAAAGTAAAGTCCTAAGCCCTAAGTCCTAATCCCATAGACCTAAAACATAAGTCCTAAGGCTTAAGCCACATTCCCAAAGCCCTATCTCCTCAAAGTAAAGTTCTAAGCTCTAAGTCCTAATCCCATAGACCTAAACAATAAGTCCTAAGCCTTAAGCCCTATGCTCTAAACCTATGCTTTAAGCAACATGGCCTAAGGACCTATGCCCTACCCCTAATCCTAAGGACCTATGCGCTACCCCTAAGCCTAAAAACCAGTACCCTAAGCCTAACTCCAAAGCCTAAAGCACTAAGCTCAAAGCCTAAAGCCTAAAGCCTAAAGCACAAAGTCCTATGATCTACGCCCTAATCCCTAACCTTAAAACCCTAAGTCCCAAGCCCTAAGCCCTATTAACTAACCTCCAAATTCCAAATCCTAAAGTACAACTCGAAAGCCCAAAGCCCAAATCCCAAAGCCCATAGCCTAAGGCGTAAAGCCAGAGACTATGCCTTAAAGCCAAAGACTAAGCCCTAAGAGCTTAGCCTTAAAAATATATTCCCAAAACTCTAAGCCCTAATCTCAAAACTCAAAGCCCTGAACACTTAGCCCTAAGCCCTGAACAATAGTCCAAAGTACTAAGCCTTATACCCTAGCTCTATGCCTGAATCCCGAAGGCTTAAGCCAGAAGCCCTAAGTCCTAATCCCTAACAGATAAGCTGTAAGCATGAAAATCTAGGCCCTAATCTTAAAGCCCTAAGATCTAATACCTAACCCCAAAGACGAAAGATGAAAGCCAAAGCCTCAAAGCCTTAAGCCAAAGCTCTAAACCTATAGCCTTAATCCCTAATCCTTAAGCCCTATGCACTAATCCCAAAGCCCTAATCCTCAGGCTTTATCTCTAAGCCCTAAGAATAAAGCCAAAATAGTGAAGATTAAAGCCCAAAGTCTTAAGCCATAATCCATATGACATCCCACCGTCGATAGTAACCAAGCCTCAAGGAGTCATGACCCGAGCCCGTGCCAAGCAATTTTCTAACAAGTGTGCTCTTTTTGTAGGTGATTTCTTGCAAGGATTCAGCATAATGGACCCAACATCGAAAGATAAGGAGAAGCCCACCCAACTCCTCATTTGGAGAGCTAGCTTGGGAGGCCATGGAAGTTGGATGGAAGTTGGAGCCGAAGCCCCCATGCAACAAAGCATGGAGACCACAATTTGATCCGGCACGACTAGACCTCCAAAGCTTGCTCTGCCAATTTGACAACAAGCCCGACCTTTAATGTAGACAAGGTATTTTTAAATTTGTTGCCAATCTCTCTAGGTTTCCAGAAAGTTGTAGAATATTCAAATTGGACATTGTTTGCTTCATCAAATGATAAGATCACAGAGAGCCCATATCCCAGAAGTGCCTTACCCGAGAAGAACGATTTCTTAATTTTGAAGTCCACAAGCCTCAAGAAATTGGTCCAAGCCCAATTCCAAGGGATAAGGATGCCTTACTCTCAGGCTTTTGAATGTGTTTTTTTTTAGTGCCAGCTTTACAAACTTAATTTTAGGGTTAGGGTTTGCAAATTGGGTAAGCCATGGGTTTCATGGGTTTTGTTGGTTTGTGGGTTTTATGGTTTAAGTTTTTGTGTTGTTGACCTCTCTCTCTCTTGGATAGCTGATATTTCCAAGATAGGCATAGGAGACAAGTTTGGAGGGGTCCAAGGACATGCCACCCCTTATCCTTTTGTGGTGTTTGGAATCGGGTAAGGGTGTGTTGTTGCCCTCCAATTGGCCTCCTCATTCTCCTCTGCTAGGGTGGGTTTAAGTCCTCTTTGTGAGGCATTTTCAATCATTTTTGGATTATTAAAAAATCGTGCTTCAAGCTTTCTCCTTGTTTGTGTTTTCCGGCACCCAAGACTCGGCCTCCGGTGAGTACCATCTACTGACCCCAAGAGTTATCCTTTGGTTAAGGCTTCCCTTCTGAGCTAGGGGAGCTAAACCTTGTTGTATTTCTTATGCCACACTCGTGGTGTTTAGGGTAAGAGTGCAATCCCAGTTACTTTTCTCTAATTCTTCCGAAAAACTCCCTTTATCACAATTTCTGGCGAGCTTTTGAGTATCCTTCCCTCTTCCCTCCATAACTTCTATTTCCACCAAGCTTTACCCCTAGGGTAAGCACTCCATTTATTCCCTAAGACTCCCTCGAAATTTCAGCCCTATAATCTATACTAAACTACAGATATGATCGTCCTAACTTCACCCATTTGCGGATTCCTAGTTTTTCTTCCTCCTCCTTGAAACCTATCACCATAAGCCCTAACATTGAAGCGCAAAGCTCTAAGCCCTAATGGCAAGTCTCTAATCCCAAAGGGTAAGGCTTTGAGCCTTAAGACAAAAGCCCTACGCCTTAAGCCCTGAGCCCTAAGCCGTTAATCCTTAGTCTAAGCCCAAAACCGTAATTATTAAGCCCAAAGCCAAAATCCTAAGCCCTAAACCTTAAGCCGTTAGCCACTATCCCTAAGCCCAAAGCCTAAATCCAAATGCCTAACATCTAGGCCCTTATTGCTAATTCTAAAGTCATAAGCCTTAGGTCTTAAGACGTAACCCTTAAGCCCAAACACCTATGCTTTACGCCCTAAGCCCTAAGTCCAAAGTCATAAGCATTAGGCTAAAAGCCTAAAGCCATAGTTCTAAACTCTAAGCCTTAAGCCTATGCCCAAAGCCCTCAACGGAAAGCGCTCAGCTCAAAGCCCTCACCCAAAGCCTAAAGCCCAAAGTCACATCACCTAAGCCCTAAACCCTAAGCTCAAAGCGCTCAGACCTAATCCCTATGAAAAAATCACTAAGTTCAAAGCCCTGAGCTCCTACCCCCAAGCCTAAAGCCTTAAGCCCTGAGGCTTGAGGACTAAGCCCAAAGACCAAGACCCGAAGCCCAAAGCCTTAAGCCATAAGCCCTAAGTCCTAACACCTAAGCCTAAAGCTTTTATTCCAAAGCCTTAAGCCGAATTTCAGAGGCTTAAGTTGTAGGCCTAGAGACAAAAGTTGCATCCCCTAAGCCTTAAGCCATTAGCATTAAGCCCAAAGCTAAAGCTAAAGCCTAAGCACTAAATCATAAGCCTTAATCCCAAAGCTCAATGCCCAATGTCCTTATCCCTTAGGCCTAAGAGCTAAACCCTATAGCCTAAGCCCTAAGCTTTAAGCAAAAAGCTAAAAGCCCATAGCTCAAAGCCTTTAGCACAAAGCACTAGACCCTAAGCCCAAAACCAGAAACCCTAGCCCTAACCTCTATGCCCAAAACTTTAAGCTTAGAACTTTCAGGCCTAAGCTTTATGCTCTATCTCTAAGCCTTTAGCTCGAAGCCCAAAGCCTAAGCCCTAAAACTTATGCCCAAAGTCCTAAGCCCTAACTGCTAAGCTCTTATTCCAAAGCCTAAGCCTTATGCCATAAACTCCAAGCGCTAAGCTCAAAGCCCAAAGTCATAAGCCACACGCCATAAGCCCTAAATTCCTAATATTTAAGCCCTAAGAGCTAAACCCTAAGTCCNGCACATCAAAAGCCTAAGCCCTAAAACTTATGCCCTAACTGCTAAGCTCTTATTCCAAAGCCTAAGCCTTATGCCATAAACTCCAAGCGCTAAGCTCAAAGCCCAAAGTCATAAGCCACACGCCATAAGCCCTAAATTCCTAATATTTAAGCCCTAAGAGCTAAACCCTAAGTCCTAAGCTTTAATTTCAAAGCCCTAAGCTTTAATTTCAAAGCCCTAAGCTCTAATGCTTTACCCCAAAGTCTAAAGCCGAATGTCAAAATCTAAAAGCACTAATCCCAAAGCCTAAGGCTGAAGCTTTATTCCATAAGCCCTAAGCTCAAAGACTTAAGCCCAAAGCCAAGTGCCCAAAGCTAAAATTCCTAAGCTATATGCTTAAGCCTTAAACCAGAAGGCCTAATATGTATGCCCTAAGCTCTAAGTTATAAGTCCTAGCACAAAGCCTAAAGCCCAGAGAGTTGGCTACTAATCAAAAAGTAGAAACCCATAAAACCCTTAAGAAACCCATAAAAACTCATGTCATACCCATGCGATTCCATGTGCACAAAATTAAGGAAGAAATGAGCTAATACTAAAGATAAAGTTTGTAAATGAAATAGTATTGCATGGGCCATGCAATGCTAGAAACCGGGTGCACTATCTTCTTGGGCTAGAAAACTGGGTGCACCATTTTCTCGGGTCCATTTCTTTTCTTCTCCTTGATCCATCCATGAAAAAAGATGCTTGGGCTGCTCTTGATCATTAGAGGAAGGCTCGATGAATAATATTTGATTAGATATGATCCCTTCAAAATTAAGAAACAAATTAGGAAATCCTTTGCCTTGACTTTGGGTGATGACACCTTGAGGAAGGAGAACCCGAGGCATGTCACCGTTGGCTTTAAAGATATTTAAAGTAACCAATTGTTGTTATAATGATTATTGTTTAATTGAATCATTGATTAACCACATTTAAAAGATAAATTGAATAGGATTATCATTATGTTTAATTGAGTAAGTTGTGACACATTATATGGACTTACTTAGTGGTGTGAAATACCATACAAATTAATGTCTAACAAGTTGCACAAGTGCTGCAGAATTCTCAATTTTTACACAAGTTATGTTGACCGCTTGAAGCTTATGTCGGCCACACTATGGCAGGAAGCAACACATGTGTCGACCGCTTACAGATTATGTCGACCGATGATATTCCAAAAGTTGTTGACATGATATTCCAGAAGCTGCATGTATGTCGACGACTAACATATTATGTCGACCGATGATAATCCAGAAACGAAACCTATGTCGACCGCTAAAGACTTATGTCAACCGCCAAAGTTCAAGAGACTTTTTCTTATGTCAACCGCTCAAGACTTATGTTGACCGGCGAAGTTCCAGAGACAAACCTTACGTCAACCACAGCACCTTCAAAGGCTAATCAAATACACTTATGTCGACCACTCATAGATTAGGTCGACCGCTCAGGGACAATGTGAGAGACAAAGTTCCAATGGCTATTTCCTGATGAGTCTGAACGACTACACTTATGCCGACCACTTCACAATATGTCGACCGCTCATTGACAACGTCAAAGAAAAACTTCAAACGGCTATTTCCTTATGATTCTAAACAGTTATAATGATGTCGACCACTCCCGTACATATGTCGAGCGCCCAAGTCTCAGCATATGCAAAAATTATAAATTGCTAATGAGAAGCCAATTTGTGAAGGAGATTTTCAAGA
Organism: Begonia fuchsioides; assembly: GCA_003255005.1. NCBI lineage: Eukaryota > Viridiplantae > Streptophyta > Magnoliopsida > Cucurbitales > Begoniaceae > Begonia > Begonia fuchsioides. The sequence continues at coordinate 36,488 of QAOC01021066.1, forward strand.
GAGAAAAACACGCCGAAGTGCTGCCCAAATCATTCTAGAAATCTCAAACTCTCTCAACTCTTTTATTGGCATTTGAGTATTCTTGTTTGTGATTGAAAGAGTCGGATGTAAACCTCAATCATTGTAATCTAGCAAACTTGTGAAAGGGGTGACGCCTCTCATAAAGAAGAGTCATTGCAAAGGGGTGACGCCTGTCATAAAGAAGAGTCATTGCAAAGGGGTGATGCCTCTCATAAAGAAGAGTCATTAAAAAGGGGTGACGCCTCTCATAAAAAAGAGTCAAAAGGTTTTGTTGACAGTCGTAAGTCAATCGTAGGGAGCTTGATGTGCCCAGGAACCGCCATCCACCGGAGGGTGCAACCACCCGAAGCCGGGCAAGACAATTATCTAACATGTTTGCTAATTTTGCAGGAGATTCATCGCCACTAAAGGGCCTCCTAGACATGCCCTCCTCTCTTGATAAAGAACTTCCCAAGCATTGCATACATTGGGAGATTGAAGAGGAGAACTTAGAGTCCGAAGTTCATAGCCTATCTCACCAAGACAAAGACCAAGCAACAACTCACGTGGAACTCCAAGTTATTCTTAAAGAAGATGATCCATTCATGCAGCAAGGACAAGGACAAGTCTAAGGATGGGAGAGCATGGGAGAAGTCCACGTTTTAATTCTTTTGAAGAAAGAAAACCCGGTTGTATAATATCTTGCATGGTTCACGTGAAAACCATGCAAGCTCCTTCTCTTTCTTTTTGTTGTAAACTAATTACGTGGCTGCAAGTGGGAGATCCTTAGGAAGCCTTAGGGAATGGTTTTAACCTTACCTTAGTGACCATCACTCTTGTTGGTGATGGAAGTCAAGGGTGGGCCCCAATTTGCCATACCTTGTTGTTGGTTTAGCACTTAGGGTTATGGGTGATAATCATTCACCTTTTGTAGCTCGTGGGAAGGAGGGTTTTTACCCTTCCTTTCTCAGCATTTGGAAGATAGAAAAGTATTGGAAAATTTGCAGAAGCTTGAAGCTCTCAAACCCTCTTTTCTCACGGCTTCAAGGGATTTTGGTGAGTAATATCCAATCTTCTTTGTTTGTCTTGGTGTTGGTGATTAGCTAGGATCACTAGACCTTATTCCAACCTCCTTCCTCACTTGTTTAGGAACAAAAGTGAGCTTGGAAATCCCGTAGCCTTCCTCCATTTGTTGTTTGCATTTGTGTTTGTCTTTGTTGTTGGTTGCTGTTTTTGGTGCATACGCGAGTGAATTTGTGCAACAAGAGTCCAATTCGTGCCATTTCTGTTTTCCGTGAACAAAAGTCCCTAATTTTATGGCTGTGAGTTCCTCTTTCATGGCTTGAAATAACTGTTCTTTACGTTTAGTCACAGACCCTCCCCATCAAGAGTTATGCATGCTTTTTCCACTGCCTTCTACCCGAATTCCTGAAATCGGGCAGTTCTGTCCATCAATTTTCTATCCTGCATATCTTCCAATCTACCCGTGATTTTTCCCTCAAACTACTTGCAATTTCTTCCCACTTAGTTGAAGTTAAGTTCTGCCAATTTCCACCCTCCCAGCCTCCCTGAATTGGAAGTTGTGCAGAAGTCTCCCCAACACCCCTACACAGTTTCTTTCAGCTTTGTCTGTTTGTGCACCTAACTTTGCCTCCGTGTATTTTATTGATCCGCACGTGTTTTAAGCTGTAAATTTGGTCAAACTTAGCCCACTCTCAAAGGTTTAAGTCCTCCAATTTCTAGCTAAATCCCCTGTATGCGTTTGGAGTTCTCCTTGCTCCAATCCCCTGTTGCTGCCTACCTTTCTTTTTGTTGGCAGTTTGTTGCCATCTCCTCTCTTCCCGACACCTCCGCATCTTGGAGCATGTCATTTGGTATCAGAGCACAGCTCTTCTTTCCTTTGTTCCTTACCTTTAAGCTCTCCAATTCCCTAATCTTTTATGGCACATAAAAGTGGTGGCATGACCACTAGAAGTGGGGCGGTTTTGCAACCTAGCCGAGACCTCCCATCAACAAGTGAACCACCTCCACCCCTAGCATCATCCCAAGAACGTGAGCACGATTTTCAGAGTCAAAATAGATGGAATTAACCGAAGATTGGACATGCTCTTGCAAAGAATGGAGGCTCCAAATCCTCCTAGAGCGCCTCCCCCGGTTACTCCCGGAAGAAGAGCCGGAGGTGCTCAATGTCGGCTATATGATTTGGAAGACTCGGAGTATGAATTTGAGCCACGAGATAGACAACCCCGTGAGGATGACTTACGGCATTTAAAGGTGAGCATTCCACCTTTTAATGGCTCTTGTGATGGAGACTCATTTATGACTTGGTAGATAAGGTGGATAAGGTTTTTGAGTGTTATAACTATTCGGAGAAGTCTAAATTACAACTAGTGGCCTTGGAACTTCACGGGTATGCTAGCTTATGGTGGGACAGCTTGAGGTCTCAAAGGAGGCGTGACCGTGAGGAGGAAATTAGCACTTGGAGAGCCATGAAAATGATTATGAAAAGGAGATTTGTACCTAGCCATTATAGACAAGAATTGTTTTTTCAACTCCAAAATTTGAAGCAAGGAAGCCTCTCGGTTGAAGAGTATTTGATGGACTTTGAAACCTTACGGATCCGTTGTGATCTTGAAGAACCGGAGGAACAAATCCTAGCAAGGTTTCTAAGAGGGCTGCATAAAGACATTGGTGATGTGGTGGAGCTGCAAATTGTGGACTCCATGGATGCAGCCATCCAATTGGCCCTACGGGTGGAAAGACAAAACAAGAGAAAGGGTAAAAAAATTATCTCACGGCCAGCTCCGGTTTTTAACACCCCTTACAAACTACCTCCAAGGCAGGAAGACAAGACTTATCAACCAAAGTCGTGGACACAAAAAAAGGACATTGTTCCGAAACCGATTGAAGATGCTAGCAAGCCACGGTCAAGAGAGATAAAGTGCTTTAAATGTCTTGGATTAGGACATATTGCTGCTCAATGTCCTAATAAGAGAGTGATGGTGCTTATTGAAAGTAGTGGAGAGATTGTAAGTGAAGATGAACCCATGGAGGAAGAGGAAGACTTAGTGGCTGAACCGAAGGAAGAAATTTGTCGAGCACAAGAGGGCCCCCTCTTAATGGTGGTTCGAAGAACCCTCACTACAAATGGCCGACCCGATTCTATCCAAAGAGAGAACATATTTCACAGCCGGTGCTTGATCAAAGATAAAGTATTCTCCTTAATCATTGATGGTGGAAGTTGTACAAATGTAGCCTCCACCGAGCTAGTAGAAAAATTGGGGCTTAAAACCGAGGATCATCCCACTCCTTATAGGCTCCGATGGTTGAATGATGATGGGGACCTTAAGGTGACTAAGCGCATAAGAGTGGAGTTCTCCATTGGAAGTTACAAGGATGTTGTGTTTTGTGATATATTGCCTATGGATGCAAGCCACATTCTTCTCAGGAGACCATGCCAATTTGATCGGCACGCCATGCATGATGGTTTATCCAATGAGTATTCATTCAAGTGGGAAAACCGGAACATCAAGCTTGCACCTCTAGCACCCGAAGACATAGCTAGAGATGAGAGAATGAAAAGGGAGAACTCCTCCAAAAAGGTGCTGTTCATTAACAAAAAGGAGCTCTCCCGGGAGTTACTTCAAGTTGCACCAATTGTGTTGATCCTATTCCGGGAAAGAGTGGAAGAAATAGGAGGTGCCTCGGAAGAAGTTTTGGCACTCATAGAAGAGTATGGAGACGTGTTCCCCGAAGAGCTGCCAATCGGTTTACCTCCAATCCGAGGTATTTAGCACCAGATTGATCTCCAACCGGGAGTGGTTCTTCCTAACCGGCCAGCATATAGAATGAACCCCGAGGAAGCTAAAGAGCTTGATGATCAAGTACAAGAGCTCTTGGAGAAGGGGTACATCTGGGAATCTCTTAGTCTTTGTGCGGTTCCTACACTCTTGGTGCCAAAGAAAGACGGCTCTTCTCGGATGTGCATAGATAGCCGTGCCATTAACCAAATAACTATCAAGTACCGGTTTCCCATTCCCCGCCTTGAAGACCTTTTGGACGAACTTAGTGGGGCTGCATACTTCTCAAAGGTCGACCTCAAAAGCGGTTATCATCAAATTCGGATGTCGGATGGGGATGAGTGGAAAACCGCCTTCAAAACCAAGCATGGACTCTATGAATGGTTAGTAATGCCATTTGGGCTATCTAATGCCCCTAGCACTTTCATGAGACTAATGAACCATGTTTTGAAGGACTATTTGGGAAGATTTGTGATCGTATACTTTGATGATATCTTGATATATAGTGGAAATTACTTGGATCACTTGATGCACCTACGGCTTTTATTTGATACACTTAGAAATGCTCAACTATTTGGCAATTTGAAGAAGTGTTCATTTGTCCAAGAAAGAGTGAATTTTCTAGGCTTTATATTATCCAAGGATGGGGTGGAAGTTGATCAAAGCAAAATTGAAGCCATAAGGGAGTGGCCGATCCCAAAGTATTGTTTCGGACATTCGGAGCTTCCATGGATTAGCCTCCTTTTACAGAAAATTTATCAAGGGATTTAGTAGCATTGTTGTACCCCTCACGGATTGTACAAAAAAGGGGAAGGAGTTTGAGTGGACTCCGGTTTGCCAAGCAAGTTTTGATCGGATCAAAGAGGCTCTTTGCAATGCTCCCCTCCTAGTGCTCCCAGATTTTCATAAGGTCTTTGAAGGCGATTGTGATGCCTCGGCCCTAGGCATAGGAGCTGTCCT